>JAECXG010000282.1:0-27207 GCA_018152135.1 Drosophila paulistorum | reverse complement strand
GTCCACTCTTGCTGCTGCTGCTGCTCCTAATCAAGACCAGACTCGTCGTGAATCCTGGTTGCATCCCAATAACTTGGAGAAAGTACGACAACAGAATATTCAAGCTGGCCATTTGGATCGTTCTGGTTCACCTCTCAATAGTACGGTTACTGAGCTGGTGCCCCGCAAACCATTAGATACCTATCGCCCATCGTCCACAGTGCGTCTTTCAGTGTCTACCATACCGGAAAATTCATTTGAAGATCAGGCCAGTGCCATAGCCAGACGGGATACTTACCTAACGGACCAGGCCAGTGAGAGTTTAAGCCGTTCCCAGGAAGGAGAGAAAGTAACAAATCTCTCTCGTCCGGCCATTGAGGCAGAGTCAGAAGAACCGCATCCCACTGGAATTGTGCTAAAACGTGCAGGCTACTATACCATTCCGTCTCTGGATGACCTCAAATCATATTTATCAGAGGATGGTTCCTGTGTGGTGCCTAATTTCACTGTAGGAAGAGAAGGATACGGTAATGTCTATTTTGGAAAAGAGATTGATGTCTCTGGACTCAATTTAGATGAGATAGGTAAGTTGTTTATCCCTTCACATTCTCAAATGTGTACTAAACTCAAATTGTCTCTTCTTTTGCTTCAGTTCATTTCCGTAATAAGGAAATCATTGTTTATCCGGATGATGAGAATAAACCGCCATTTGGAGAAGGCTTAAATCGGGATGCTCAAGTTACCTTGGATCAGGTTTGGCCATTGGATAAGACCGTACATGAAGCCATCAAGGATTCGCAGCGTCTCATCGAAATGGATTGGGAGGGGAAGCTGCGTCGCGTCTGCGACAAGAATGAAACACGCTTTACCGATCCCAAAAAAGCAAAAATGACTGCATTCGAAGTACAGCAGCAACAGCAGAAGGAAAAAATG
This sequence comes from Drosophila paulistorum, assembly GCA_018152135.1. NCBI lineage: Eukaryota > Metazoa > Arthropoda > Insecta > Diptera > Drosophilidae > Drosophila > Drosophila paulistorum. Next base: position 26,295 of record JAECXG010000282.1, on the reverse strand, counting down.
ACTTTGGCTTCATTGCGACAGGCTCAAAGAATATCTGAGGAAGCGGCACGCTCTCTCGATTCAAAGAATCTTGTCTCCAACTTCAGTTTTCGCCCCATGGACGAATCGGCCGAGTTCCTTCATATGGACAAGACTCAGTTTTTCCAAGCTGGCATTGCTTCGGATTTCTCCATGTTTGATGCTCCAGCAACACGTTTTCGTTCGGTGACAAGCCCCACGACCATTCTGGCCGAAGATGTGGTAGGCAATGAACCACACAAGATGCAGCTAATGAAATCCTCTCTCTTTGCTGAAGAAGAACAAGCACCAGTCGAACGATCGAAGCGTCAATCGTCTTACAACTTTGTTAAACCAGATCTAATGGCCTGGAAGGAGCCCACAACAGCCTCAGAGTCGGATTGCTTGCCTGTCTCATCGTCAGTCTCGGTGGCTAGTCTGATGCGGGACGGGGATGTGGAGGCATCAGAGGATGCCCCTTCTATGGCCACAGCGGAAAGTGGAACAGAGAAAGAAGTCGCTATAGTAAAGCCATTCAATTTCGTTTGCAAGCCCAAGGTGGCGCCACGCAAAATGTTATCCTCAATAGTTCCATTGGACCGTTCCATTGCCAATGAACTGAATCGACATTGGATAGCGGATTTGGGTTTCTATCGGGGACGAAGTTTTAAATTGAGTTTTGGTCCCCAGAATACGATAATGGTGCCAAACACTTACAACAATATGCGTCGCATTAAGGAAGGTAAGTCTCAACAAACTACCAAATCTTTCATCCTCATGCTAAAAAACATTATCTCTTTCAGACACTGGTCAGGCTGCTTTGCCTGCTTCGTTGATCTTTGCCAGCCGATTACGAAACGACTTTTCGAACAATGTCTTGCAATTTGTACAATTCAACACTGTAAAGGGATATCAGAACTTTAGCGATACCATTGTGCCTCATTTGAAGGCACAATTACGGTATTGCATTTGTGAGCAGGTCCCTGACAGCGATTGCCCATGGCTACAGGCAGATTGTGGCACCGCTTTGATTGCCCAGCACTTAAGCGAGGCTAACAAACTGATTAATTTTGGCCCGACAGAAGGCTATGCCGTTTCCGTTTGGTCACTCTTATTTGCACTCTGGGGTGATCACGAGGAGCTTGTTGATCTGAATATTAATTCTCATTATATGGTTGTATGTCGGCGTAATTTGCTTTCTGAATGGCTGGAGAATACATTGGTCAGCGAAGATTTGCTTTCGAAGAAGATTACTAAGAATGGTTACTTGGAACACATGCTGGATCTGCTTAGATGTCATCGAGTGAGCGAGGCTTGCGAGTTGGCATTCAACTATAACGATGCCGATTTGGCTCTAATACTGGCCCAGTTGAGTTCTGGGCCCGTTTTACGATTACTCGTAGAAGAACAACTCCTGGCTTGGCAACAGAGCAAAGCGGACAAATATATAAACATAGATCGCCTAAAAATGTACATGCTGGCGGCTGGTGTGCCACTCATGCTGTCCTCTCAAGGTGCCATAAATCTCATGGAGGATAACAACTGGCTGACTGTGCTGGCCCTTCAGTTGTGGTACTTTACGGCACCAACCTCTTCGATAACAGATTCCCTGCGAGCCTACGACAACGCCTTTAAGTCCGATGAGGGCTTCGCAGAGCCGCCCATTCCCAGCTATAAGGGGGCCCCTACGGCAGCCACTTGCGGCGATAAACCAATCTATGATCTGCGCTACCACCTGCTGCAGCTCCACTCGAAGCGTTCACATTCAATGGAAGCTACGCTGAATCCCATAACCCACACTGCTGATCCTATGGACTTCCGACTTAGCTGGCTTGTATTGCAAACAGGGCCATACCTGGGCTATCGTCACTGCAGCGAGCTAAGCGAATCGCGCATGCATGTTGAATTTGCTAGCCAGTTGGAAAACGAAGGGCTCTGGCATTGGGGCGTTTTCGTGTTGCTCCACATAAGAAACCGCAATCAACGAGAACGAGCAGTCCAGGAGATGCTTCAACGTAATATTACCGACTCTAGTCAAGAAGCCCACTGCGACAGAGAGCGGTTTGTAATACGTGAATTGGGTGTTCCCGAGACCTGGGTAGATTATGCTAAGGCTATCAGTGCTGGAGCTTCTGGTCAACGACATATGCAGGCGAAATATTTACTTAAGGCAAAGCATTGGATGGAGGCCCATGACGTCATTTATGAGTACATTGCTCCCGACGCTATTATTAATAGTAAGTTGGCCGTAAAGTTAGCCCCTCCCCTCAATGCAATCTAAACGATTTTTTTTTTACAGACAAACTGGATTATCTGCATAGCATGCTCAGCCAGTTTGAATGCTCGCAACAGGTTAAGGTGCCCAATTGGGCCAATCAGGGACAGATATTCCTGGACTTTATCGATATTAGTGTCAAATTCAAACAAATATCGAATGTGAACAATATTGCGGATATCCACGCACGATGGGAAAATCTTAAGCCGCAGTTGAGTGATCTTTGTTCGCGGATTAGCCTGCTGCCCTGTCCCACGGCCAAGCATCGTTTGTGCCAGAGCGAAATATCGGAGAACCTGAGCTGTCTCGTTCGTGGCATGTGCATTGTTTGTCCAGAGATGGAGTCTTGCTCAGTTTTGCGAGTTGCGCTCGAACGTTTACCCCTGCCGCAGGAGTTTTCGAAAAAAGATTTGCGTATTCTGCTCGAAGAATGGCTCGAGAACATTGATGGGAGCGTTAATTGACGAATAAACACACACACAAGACACAGAGGATATAGCAGTTAAGGTATCAATTAACTTTAGATAATATTTCCATTTAGTCTATTACAAGTAAACTTAAGTATTATTTCTGAATCGATTAAGCATAAATACCAAGCTATCATCTATCGATTAAGGAGCACAATGGTTATACAAATTTACAGACATATAGATAATTGTTTTTAATTCCATGTGTATCGCATTTCCCACATTGAAAATAATCATTATATTTGTGTTATTAATTAAATTAATTTTTGTTTCAACCATTGTAATAAACGCATCTGTTTAAGTAATATTTTTGCAATGCTAAAAACTTTAACTATGTGAAATTGTAAAATTCAACATTTTTGTAAAATTTAAAGTTTTTCTTTCATTTTAATGGTTGGTAAAATGATGTTCCTGATGTAATCCCTATGGCGTACGCCCATGGGTTGGACTAAAACTATCGATAGTCTTGCCTCAAACGATCATGTAGGTTGGGCGATAAGCCCCATTTTCGTTTTTGTATATTAATGATCTATAGATAAAAGACCAACCTTAATCTTATTGCTAGTCATAAAAGCACTACGGTACCGAGCATTCCAATAATGAGCAATTCAAAACAAGCAGCAGCACCAGCACCTTGGTGTGGACGTGATTTCAAGCCTCGTGTCTATGCGAAGCACCCACCCATAATCTGCTATGACAAGCCCGAAGCTTCCATTGTTTCCAAAGATGAATACGATGTGGGTCGGAAATGTGAGATGATTATAAATATTAACTAACCTTTTCATTGCAGGACAAACGCTACCAAGCCCTAACTGGCGATTTGATACAGACTTTGGTGGTTCCTAAGCGTGAAGCTCGCACCTGGACCATGCAAACAGGTGACTTGTGCCGCGTTACGGTACATGAGGGTTCTCAGGTGGGGGATGTAAACTTTTGGAATCTGGAAAATACCCAAGAGCGCTTCTATTCTGGGAAAACTCGTCAGTTGCATGGTGCCCATCTCAAGACATACGATCGAAGTCATAAATAAAAGTACATACTTGTTCGAGGTAATAATCTTATTTGCGTTTTCTTGTATCCCTCCTTGCACATAACACATATTGCAGCCACTTTTGAATTCAGCAATGCACAGTTGCTTGATGTATGGCGCAACAACACAAACAAAAAAGAATCAATTTATGATTGGATTGTTGATCATATCGGCAGCAAAAATATAGACGATCAACAAAAAGATTCGATAAATAAAAAAGCTGCTACTATTCACGACTTCATTCGAAAAAATTGGCCGAAATGTCATAGAAGTGTGGCAAACTTAAAAAAAAACATTTCGATTGGCTATTAATAACATCTTCAGTCAATAAGAATCCCTACAAACCACCTACATTCTACAAAAAAAGGGGCCGACCAAATGTGGACTATGAAGAAGCTGGACCAAGACTGAAAAGAAAATTAGCTGGCAACATGGCAGCATATAATTCTACAAGCCTTTTAGTGCACGCCGCAGCACTTTCAGCAAAGAAGTCCAATGAAAAAGACACTTTATATGTGTTAAAAGAGTGTATGAACGACAGCAACCCCAACATTATAAAGAAGAAGATTCTCATGTCAGATCCCAATCCTCTTACACCACAGGAGGCTCTAGCATTTTTATTAGAAAATTCGTTTACTAAAAAGCAGTACAATAGTATAAGAGAAATTGGAAAGAACCACTTTTGTGATATATGTATATCCTTCTTACGATATCGTGCAGAATGCAAAATTGCAACGTAGGCCCAAAGAAATATCAGTGAGGGAAACCAAAGCTGAAGCTACTTTGCAAAATTTATTAGATCACACTGTCAACCGAATTCTAAATATGCAAGAAGTGATTGAGCGGTACAAAAGCATCAATAGCGCCAAGTTAATTTGTAGTTAGGGGCTGTCCATAAATTACGTAACGCATGCAGGGTGGGAGGGGCTCCCTGTGTGTGAAAATTTGAAACATAGGGGGGGGATCGGAAAGCTTGTGACATAACATATATTTTTATAACCTTTCAAGACAGAAAAAGTCCATTAAAAATTCAAATTTAGGCTGTACAAGTGTGTTCATTGACACAAATACGGTCTCAGTTCCCGATCGCGGTCAGCCAGTGCTGTCAGTTTGGCAGTTGAGTTGATAGATCTTGTAAAACTTAAGCTTAAATGTTTTAGCCATTATTTGGCCAGTTTCCCATATATTTAAACAGTTTTTAGCTTTTTTTTTCATATATAGCAGTATTTGCTTCGGAGATTCTGGCAGCTCTCTTTATGCCCATATGTGTTAAAGCGAGATGACTCTATTATCATGCAATGAAGTGCCTCTTCTAGTTCGAACACAGAACGACGCACAACGGCATTCACATCGAATTAATTTGTTTTTTTGGTTTTAGTTTTTTCGGCAAGTTGCATCTAAATAAAGTCCTATACAAAATACCTATAATATATGTGTTTATTTCAGAAATGGATAAGAACAAACTATATCAATCACTGTTTAGTTCTTATGTTAAAGCTTTTCCAAATGAAACGAAATCTGATTTACAGAGAAAAGCTGTGAATGTCTGGAATAGCATCAAACAATCAGCTGACTTATCGGCGAGAGTTGATCAGTACGTTCGAAAAAATGAGTCGTTGGCAATAAAACATAAGGAGACTCTTATGCAGTTTTGGTCGTAGCAAACAAAGTCCAAAAGCACACAAAATCAGTCAGAAACTAAGAAAATTATCGAAGATTTGACAAATAACCCAGAAAAAAATAATGATGAGAATCCCATAGCTTCTGCTGGCCATAAGCAAAAATTTACCCAAAAACTGCCCAAGATAAGCTTAAAATAAAAATTGATATAATAAATTCAGAGTGGACTGTACAAAAGAAAAAATTGTGGGCAAATAGGTGATGAACAGGAACGAGATCTAAAAGCAAAAGAAAAGCAGAAGACTTCTTTTGAAAAATCACTAGCGAGTAAGGTGAGTAGAGCTAATAAAAGGAAAAATTTATCTGAAATATGCGATGATCATCCCGAGATGAAAAGGGCATTGAAAATAAAAGATGCTCCAGAATTGAAGAAAGCCAACCAGGATTGTTAGAAGCGATCGTAAACATGGCTATTCATGGATCAGCGGCACACAAACGGCGACACGACGAATCTCTCAGAAGCATCAAAACTTTGCATGAGCTTACCATTGCATTAAAATGCGAAGGATTTGTATTGAGTAAAAGTGCTCTCTATTTGGGTTTGATGCCAAAGCGCAGTTTTTCTTCGGAGGGGAAAAACACGTTCAAACCGTCCCTGTCAGACTTGTGAAAGCTCAAAATAATGAACACTTAAAACATGTTGATGGCATTTTTTGTAAAGCAACCATAAATCATCTGGAAGAAATAGCGTCGATTCTTGGACCTAGTGAAGTATGCTTTTTAAGCCAAGATGACAAATCTCGTATTCCTCTGGGCCTAGCAGCAGCCAACCATCAATCTCCTCTTGTCATGCACGTAGACTACAAAATCTCTCTGCCCGATCATGACTGGGTTGTGTCCGAAAAACACAAGTTCATCCCATCAGTCTATGCAGGAATTAATTTGAAAAAAAAATGGGAATGGAGATATAACTGCTGTTGGATATTCAGGGCCTACTTTCATAGCTATTAGATCGGGAAAGCATTCTTCGTCGTCAGCATATTCTCATGCACTTGATTTTGAGACTATCCTAACTTTGGAAGACTTCGCTTTGATATTCAGGGCCTACTTTCATAGCTATTAGATCGGGAAAGCATTCTTCGTCGACAGCATATTCTCATGCACTTGATTTTGAGACTATCCTAACTTTGGAAGACTTCGCTTTGATATTCAGGGCGTATTTTCATAGCTATTAGATCGGGAAAGCATTCTTCGTCGACAGCATATTCTCATGCACTTGATTTTGAGACTATCCTAACTTTGGAAGACTTCGCTTTGATAACCAAGTTTGAAAATATGGTGAAGCCAATATTTATAACAATTGTGGATGGCGGTCCTGACGAAAATCCCCGTTATCAAAAAGTAATTGATATTGGAATCCATCATTTTTTGACACATAACCTGGATGCGCTATTTATAGCCGCTAACGCTCCCGGAAGAAGCGCCTTTAACAGAGTCGAAAGAAGAATGGCACCTTTAAGTAGAGAACTTGCTGGTTTAATCTTACCACATGAACACTATGGAAGTCACCTGGATTCAAATCGCCAAACTATAGACTTGGACCTCGAAAAGAAAAACTTTCGTCACTGTGGAGAGACATTAGGGGAAATATGGAGCGCTGTTGAAATCGATAAATATTCGACTGTAGCTAAGTACATCGATCCTGAAAATTCTGAAATCAATCAGAGCCGCATTTTGTCAAAAGATGAAGTTTGGATATCGGAGCATGTGAGGACAAGCCAGTATTTTACCCAAATTGTAAAATGTAATAATATCAATTGCTGCTCAAAACCTCGCAGCTCATTTTTATACCCTTGCAAAAAGGGTATATTAATTTTGGTCAGAAGTGTGCAACGCGTAGAAGGAAGCATCTCCGACCATATAAAGTATATATATTCTTGATCAGCACGACGAGACGAGTTCGAATAACCATGTCCGTCCGTCCGTCTGTCCGTCCGTCTGGATCGATGCGAACTCCTCCTAGACTGTAAGAGCTACAGAGCTGAAATTTTGCACGTAGGCTTGTATATGCTGCAGGGTTTGTATATCTCGGATTCAGTCGGATCGGACCACTATATCATATAGCTCCCATACAAACGGCAAAGTCACGAACAGTGACTTTTCTCAATAACTTCGTTATTTTATCAGCAATTGCCATAAAAGTTGGTATTGGTCAACTTTGTGTTCTTATTAATAATTGTGCCAAATTTGATCAAGATCAGATGACTATATTATATAGCTCCCATACAAACGGCAAAGTCACGAACAGTGACTTTTCTCAATAACTTCGTTACTTTTTAAGCTATTGTCGTGAAATTAAATATAAGTAAGTTTATTGTAACTATAAACCACTGTGCCAAATTTGATCAAGATCGGGTGACTATATCATATAGCTCCCATAAGAACGATCGGTCAAAAACAGTGACTTTTGTCATCATATAGCTCCCAGAGGAAGGATCGGTGGAAAACAGTGACTTTCATCAGAAAGTTCGTTATATCCTATGCTAAGATTGAAGGCCGTTCTTTCGCAAACATTACCTTTTTTAGATGAAACAGTTAGTTTAGATAAAAGAGTTACTAACAAACTTGCAAGGGTATACAAACTTTGACGCGGTCGAAGTTAGCCCCGGCCCTCTGGTTTAATATTATGCCAGAAAGATTTCTTCCTCCACCTCTTCCATTGAAACAAAGTGAACCAGGACTGACGATTTCATTGGGTGTAGAAAATACAGAATCATCTAGGGGTAAATTTGTTGCAGTTTTTGTTTCCAAAACTCTGAAGTTTAATGGGGTCAGGCAATGTGACAATCTGTGACAAAGGGGTGGGGGGGTCAAAAATTGTCAAAAATCGCGTTACGTAATTTATGGACAGCCCCTTATGGATTCGACGGATCAACAGGTCAGAGTGCATACAAGCAACGATTCGAAGAGGAACCCATTTGTAATGACCATTCACTATTCGTGACTACCATTATACCACTTAGGTTGACAGGAAATTGCGGAGAAATCTTATGGATAAATCGTTCACCTCAGTCAATCAGATTTTGCAGACCTTTGAAAATGGAGTTCACTAAGGAAATCAAAGACCACATTCTCACAGAAAAATTAAATTTGGACTCACAAATCCAGAAGTTGTCCGATTTTGTGTACACAATTTCAAATATAGAAATTAGTGTGAGCTATGAATTGTACATGACTCTACTAGACGGTAAAATCTTAAATATACTTACTTCTACAAAGTCATGTCAATTATGCCCAATTTGTGGAGCTGGCCCGAAAGATTTTATGAGTATTACCAATCCATTCTCATTAAAGTATAAGCCGAAACGTGGAAGTCTGCAATTTGGAATAAGTCCACTTCATGCATGGATAAGGGTCTTCGAGTTTATGTTAAAATTATCATATAGAAAGGGTTTTAAAAAGTGGCAAATACGAGACGACAAGGACAAATTAGAAATGTCAAAGAAAAAAAAGTAGGTATATTTAAAAGAGACTTCGTTCAGAGATGGGGCTACTTGTAGATCAGCCAAAACAAAATGGATATGGCAATACGACCGACGGTAATACTGCGAGAACAGCATTTTCAAATTCAATGTTATTGAATATTGAGTTTGATATAATAGATAGACTCCACACTATTCTGATAGCAATTTCCAGTGAATTACCAATTAATTTACAAAAATTTAAGGACTTTTGCGAAGAAACGTTTTCGTTATATATTAACAAGTATCCATGGTTTCCAATGTCTCCTACAGTACATAAAATTTTAGTACATGGATTTCAAATAATGGAAGCCTCTATTCTGCCAGTAGGATGCCTGTTTAATAATGCGTCAGAATCTCCCATGCTCGCCATAATAGTCGAAAAAACAATTTGATGGATGTTTTTAACAGAGCAATCGATACATCGGATCGTCTGCTGTCGAGCATATTTTTGAACAAAAGATCGCAACACAACAAAACAAAAATATTACCTCCAGCAGTTATTAACCTCTTAGAAAACCCCTCATTTAATTATAGTGAAACCATTGACGGTTAAAAATATGATGCTAGCGATGAGGAGTCAGACTCAAATTATAGTCCATATAATTCTAATAATGAATATATTTAAATAATATTGGATATAGTATTGGATATTTTACTTTTTGTTTATGTTTTTTGTTATTAATATGTTTTTTAAAATAAATTTTGTAGTATACTAAGAGAAGCACATAATTAAAATTGAAAAATAATTGCATAGCGATCGTTGACGATACTATGCGAAGTACGTTCAAGTGGCCCCTACGACACCAGGACAAAGCCTGTTACGCGCGAGCCCAAGCAGATAACTGCTCACCTTCCACCCGACCGAGGGGTGCAGCCGTATAACGCACGGCACGAATCGCGTGGACAAATACACAATAGAAAAAACAGACAAACAAATAAATAAATAATACTATAGCTATCTATTAACTAAATAGGATAGGATAGAAGTTTTAATCATATTAATAGAAAACTCTGAACCGATTACAGGGAATAGAAGGTTGTAATCAGAGCAGAGGAACCTAAAAGGTTCATGCAGGGCATAGTTAGACGAACAACGACTAAGGGATAAAGGTATCAAAGGATGCCTACTCCGTCTACATGGTACCGACTGATTTACCTGAGCTAATAACTCAGGCGAGTCGATATCACCAATTAGAAGCTTGTGCATAAAAATAACACCAAGCATAATTCTACGGTTAGTTAGGGAAGGAAGGTTAATCAAGAGAAGTCTACTAGAATACGAAGGCAAATTGACATTGCGATCCCAGCTCAGGCCACGAAGAGCAAACAGCAAGAACTGCTTTTGAACGGATTCAAGTCTAATCTGGTGCGACTAATATTGAGGTGACCAAAAGCAAGATCCATACTCTAAAATAGGACGAACAAGCGAAGTAAAAAGAACTTTAGTTGTATAGAGGTCATCGAATTCTTTTGACCATCTTTTAATGAAACCCAGGACACTCATGGCCTTTGCGACCGTGGTGGAAATATGGGTGTTAAAATTTAACTTATGGTCCATAAGTACGCCCAAATCGTTCATATTATTTAGACGTTCTAAAGGACTATTGTTTAGAAAATAAGTGACCAGTTGAGGAGAGTTACGAAAAAAAGTCATTACCTTACATTTGGTAGTGTTAAGATTTAGTAGATTAAACTGGCGCCAAGATTGAAAGTTTTTAAGATCAGCTTGTAGCCGAATAAATGAATCTGTATCTTTATAAGTAAGACAAAGCTTGACATCGTCAGCATACATAAGCACACGAGAATGAACAATGACTGATGGAAGATCGTTAATGAATAGTGTGAAAAGCAGAGGGCCAAGATGACTACCTTGAGGTACACCAGAAGTCACAGGAATGGAATCGGAAAAAGAAGACTTAAAAAGTACCTTCTGTTTTCTATTTGTTAAATATTCTCGAACCCAAGAAAGGAAAAGGGGTGGAAACCCAATGTCGCTCAGCTTAGAAAGTAATAGGGTATGATTAACGGAATCAAAGGCTTTGCTGAAGTCAATGTATATGACATCAGTTTGTTTACCATTTTTGAACCCCTGATAATTATTGATGTAAATTCTAAAAGGTTAGTGGTTGTAGATCTACGTTTCACAAACCCATGTTGGGATGGCAAAATAATAGAGCTGCAAAAATGTTGCAATTGCGAAGTTATAATTTTCTCAAAAGCTTTCGGAATAGCGGACAATTTTGAGATACCCCAATAGTTAGAGGCTTCGGACTTTTTGCCATTTTTATGCAGAGGAATGATATACGACTCCTTCCAAATAGATGGAAAAGAGGAAGATTCGACAGACAATAGAAATAATTTTAAAATGGGTTTTCATAATGCGTTTGCACAGAACCTGAGTACACATCCAGGAAGACCATCTGGCCCCGGAGAATAAACAGGTTTGACTAATTTAAGTTCGCTAAGAATAGAACTTTCATCAAACACTGGATTTCATTCAGTTCATTAGCAAGATTGGGCGGTCTGAGTGGGCGTGGTCGGACCCGTTTCAAATTTGAAAGGCTTACTATGTATGATATTAGTATCACCTGTACCAAGTTTCAACTCTCTATCTTCAAAATTGGACTTTATGGCAAAAAATCGGGCTTTCCGTCCACAGTGCTTTGGTGGAATACAACTAACAAGTATCAACTAGTATCACTACCGGACTACATACACTAGGAAGGTAAAATATTACATATCAGATTTATATGGTCCCAATATGCGGAGACTTGTGACACCGATGCGTAAGCCATAAAACCTCGCCTTAAAAAATGCGCTGCAGGTATAAGGAAGAAGAAGAAGCGCATGCGTATTGGCCTGTAGCTTCTTTGTATTTAAATGATAACATTGCGTAATGCTGTTTTGCAAATACTACCCGTTTATATATACGCCTTTCTACAATGTTAGATTGCAAATTGGAAAAACTGGCAAGGCAGGTAAATGTTTTTTAAGTTTTTGAAAAATTGGATGTAAATATTAAGTTTTTTACCTAATTAATACAGAAAGCGTAATACCGCTTTTGCGTTCTACCTAGTTAATACATAACATAAATAATATAAGTGCTAAAGTGTCTCGTTTATTTTTAACTTCATAAGTGGAAACACCTTAAATCCGGACTGAATAATATTTGTCAATATAAATGAAGACAGTTTTATTTATTCATGCAAAAATGTTGTTAATGTAATTATGTTAAAAAATTAAATTAAAACATTAAAAAATGTTACATTGTCGTTTAAAACAATGAAAAATTCCGTTTGTGATTGAAAAAAATCGGGTTTCGCTCCATTTTTAAAGTAAAAACATGATTTTGACCTTGAAAATTACAGCACCACGAACACCCAGAACTTTTGACGGTATTCTTTATCATATGCCTTTTACATTTTTTAAAATAGCTTTATTGGTTTAGAAGCTATGATTTTTGCAATGTAAAATGCCAAAAGGCCCCACTGTGCGTCGTTCGGTAGTCTGTGCCAGACTGAATTATTTTCGTAGCTGCTTATGTTGGTTTGTGAAAAGTGTAGAACTACAACGTTTGGTTGCTTAGATGAGAGTGAGCTCAATTTTATTATACATAAGCTTAACTAGGGTTGCCACATGTACAGGGCTGACAGATACAGGACAGAATTGCCCTATCAACACTTCCCCTCAATTCAGGGTTCTAATACTTATTTAGACCAAGCAACGCCGTACATTTTAAATTATTAACTTTACATAGATTCTTAGTTAGAATATCAGCAATCATTTCGGTTGTGGAACAGAATACTGCTAGCTTAATAAAATTTTCTTCAAATGAGTTTCTTATATGGTGGTACCTCACATCAATATGTTTGCTTCTAGCATGATAAACAGCGTTTCTTACAAGATTTAAAGCACCAACATTATCGCCATGTAAGGTTATACAATCAAGCTTAAAATACAATTTCATCTCATTTACAGGTTTTCTTATATAAATAGCCTCTTTTGCAGCATCGGAAAGCGCCATATATTCTGCCTCGGTACTGCTTAGAGCCACAGATTTTTGATTCCTTGATGTCCATGAGATTACTGAGCCGCTCCACATGAATGCGGATTCAGTGTAGGACTTTCTATCAGTTGAGTCACCTGCCCAATCTGCGTCTGCATAGCCTCTGATCGCAGCGCAGGTATTCTTGTACGTTATTGCCATATCTGTCGTCTGGTTCAGATATCTCAGTACTTGTTTCGCTGCTGCGAGATGCTCGCCATGGGGATCTTTATTCCTCTGTGATAATTTGCACACTGAGTGCAAAATGTCTGGTCGTGAGCATAGCGCAATATACATACATCGAAGAGCCTATTACGGATTGATATTCCGTTTCATCGATGCGTTTGCACGACTTGTTGTCGCACTTGTGCGGCAAATCTCCATGCCCAGTTCCTTCATCAGGCTCATGATATGCATACTCTGGCTGAGACGTATAGCCCCTTTGTCACCATCAAGTCGGATTTCAAGACCCAGAAAGTGTATAACCAGTTCTTTGTCGACAACCTGAAATTCAGACGAGATAGTCTGTTTAGTAGCTAACATCTTACCTTTTTTTTTTTTAAATTGTTTATTTTCAGATATATATATATATATGCATTTACTGAAACAAACAAAAGTGCTTATTTTACTATATGCTATGGACACTGCCTCTAATCGAGCTCGCTACTCCTGATTTAAATTTTCATTTCATTTTGCGAATTAATTAATCTTTACTTACTCTAAGAGTAAGTCAACGACAAGTCGCCCAGAGTCAGCCACGACAAGAAACCCAACGCCTTCTGTCCAAACTGGAATGGATAGATATATTAAAATAACTAAGCGGAAGCTAAGCCCGCAAAAGAAAAAAAGTGTCAATACGCTGAAAATAACCAAAACAAATGAACGAGTAGCAGCTCTAAGCGGGAATCGTTTTAAAATTCTTGCCGATCAGCAAGACGATCAAGCCGGCGCTGTAGATAAAGTTAAATCGGCTAGATCACCCCCTTTATACATCCGTGGAGCCAACTGCAGCGTCCTTATTTCGAAGCTAGTTGAAACAGTAGGGGCAAATAACTTTGTTGTAACCCCTCTCAACAGAGGTAACATGTCAAACCCAAACTGAGGACAATTTCCGCATCATCGAAAAGTATCTCCGTAATGCTAACATCAACTTCTATACCTACCAACTAAAAAGCAGTAAAGGGCTCCAGGTTGTGTTAAAGGGGATCGAGCCATCGGTCCCACCTCAAGAAATAGCAGACGCATTGGCCGAAAAAGGGTTTGCGGTTAAGTCCGTTGTCAACATCATCAACAGGAATAAAGTCGCACAGCCGCTCTTAAAAACCGAGCTCCAACCAGATGCAAAGCGGTCGAAGCCAAATGAAGTGCATCCATTCTACAACCTTCAGCTCCTATTGCACAGAAGAATCACCGTAGAGGAGCCCCATAAGAGATACCAACCACCTCAGTGTAAAAACTGCCAGGAATACAACCACACCTCTAACAATTGCAATCTTACGTCAGTGTGTGTTGGCTGCGGCGAACATCATAAAGATGGCATTTGCACCAAGTACAGAAACAACGTCGCACTAAGACTATGCAGAATCTGTGGAGGGAACCACACAGCCAACTACAGGGGATGTCCTGTCTTCAAGGATCTTAAATCGCACCTAAACGGGCGTAAACCCCCAGCTGGACCAAAAATCACCTTCAACGTCTCCAAAACTACACTGGAGGTATTCTTCGCCAAGGCTGTTAGATCATCTAACATGCCTGCTACAATCAATCCTAGTGTATCCTTCGCTAGTGTATTCCGAACTGGACAGACGGAGCCCGCGAAAGAGACCCCGTCACTCCACCATCTACGGAATCCGCAACCTAGCGCACCAGAACTTGGCCAGCAAACTCCAAGTGGTTTAGAGGCCCTATTGATCTCACTTAATCAAAACATGACCGCTTTTATGACGTTCATGCAAAACTATATGCAGAAACTGATGCGGAATCAAAACCTGCTTATCCAGAAGCTTATCGAGAATAAATAATGGCTTCCCTACGTCTATGTCTTTGGAATGCTAACGGCGTCTCCAAGCACAAAAATGAACTGCAATTATTCCTAGTCTCAAGTGAAATCGACGTCATGCTGATATCGGAAACACACTTAACATCAAAAAAATAATTTTCAAATACCAAAATATACCTTCTACGCAACAAACCATCCAGGCGGAAAAGCTCATGGCGGGACTGGTATCCTAATCAAAAACCGTATAAAACACTCGTTCCTCAACAGATTCGAAACACAGCACCTACAAGCAACTGCTATAACCGTCCAAACCAGCTGCGGCAACACTACGTTGGTTGCCCTGTACTGCCCACCACGCTTCTCAATCTCTGAAAAGGAATTCACCGGTTTCTTTAACACACTCGGAGATCGCTTAATTGCAGCAGGGGACTATAACGCCAAACATACGCACTGGAGATCTTGCCTGGTAAATCCTAAAGGCAAGCAGTTGTACAATACAATAGTCAACCCACTCAATAAGATGGATTGCGTCTCACCGGGTAGGCCTACTTATTGGCCCACAGATCCACAGAAAATGCCTGACTTGATTGATTTCGCAGTAACCAAGAGGATTCCGCGTAATCGGATCACTGCGGAAACACTGCTAGATTTAACCTCCGATCACTCTCCAGTGCTATTCACACTGTTAACAAGACCTCAAGTACTTGATCGCCCATATATGCTTACAAACAACAAAACAAATTGGCTTAAATTTAAAATGTACATGAGTGCCCACATTGACTGTTCGCCGAAACTGGATGCTGCAGAGGACATTGACATGTGCGTCTCTGCACTTGAGTCGATGCTGGGAGCAGCAGCAAGAGTATCTACTCCACATGCCTCTACTTACGCTAAACCTGCTGTCAGGCCTACGAACCGGCGGATAGAACAATTAGTAACGGAAAAACGACGTCCAAGAAGAGAATGGCAGATTACTCAATCACCAGCAGCAAAACTTCGCCTAAGGCATGCCAGCCGCAACCTCTCCAAGGAGTTAAGACAAGAGGAAATCTGGGCTCAAAGGAAATACATAGAAAAGCTCAGTCCATCCAGCACTAAACATCCTCTGTGGAAAGCCCACCCAACTTTAAGCGCTCCTACAGAGACAGTTTCACCAATAAGGGGTCCAACCGGTGGATGGGCCCGCAGCGACGAAGAGAGGGCATCCGTATTTGCCACACATCTTAAAATGGGTTTCCAGCTAAATCCAACATCAAACTCATTTGTACTTCCCCCTTCGAGCACATTAACGGATAATGAGTACTCGGAACTCCAATCAGATCACTGCAGTTATTAAAAACCACATAAAGCCGAACAAAGCCCCTGGCCATGACCTAATCACACCGAAAATGATCCTAGAACTCCCTACCATCGCCATACAATACATCTGCAAAATGTTCAACGCTATACTTCCCAAGAGCATGGAAAAGGTCCACTATCATCATGATTCCTAAAGTGGGAAAGGACAAAACCCAACCATCATCCTATAGGCCAATTAGTTTGCTGCCATGTCTTTCGAAGCTTTTTGAAAAGGTCCTGCAGATTCGTCTAAACTCATTTCTGGCATCGGAGAACACAATCCCTTTTCACCAGTTCGGCTTCCGCGAAAAACATGGGACAATTGAACAAATCAATCGTATAACATCCGAAATAAGAACAGCATTCGAACTAAAAGAATACTGTACGGCTGTCTTTCTCGACGTTGCCCAGGCTTTCGACAGAGTCTGGCTGGAGGGTCTAATGTTCAAAATCCGGCAGAAACTCCCACAGTACACCCACAAACTCATGGAATCTTACCTCTACAATAGAAAATTCGCTGTAAGATGTAATGGCTCCGTCTCGGCTGACTTTGAAATCGAAGCTGGTGTACCGCAAGGCAGTGTACTCGGCCCATTGCTCTACCTTCTGTACACTGCAGACTTACCAACGAGTTTAGGACTTACGACGTCCACTTTTGCCGATGACACGGCAATCCTCAGCAGATCCAAATGCCCAATACAAGCCTCTGCAAAATTAGAGGAACACCTCAAGGTGGTAGAGGAATGGCTAGCAACCTGGCGTATCCGGGTCAACGAGCAGAAATGCAAACATGTTACATTTACGCTTAACAGGAGAAACTGTCCAGCTCTAATGCTAAACAACGTACGAATTCCTCAAGTCATGGATGTCACTTACCTTGGTATCCACCTAGACAGAAGACTAACTTGGCGCAAGCACATTGAGGCAAAAAAGTCACAGCTTAAACTGAAAGCGAGTAGCTTACATTGGATCATCAATGCTCGGTCCCCTCTACGTCTGGAGTATAAAGTACTCCTATACAACTCCGTACTGAAACCCATCTGGAGTTACGGTGCCGTACCATGGGGAAATGCAAGTACCAGCAATGTCGACATTATACAAAGGGCGCAGTCGAAGATTTTAAGATCAATCACTGGGGCTCCGTGGTACATACGGAACGACAACATTCAAAATGATCTAAATATACCTAGCGTAAAATCTGAAATAGGTAGTCAACAACTAAAGTATTCTGCGAAACTGCGAACTAATAATAGAACTCGTCTTAAAAGAAATGACAGACCAACCCAATAATAAATGATTAGGGCCGCCTGCAATATCCCCTGGATATATCTTAAGTACTAGATTAAGAAAAATATCTCAAACTTGTTGTTAGGCTCTAATTTAAGACTAGATTCAACAAATATATATTAAACGTTAAAAAAAAAAAAAAAAACTAAAGATAAGTATATTTGTAATTATTTTTGCAAAGAAAACGAAAAAGGAAAAGAAAAACTTTGCTTGAGATTTAAAACTAACTATCTTAACTAAGGGGTGAAAAAAGTGAAAAGTGAAAAAAGAGGGGGGAGACCACCAACATTTGCTGGCGGTATATATGGAGAGATTTTTATCTAAAATGAATATAGTACAGTCGAATCTTTTATTTTGGGGTGTTATATCCTTATGTTCTACTATTTTACAATTAGCCCTTCTGAAAATATGATAAATAATTGGTATACACAAATTGTTTTGGATGTAATTGTTTTCGTCTAGATATAGAAATATTTCTAGGGGTGTAAAACCGTTGCTTAGAGCTCGAGCAAAGGTGTCACTTTCGAAGAAAGGGCCTTTTATTAAGGTATTTTCCGAAATATCTAAACATCTTCTGACAAGGTTTCTGCAAATTGCTGCTGCGTTGTAAAGTACTTCGTTTGAGTAAAATTTAATATACTTACTTGTGGGAGTTCTGTATAAGGATGTACAGGCCCTTAGTATTTTCCTTTCAAGTTTACGAATTCTTTCCATATAGGAAGGTGATATATTCCACCATATATGGCAGCCATAAGTTAATATCGGCCTGACCAGCGCTTGGTACATAATTATTTTGACTCTACTACATAAAAGCTTAGACGAGAACATTCTTTTGTGTAAATTAAACGCTTTATTAGTTTTTTTGATTTGCTCATTTACGTGTCTATCGAAATAAAGGAATCTATAGAGTATAATCCCCAAGTACTTTACTTCGGCGCATGTTGGGATACAGGTGGGACCTTTATAGTTGACTATCCTAAACTGCCTCCAATATTTTTTCACATTGTAGTTACATTTTTTTAATGGGGGTCTAAATAAGATGCACTCACACTTAGAATAGTTAATCTTTAGCTGCCAATGTTTAGCAAATCTAGCCAACGTGTTCATTTTGCCTTGCAATTCTGCATTTATCGTATTTATTGTATCGCTAGAGTGAAATATAACGATGTCATCAGCGTAGGCAATAATATTGTCAATCTTTTTCATTAAGTCCAAGATATATAGATTAAATAGAGTAGGCGCATTTACCGTACCCTGCTGTAAGCCATTATTTACAAAGAATTCTTTATCACTAGGGACCTGGTTGATGTGAACCTCGAATTTCTTATTTCTTAACATATTTTCTAGTAATATAATTATATGAAGAGGAAATTTGAAACTCATGAGTTTCACTACTACGCCTTGTATCCATACTTGATCGAATGCTTTCTCTAAGTCTATAAAACATGCCCCAGTTACAAATTTTTTATTCCAAGCCCAGTTAATTTCTGAGCTAAGCAGATTTATTGCGTGGATTGTTGAGTGCGTGTGCTTGAATCCGAACTGTTTATCACTGATTAGATTTAGTTTATCAATAAGTCGGTTTATGTTTATGTTTATAATGACTTCAAAAATTTTACTAATGTTAGGAAGCAAACTAATGGGTCTTAAATTTTCTAGGTGGTTTTTATGTTGGTTTTTTTTTTGGAACGACAATTAGTTTAGCCGTTTTCCATTGATTTGGGAAATATGAGTTGTTTAACATATTACACTATGCACACTGAAAGTACATGGATTGAATAGCAAAACCCTATTTGAGTTTTTCAAAGTTAGTTTATACCCTTGCAAAAAGGGTATATTAATTTTGGTCAGAAGTGTGCAACGCATAGAAGGAAGCATCTCCGACCATATAAAGTATATATATTCTTGATCAGCACGACGAGACGAGTTCAAATAACCATGTCCGTATATCTCGGATTCAGTCGGATCGGACCACTATATCATATAGCTCCCATACAAACGGCAAAGTCACGAACAGTGACTTTTCTCAATAACTTCGTTACTTTTTAAGCTATTGTCGAGAAATTTAATATAAGTAAGTTTATTGCAACTATAAACCACTGTGCCAAATTTGATCAAGATAGGGTAACTATATCATATAGCTCCCATAGGAAGGATCGGTGGAAAACAGTGACTTTCATCAGAAAGTTCGTTATATCCTATGCTAAAATTGAAGGCCGTTCTTTCGCAAACATTACTCTTTTTAGATAAAACAGTTAGTTTAGATAAAAGAGTTACTAACAAACTTGCAAGGGTATACAAACTTTGACGCGGTTGAAGTTAGCCCCGGCCCTCTGTTTTTTTTTATAGCGAGTTGAAATTTTTCATTTTGGGGGTATTTTTTAGTTTGTCATATGAGCAAAATATGACTTATATATTTTCCATTGATTTGGGAAATATGAGTTGTTTAACATATTATTAAATAATGTACAAAACTCAAGTTGAACTTCTTTTGACAAATTTTTTAGAACAATATTAGTTATCCCGTCTAAACCTGAAGATAATTTACCGCGCAGCTTACTAAAGATAATATCAAGCTCGTTAGCCTCAATAAAGTAAGAATCCGTTTGATCCGCTTTAAGATTATCCGCTTTCTTTAAAGGACTAAAGGAAATCAACGTCGATTTGGCATTTACATAAGAAGTTTTTATTTCTAAAAACTCTCTGTACGCTGCATCGACCATGCGGTGCACTTCAATGTTCGTATCAATCTGTTTTGCAGAGTGAACGGATTGAAAGTGACAACCGATGACGTTTCCTATCCCTTTTTCATTTGTGATGAGGTAATTGTTTTGGGCATCTAGTTTGAGATCATTGAGAACCAGGCCAGCTTCCTGGATAATGCTAGCGCGGGCTGGATGAACAATGATGATGCTGGTTGAGTTCTCCTCTTTTTTTAGGAAGTTGTGCTTAACCTTAGCAAATTTAAATGGGTCTTTGGGGGTTATATGTTTAATTTTATTTTCAATTTCAGAGTTAATCTTGGATTTTATGCAGTCTTGTAACATCTTTTTAACCAGTTTTAGTTTTGTTTTATATAGTTGTAAATCTAACTCAGAAAGATATATTTCTAGTCTATTGCTGTTTTTAATCATAGTTAATATTTTGCTCTTTTCTAGGAGCAGTTTTTGAATAATGGGGTTGCATTGTAGCCTTTTCAATGCATTACTTGTTGCTTTGGGTACATTTTTCTCAATTGCTGCATTTATAATATTATTAAGTTTTGTTAAGTGAATGTCGATTTCATCGTTAGATAGATTTCTATCGTTAGGTGTCTGTATCTCTTGTCGCAGTAAAGTACTTTGAGTCATTTTAAACTTTAACCAATTAGTTTGCCGGAAATTGCAATACGTTGTTTTGCTGAATTCACATATATTGTATAGAGACGTGCATTCCCTGTTTGAAATGGTAAACTGGACTGCTTGATGGTCGCTATCATAATCTACGCATTTTAAACAGTTGGTAGTAGGGTTGTCTAAATTAAAGAATTGTATTCTGTTATCGGCGATACAAATGTCTAGGAAAGACTTGCCCTTTGGGTATGAAGGATATTCTGAAGCATATAGTGTTGATATGAAAGTTATATTGTTTTCATTTAACCATGTGAATAATGCATTGCCTTTTTGATTAGAAGAACTATTACTCCAGTTTACATGCTTGCTATTAAGATCGCCAGCCAGTATGTAATAATGATTTAGGTTTTGAAGATTAAGTACTTCAAACACTTTGTTCACCTCGTACTTGCAATGTTCATTATTATTACCAGATGGCAGCGATAACAAACATTTGCTTATTTCTAGACATGGGTATCCTAATAATCGAAATTTCCAAAAAACTTAATTTGTCTAGTTGACTATTATGAAATTTGCTGAACTTTATGTGGTTTTTTACTAAAATGGCCGTCCCACCACCTCTGCATGACCCAAGCCTGTCTTTTCTTATAAGTGAGTAGCCTTCGAAACTAATTTTATGTCTAGGACTTAGTTTTGTCTCATTGAGTAGTAACAAATCAGGTTCTTTTCCGGCTAGGAATTTGCTGAGCTCTAGACGTCTATTTAAACTAATTAATGAGTTTACGTTAAGCGTTATTATGGCTATTTCCTTATTATTTGAAACTAATAGGCTCATGGAGAATTTATGATTTCAAAGACTGTGTCCAATCTAGCAGATTGCTCATTTAGTTGTTTGTGCAAGTTTTGAAGTTGGTGACATAGGTTTTGAATTGTGTTAAATAATTCATTTAAGGTGTTATTTTCGTTAGTTTGAGGTGCTATTAAATTATTGCTATTGTAAGTAGATCCTTTTGTTACACTAGCATAACTTATGTTGGGACTAACAGGTTTTGGGGATAGCTTATTACTATTGCTTCTAAGTTGCCTTTTAGTTTGGATTTTGCTTTTCAACTCCCTGTAGCGCTCGCAACCTTTATAGGATGCTGGGTGACCATGCTTTTTGCATAAGACACAGAAGAGTTTTTCTTTTTCATCCGGATTATTCGATGTTATCGAGCAGGCACCTTCATGATTTTTCCCACATTTCACGCATATGGACAAGAGGTAACAATTGGCAGCGCTATGATAAAAGCCTTGGCAGTTTCTGCATTGGGGGATATCCGGTCTTCGGAGGGTTTCCCATTTGACATGACGGTAAAATATACTATCTATGGCTTTCAGCTCCTTGATGTTACTTTCCGGACTTATTTGTACCGTAAATATTGGTAGCACGGCGTTTTCTTCAATGGATTTCTTGGTTCTAAATGCGGTTACTTTTAGTATTTTTAATGTTTCTTTTTCAAATGTTTTTATTTCAGTCAGAATTATTTGTGGGTCTGTATTGCCACCCAATCCTTTCAATAGGAAAGTTTTTGTTTTAAGGCACTTAGGTGTGTAGGTAAAGAACTGAGCTTTGGCCTTTTCTAGGTGACCTCTAACTTTTATGTAGTCAGCTAGATTAAAGAGAAAAACTGACAGTTTATTTTTAAATTCTTTGATTTTGAACAGTGAGATTTTATGGCCATCCCTTATTAAACTGACTATTTCATTTGGATCTATATCAAAAATATTTATTGGAGGAATATCTTTGTTTTTATTTTTTGATTTTGTATTATTAATATGTGTTTCACTATTATTAATGCTCACTGTTGGGGTAGCGTGTGTTGTTGTTGAATTTGTTGTATTGTTTTGTGTTGTTGCCTCTCTTTCTTTTTTAAGCTTGTTCACAAACACTTGATTTTCGAATTTTTTTATTATACTTTCGTCGCACTCTTTGTCTTCAGTGTCCAGAATAGAGTAATATTTGTTTTTGTGATTCTTTGCCATTGTGGTGGGCTGATCGTTTTCGTTTTTTCGTTTTCTCTTTACTTCTTCACATGTATTTTCATTATAATTATTATTATTTAGAGCGCAAAGCTCATGCATTGTATTAATCGACACCTTCTGCAATCTGTGATTTGTGTTTATATTCACTTTCAGGAAAGAATATTAACGGGGATTGTCAAAACAATAATTAAGTGCACTTTTAAGACCCAGGAACCAAGTGATACGTGTTGCTTCACTGGCATCCAAAATCGAACTCCGCTAACATCTTACCCTTGTCTGAGGCATGGCTCACTTTCACATGCCTTCATATTCATCTTGCATTGCTGTCTTCCATTTCTCTGCTTGTTGACCCGTTAGTTGCACTTGTTTGCACTGTTTTTGGTACTTCTACATTAGTTGCCAACATTACATTCAGAACATTATATTGTTTGGTAGGTCGTCCTCGTAGACCCGTTCTGACTATTCCTGGTCTCCCTGGTCCCCATTTTGGTTCCTCATAGACCTCCACATCATTATCTGCAGCCTCATCGCCTACACAATTTGTCAGATTACCTTTACCTGTATCCTCAGAACTAATGTCTTCTGTTGAAACATGACCTTCCACGACATTGTTGGGTTCATCTATTACTTCATCCAGTACCATTATAACTTCAAAGTTTTCTCTAATCCTTGGCTGACAGTTCTCAATGAAATATACATCTCTGCTTATTTTGACATCGCCAGTTTTCTTATCGTATAAACGATACGCTTTTGAAGATTCCGAATATCCGACCATAATATACTCTCTTCCCTTTTCTTGAAATTTTTTCCTTTGTCCCATTTCTATTACAACTGCGATGCATCCAAATACTTTGAAGTGCTTAACCACAGGCCTGTGTCCAGTAAACACTTCAAACGGCGTTTTGCTTTCAACTGATTTTGTTGGCGATCTATTTCTTAGATATGCACAAACTATTGCCTCTGCCCGGAAGCTTTCTTTTAAACCTGCACTATTCAGCATTACTCTTGCCATTTCCACGAGTGTTCGGTTGCAGCGTCCTGCTATCCCATTTTGCTGTGGAGTGTAGGGGACTGTGAGCTGTCTCTTTATGCCATTGGACTTCAGATAATCATCTAACTCTTTATTGACATACTCCGTTCCATTATCTCCTTATGGATTTCACTTTCCGGCCTGTCTGACGCTCCACCATGGTAACGTGTTCTTTAATTATTTTGGCCACCTCTGACTTATACTTCATGGGATAAGCATGAATATATCGACTCAAATCATCGATCATTGTAATAAAATAATTGGCCCCACCATTGGATTCCTTGTTTATAAGCCCACATACGTCACTATGAATTAAAACGGCTTTACATGACACTTGTTTTTCATGTAATCTATGCAGACTAGATTTTCTCCAGTAATGCTTGATGTCAAACCTCGAACCATTCCATTGTTCGCATATGCCGTTTTTCGAGCTCAGCGGAGGCTTTAGAAACACACAGTCTCTCTTGATTTTTAGTTTCACACAGAAACAATCTACACACCTTTTTGACCATTAATATATTGATGCCCTTATCGTCATTAACTTTGGCAGTTCTTGAATTGAAAAGTACGGTGTATCCATTTGAAACCGCTTTTCCCACCGATATGAAATTGCATTGCAAACCTGGTACAAGTAAAACGTCTTTGAGCGTTATTGCCTACCCAAGCTTGCTGTGTACAATCACTGTTCCTCTGCTTTGTGACGTCACAGAATAATTTCCTGCCAACTCAATAATTTCGTTATTTTTTTCAACTTGAACTTAAATAACTCACACATGTGTGATATGGCGCCACTATTGATAACCCAATCATCGATATCCATCCGATTGTTAGTGGCAACGCCAGCAAAAGATCGTTGTCCCTCGTTATTCTTCCAATATTCGCATCATCCGCTGTTTTTCCCGCGTCTCACATTGGCGTTTTTTTCATTCTCTTCTTTCATCGCGCATTTTGGCCCTGGTTGGCCACATTTAAAGCATCGGCGCCTGTCTGCCTCTGACTTGTTGTCTAGTCGCTTACCCCTCTCACAACCAATAGAGCATGCTGCGAATGCCTGTACAAACAACATCGTTTTGATTGTTCGTCTTTCGTCGTTCATTTTCTTTGGCTAGCTTGCATTGTATGGTACTGAAACTCGGCAACTCATCACGAGCTTCCAAAGCCACGACAAAGTTCTCATAAGACATGGGCAAACTCGCAAGCAACAAAATTACAGTAAACTCTTCTGGCAAACTTACACCGATCACCGACAAATTTTCAACAATGTTTGAAAATTCCAATATGTGCTTGCACGCTGTCACCTTCAGCCATTCTTTTGTTTAATAACTGCTTAAACAGGGTCATTTTTCTGACTGGACCTGTTGGTCGATGGAACTTTTCTAGTTCTTTCCTTATCTCGCCAGCTCTTTCGCACATTTTTATGGAGTTCAATTGCGGCGCACTTATCGACAAAAACAGCACCGCCATGCTTCAAACGCTTCATCTGTTTTGGGTTCCACAAGTTCACCTGAAACACAAGTACACACCACGTGTCATAGTTGGCGTCGTCCAACTTTTCAATATTGTACATCGAACTCATTTTTCTTGCAATGTACGTTATGCCGAGAAAAAATACACGAATCTTGACCACTCAATACATTCACACTATTTTTTAGTTAATACACTTAACACTGAGGCCTATAACCTGTTGGTTTGTGAAAAGTGAAAAACGTTTGGTTGCTTAGATGAGAGTGAGCTCAATTTTATTATACATAAGCTTAACTAGGGTTGCCACATGTACAGGGCTGACAGATACAGGACATAATGGCCATATCAACAGCTTAGCTCTCTCCCCACTTTACGCTCTCATTGAGAGTACGAACGTTCTGGTTTTTGCCGAAGTTCTCTGGGGTTCCATGACTAGGCTGTCCCATCTATGTGTTTTATGGTTAGTGCTAAAAGCTCACAAAATTGTGTTAATTTTTTAACCATGTAACCCAACAAAAAAAAAACAAAATGTTACGACCATCCCACTAATTTTTTAATGAAAAAGGTTATTGACCAAACTTAATATGTTGGTAGAATTTAAAATTGCCTAGAGCAAAGGACATCTTCATAATTGAGCACCTCTTTGGTACTTGGCGGCATAGATATCACTATTTCTGCTTTCACAAACAAGAAAAACTATTCAAAGCGGTAGGGAATAATACCCAGTTGCGGGTAACTATAATGATACTACAACCCAGTAGAAACAGTAGAATCACGCGTATTGAAAATCTCCTGACAATTTATGTATCTGTGAATGAGGGTGAACTTATTTCAAAACCTAACCAAAAAATTATTTGGAAAA
>JAECXG010000273.1:600000-1092181 GCA_018152135.1 Drosophila paulistorum | reverse complement strand
CAACGACTTTCGCAAATTGGACAAGTCAACAACTGGCCGGAACTAAGAACATTCCTCATCAATGAATTGAAGACGCAGACCCCATGTGAGGAACTTCTTCGACGCCTCTACAACACCCACTATACAGGAAACCTTCGTAAGTTTGTAACAGAATTAGAAGATTAATCCTATATTATCACAAACAAGCTTAGTCTTGAAAACGATGCAAATAACACTACTCTTTATACAAATGCTTTAAGTAACACTATAAAAGATGTAATCAACAAAAAATTACCCGATAGATTATTTATGACGTTAGCCAGATATGATATAACCACAGTTAGCAAGCTGAAACAAGTAGCTCAAAGAGAAGTGTTATACGAGGATAGTATAACAGAAATCAGAAAATCAAATCAAAGCCAAAAAAGTGAAAAATCTTTTGTACCCAATAGTACAACTCCGTTTCAAACAAAACAATCAGACACCACACAAACTCTTGCGAGAGTTTAAGAAAACTGGCAGACAGACTCATCAGGTTATCCTTTGTTTGCCGCATGAAAAGTTCCATTTCATCTTCCACGATCCGGCATGACTCACATCCTCATTTGAAACCCTTTTTTGACCTAAAAGATCCTTCACCCTGCATGTAAAGCCGGCACACTTACCATGCACTGTAGTTTTACACAACCAACAGTAGGGGTGGGGTGGGATGCAAACAATTTTTAGCCGAACAAACAGGCATTATGAGGTAATAAGAAAAATTGGTAATCAAACAAATAAAAATAAAAAATGAGAAATGTTTTGGTATTAAAATATATAACTCACTCTGAGGTCCAGAAACAAAAAGAAATAGAGATTTTGAGGGTGCACAAGGGTTAAAAGAAAAGAGCACTGACTAAGACTCTAAATTACAGACACACAACATACTGCAATATGAGCGCAAACAACGGCGACGAGTGAAACGAAAACGAGAAAAAAAAGTCAAAGAGCGCGAGCACGGGAGTTAGAAATCCCAATAACAAAAACACTGCAACAAGAACACTATGAAATTGCAATACAACAACAACAGAGCGTTGCTTGTGATTTGCAGGGAGAGGAAGAAAAGAGAAAGAAAACCCAGAGGGCCGGGGCTAACTTCGACAGCGCCAAAGTTTGTATACACTTGCAAGTTTTTTAGTAACTCTTTTATCTAAACTAACTGTTTTTTCTAAAAAGGGTAATGTTTGCGAAAGAACGGCCTTAGCATAGGATATAACGAACTTTCTGATGAAAGTCACTGTTTTCCACCGATCGTTCCTGTGGGAGCTATATGTTAGTTAGTTACCCGATCTTTACCAAATTCGGCACAGTCATTAACAGATATATTTATCGTTTATAGTTACAATAAACTTACTTGTATTAAATTTCACGACAATAACTTAAAAAGTAATGAAGTTATTGAGAAAAGTCACTGTTCGTGACGTTTGACGTTTGTATGGGAGCTATATGATATAGTGGTCCGATCCTGAATCCGAGATATACAACGCCTGGAGTATATACAAGCCTACGTGCAAAATTTCAGTTCTGTAGCTCTTGCGGTCTCGGAGGAGTTCGCGTTGATCCAGACGGACGGACATGGCTATTTGAACTCGTCTCTTCGTGATCAAGAATATATATACTTTATATGGTCTGAGATGCTTCGTTCTATGCGTTACTAATATAATTTTAATTTCGATCGCGATGACGATAAAACAAAATAAAAAAAATGTAAATCAGTTAACAACGCGGGAGCTTAAAAAAAAACACGTCCGTCTTCCTCGTGAGCGTTGAAGATTTTTTGTCAGACATTTGTCAAATTCGGAGCACATCAAAGTTTTGTCAGCATTGGTTTCTCCAGCAGAAGCCTCATCAGTGGAGTCTCTCTTTTCGTAGTACGCTCAATGGGGGAAAAAGTCACGATAAATCAGCCAAAACCCTGACCCATTGCCAGGTAACACACCCGGAGACAATGGCGAGTGTGTGTGTGCATGTGTGAGTGTGAGTGTACATAGGTTCGTTTGTGTGTGTTTCAAACATGAGGCCGAACTCATTTCAGAAAAACAACTGACCAAAAACCAAACTCACAGTGGTTCCATACAAAGACTTCTTTTTTCTTCTTTTACCCCACGAATTGTCATTTTCCATATTCACAGCATGAAAAGAGACAGTCAAAATGAATTAAAATGATCTTATATTTTCGATATACTAAATTTTTCTTTTGCTCCCTCAGTCCCAATTTAGTAGTCTTCAAGCTTAAAGCAGTTGAGAATTTTTGAGCAAATATGTTCTTAAACATTTTTTCTGAGTGAAGTTAATTTTTAGGTGATCCAAGGTATCTGTATGTCGTCGCTCCAATTGATTGTTTGTTGCCACTCTAACCCACTGATGGTCATTGTTCCCTGTTCAGGGTGTGGCTTTTGTTTCTGACTTTGGTTGCCTTTTCCCCCTTTCTAAAATCCTCTGATTCTTGACCCACTTTCTCTGCTGTTCCTGCTGGTCATACTTCATTGTTCGTTGTTTCTCGTGGCGACAACTTCATCACTCAATGGCCGCTGTCGCAGCTCGCGTTGACAGT
The DNA here is from genome assembly GCA_018152135.1 of Drosophila paulistorum. Classification (NCBI taxonomy): domain Eukaryota; kingdom Metazoa; phylum Arthropoda; class Insecta; order Diptera; family Drosophilidae; genus Drosophila; species Drosophila paulistorum. Next base: position 1,089,609 of record JAECXG010000273.1, on the reverse strand, counting down.
TACAAATTATGATTGATTGGGGAGACAAATTTCACTTCGGCCCCGGGTTTTCCCCTTTCCCTTACCCTGTGGGCGGCACTTTCTCAATTGAATTTAAGTTGCCATAAATATGCATTCGGATATGGAAATTTCGAATGGTACTTCATAAATTATCAGTCAGCTTTTTGTTTCGAACAACCAAAAAGCTGAAGCTGACTGAAGATGTTGGCCTGGTCCAAAGTCCATTACACGCTCACTTGCTTAGATAATTGCTACGATGGTGTCTGTCCGAGAGGGTTCGAATGAAGGTTCGGGCCAGGTTTGACTAGGACTCTTAAGTGGGTGGATATTTGCAAGCCATTGCAAGCCATCGCGCGTGGGCAATTTATGATGCCCTTTAAAAGTTTGATCTAGGCGACTTGATTAGGCTACAAAGAGGATTATTTCTTCAACAACAAACACACAAATTCATATTAAATATATTTTTAAACTTAAAGTTGAAGAACTATGCAGAGTGTTTAAAAATGTATGTCGAACAGATTTCCAAAATGCTTTAACAGAAAATAACTAAGAACTCGTAAATCTACTTTTTTTTCCTAAGGTTAAATTTAAATCAAATTGGGATGTAAGTAAAATAAATTTATTTTAACTCACTGGAAATTAGAAATGTATATCTATTAACTATACATTTATGTTTTTAAGAGATGATTTACCCCCAAGTCTGGATGTCTATATAGACAACGAATATTCATTTCCCGATTTTCCCAATGCCAAGCTCTGAACATTCCAAATTTCGATAATATCTGCCATTGAATATTAAACATGAATGATATGAAAATATTCATATTTTCAAGGTTTTGAAGAAAAATAATAAATAAATATTAAAAGACAATTGTATTAAAACGGATATAAAATAATTCACAAGTTTAGGCGCAAATTATAACATTTTAACTGTTCAGGAGCGGTTTTTCGATTCGATATCGAAATTATTTTTATTTTTTTTTTTTGAAATACTATATAATATATCTCTTTTACTTTGTAAAATGTATGTACTCTGTTGAGGTAGGGAATTGCGGAGCCATAGCGCTGAATTGACTTTTCTTTGCTGTTCATAAATTATAAATTGCCTTGACAAGACTTTAGTCATGTCCTGCGTCCTGCTGCTATTGTATTGAGTCCTCCAGCATGGATGATTGCAAAAAATAACTTAAATGAACTTAAAGTTTTCGTTTTCCTTCTTTTTTTGTGGTGGTCGGCTTAGGTTGCATTTTGCTTGCTACTTATGCCAAAAATTGGCGAGATTTGCATATTGAAGAAGTTCAAAAAGTTCTACAACAATAGGACTACACTTCTGGCAAAATCCAACGCCTAAGCAATCTTGAGAAAGAGGATGAATGAGTGTGCGAGAGAGAGAGAGAGAGAGAGAGAGAGAGAGAGAGAGATGGGCGGTCCTACCCATCTATTATCATGACTCATTGACATTCAGTCAGCGTAAGCCTGAGATCTAGCCAGCTAGATTTGGGGTAGGACTCTCGGAATGGTATCAGAATTGGGTTTGGTTTTTGGGGATTGAGAAGTTTTTTCTATGTGCCATAAAACTGACGCCTGCATTATTGGTTTCGCTTTTGTTTTATTTTATTATTGTATATATAGTTATATATTCAACTTCAAATACACAAAACCTTATAAACTTTTCGCCCCCTAAAATTAAACTTAAAAGTAAACATCCGTTTTTTATAATAAACAATTGGAATAACAATTGTCCCCCTCAAAATCAAAGCGTGTGAACGCTAACTCATAATTAAAGCACAAGCAATAAAATCCGTTTTATTCATAAACAATTGAACACTTGCAATAATAATTGTCCCCCTAAAATCAAAAGCGTGAGAACGCTAATTCAGCATTAAAATTCGGGCCAATCAAACCGCATCAATATCGATCACGCCACTGAAGGGCTTACAAATTTAGCCTATAAATACAACTGTAAGACATTTTGTACTTTAGTTTTTAAGTATTCATCCAACGAATAAAATATCCCCGCTTTTAACTCAAACAAAACAATATCTTTTTTTTTCCTTTAGGAAAGACAAGATATATAATTGGCGCAGTCGGTAGGATCGGTAAAAGTGAACTTGTTAATCTATCCGTGTGACACATAGAATTATTATCCGTGTGTTACATAGAATTAGTGAATAATCACTATAAAACTCCGATCCGACATCAAGAACTTACTGAAACGCTCAAACAGTGAAAATATTTTCTGCCAAGTGTGCGCGGAAATATCAACGGTGTGTTGCAACCAACAAAAAAATAATATTCCAATTGTGGAACAAAAACGCCAACTGTGTGCGGAAATATCAACTGTGTGTGTTACAACCATAAACTCCAATTGTGGAACAAAAACGCCAACTGTGAGCGGATATATCAACTGTGTGTGTTACAACCATGAACTCCAATTGTGGAACAAAAACGCCAACTTGTGTGCGAATAAAATAAAACACATATAAAACATCACAAACAAAACTAAAAACCAAAAATGGCCGAACTCACTGAAGCCCATCTCAATCAAGCACTGTCTTCATCAAGACAGGTGGCAAACTATGATGGAGCACCAGAGAATCTGACATCATTCATAAGGAGGATAGATTTCATCATGCACCAGTATCCGACCCATGACCTAAGGCAACATAACATATTGTTCAGCGCAAACGAGATGCAGCTCACTGGAAAGGCACAACGACTTTCGCAAATTGGACAAGCCAACAACTGGCCGGAACTAAGAACATTCCTCATCAATGAATTGAAGACGCAGACCCCATGTGAGGAACTTCTTCGACGCCTCTACAACACCCACTATACAGGAAACCTTCGTAAGTTTGTAACAGAATTAGAAGATTAATCCTATATTATCACAAACAAGCTTAGTCTTGAAAACGATGCAAATAACACTACTCTTTATACAAATGCTTTAAGTAACACTATAAAAGATGTAATCAACAAAAAATTACCCGATAGATTATTTATGACGTTAGCCAGATATGATATAACCACAGTTAGCAAGCTGAAACAAGTAGCTCAAAGAGAAGTGTTATACGAGGATAGTATAACAGAAATCAGAAAATCAAATCAAAGCCAAAAAAGTGAAAAATCTTTTGTACCCAATAGTACAACTCCGTTTCAAACAAAACAATCAGACACCACACAAAACCAAAAACTTTTCCAAGAATTTCAACAAAAGTTAAATATTGACAGGGCTCAGAATCCAATGAATAACCAACATCAAAATAATTATCCAAAAAAATATGTAGCAAACCAGCCTACAAAAAGGCCAAGAGAAAGTAATAGTGAAATTAGCAAAATGGACACATCCGAAAATTTTCATCAGAATGCCTCGGATCAATCGGAAGAAGAGATAGAGACAAGTCCTTCATCAGAATCACAATGAACAATAAATCTTTGAGATGTGTAGTCGACTCAGGCTCTTCAATAAATATAATGTCCGAAAACTTTTTTAATTTCAAAACCTATTTAGGAGATTCCAAAATTCACATGATTGAAGGAGCAGTAGAATTAAAAGAAATAATTTTCCTTGCACCTAGCAAACTTTGTCCGACAGAACAAAAGTTTTATATCCATAAATTTTCAAATAAATATGACATGTTGATAGGCAGAACTTTCTTAAAAGCATGCAAATCCCAAATAAACTATGAAGAAGAATATGCAAAGCTGGAAAACTATACATTTTATTTCAGAGATATTATTTATTTATTTATTTATTTATTTACGTCAACCAAGTCAGCAGTCGACGAAAAAGCTTAAGCTAAAATACAAATAGTAATTAATTCATTAAGGTAGCTTAGCTATATGCACAACATCCCCGACCCGATGGAGGTGTTTTATTTGCAACAAGGTGCCAGCTATGCCCCGATTCATAGCCAATGTGGTCAGGGATGAGTTGCAGCCAATCAAATATCCAGTCCAGAATACTTTCAGTGGTTACGCTGTAGATAATTAAAAAGTATAGCGCGAAGAGAAGTGACAGATAGATGAGGAGAAATAAGGTGAGAAAGGTTGTTAAAAGATTGGCAAAGAACACGAAGAGGTTCGTGAAGAGAGCAGTTAGTCAAACATCTACTAAGGTGAAGAGGAAAAAAGTTTCTGGTCCGACGTGAGGGAACACAAAAATATAGCGTATCTAGTAAATTGGTAGAACTGACTTCGCCGTTGACTACTTTATGTAGAAAGAGAATCCCAAAAAACGAGCCTACGGTTGTAAAGTGAAGGAAGATTAATAAGAAGAAGTCTGTCAGAATAAGAAGGTAGGCGAAGATTCGGGTCCCAATTAAGACCGCGTAACGCAAACTTAAGGAATTGCTTCTGTACCGATTCAATACTACGCTGGTGAACATCATATTGAGGGTTCCACACTGGTGAGCAATATTCTAGAGTAGGGCGAACAACGAAGTGTATAAAACCTTTGTCACATATGGATCATCAAATTCTTTGGCCCAACGTTTAATGAAGCCAAGAAGACTGCATGCTCTATTAACAATTGAAGATATATGAATATTAAAAGAAAGTTTTGGGTCAAACATAACGCCTAAGTCTTTAAATGATGGTACACAATCTAACAGAACAGACTTAATAGAGTATTGAGCTAGGAACGGCGACGAACGACTGAAAGTCATAAAAGAGCATTTAGAGGCATTAAGGTGTAATTTATTAACGTGACACCAAACACAGAACGCATCGAGATCTGATTGCAAGTACTGTTGGAAAGAAGGATCATTATATGAATAGCAAATCTTCACGTCATCCGCAAACATGAGCACGCGTGAATGAGCCAAGGCCAAAGGCAAATCGTTTATAAACAAGGTAAATAACAGTGGGCCCAGATGACTGCCTTAGGGGACACCTGACGTAGCTCGAACAGTTTTAGATATCGAGGAACGAAAAGACACCTTTTGGGTTCTGCCAATAAGATACGACTTTAACCAAGCCAATAGTTTCGAAGAAAAACCCATGATGTTAAGTTTCATGAGAAGCAAGGAATGATCAACCGTATCGAAAGCCTTACTAAAGTCAGTATAAATAACATCAGTTTGACACTTTTTACGGAAGCCATGGTGTACAAGGGTAGTCAATTCTAAAAGGTTGGTAAGCGACGAACGACCTTTCATGAAGCCATGCTGACAAGCAGAAATAGCGGATCTGGATAGGTGTTGAAGGGAAGACGTAATAATTTTCTCAAACAGCTTAGGTATTGCCGAAAGTTTGGCAATGCCACGGTAGTTAGAAATATCCAATTTGTTACCCTTTTTAAAAAGCGGAATAATAAAAGACTCCTTCCAAATATCAGGGAAGCGACAAGTCTCACTCGATATAAAGAATAACCGAGATAAAGGCTTAGATAGGGAAATCGAACACATTTTAAGGATGCAACTAGGTATATTATCAGGCCCGGGTACGAAGGAAGACGTCATAGATGACAAGCTAGAGATAATACAGTCTTCAGTAATATTAGGAAAAAACATACAATTTAAATGTGGAATTGTGAAGGGATAAGGTGTGGGATCCGAAGCAGTAGAAGAATAAGTCGACTGAAAGAATTTAGCAAACAGATCTGCAATATCTGAATCACATGTAGTAAATTAGAGCGTCTTTTGGAATTAACAAAGTTATAAAATCTTTTGCGGTTCTTATAAAATTCAACCTTACAGCGAACGATATAATTATTGTAGCATTGAGTATTTAAAAGGCAAAATTGACATTTGGCTACACAATAATTTGCATAGTCAAGTCGCGAACCAGTTTTTTTAAATCTTTTAAAATATCTCGATTTAATGTTACGGAGATTAGAGAGCCTACGTGTGAACCAGACTGGCGCACTGGAGACGGTAGAGACATTCACATAAGGAACGCATTTATCAATTAGAGAATTAAGAGCAGAGTAGAAAAAATTTACTGCACAATCTATATCACAGCACTCAAATAGAAATGACCAATCAAAAGAGAAAATAAGGCTGTTAAGAAGATTGAAATTTGTGGAAATATAATATATTGAAATATATGGAAGAAATAGAAGAAGAACATAACATAGAGTGTTTAGACCCACCTAAAGAGAGGGACCCAGACACAAATTTTGCTATTGAAAATGAAATAATAGAAAGTAATCAGTATAGACTCGACCATTTAACTAACGAGGAAATACAAAAACTAAAAAAGGTCTTGTACGAATTCAGTGATATTCAGTACCGCGAAGGTGAAAATTTGACTTTCACGAGTACTATAAAGCACTATATTTGTACAAAACATGAGGACCCAATTTATAAACGTCCATACAAATATCCCCAAACGTTTGATATAGAAATCAACAAACAAATAAATGAAATGATCGAACAGGGTATCATTCGAAAATCGAATTCACCCTACTGTTCACCCATTTGGATCGTCCCAAAAAAAGGAGATGCTTCCAACAAACACAAATTCAGGTTAGTCATTGACTACCGAAATTTAAATGAAGTCACAATAGATGACAAATTCCCAATTCCAGTCATGGATGAAATTCTTGACAAACTGGGAAAATGCCAATACTTTACCACCATTGATTTAGCTAAGTGATTTCATCAAATTCAAATGGATCCTGAATCTATTGCAAAAACAGCTTTCTCAACTAAACATGGCCATTACGAATACACACGTATGCCATTTGGTCTTAAAAATGCCCCGGCAACATTCCAAAGATGCATAAATAATCTTTTGGAAGACCTTATTTACAAGGATTGTCTTGTTTATCTGGATGACATTATAGTGTACTCCACTTCATTGGAGGAACACATACTATCACTCAGAAAGGTATTTAAAAAACTAAGAGAAGCTAAACTCCAACTCGACAAATGCGAATTCATGAAAAAAGAAACACAATTCCTTGGTCATATAATTACAACAGAAGGTATAAAACCTAACCCAAATAAAATCAAAGCAATTCAAAATTTTCCGATCCCTAAAACCCCAAAAGAAATAAAATCATTCTTAGGATTATGCGGATTTTTCCGAAAATTCATACTAAACTTTGCACATATTACAAAACCTTTAACACTGGGATTAAAGAAAGGAGCTATAATTAACATAAACGACCCAGTTTATATTTCATCCTTTGAAAAATTAAAATATCTTCTTATGAACGACCCCATACTTGCATACCCCGATTTTAAAAAACCATTTTTTCTAACCGCAGATGCTAGCAATATAGCTTTAGGTGCGTTCATCTCACAGGACCATAGACCTATTTCTTACGCAAACAGAACGTTAAACGAACATGAGATCAATTATTCAGCTATAGAAAAAGAATTACTACCGATAGTTTGGGCAACAAAGTATTTCAGACCATACCTTTTCGGTAGAAAGTTCGAAATTCTATAAAAGAACCAAACATGAAACTTAAACGATGGAGAATAAAACTAAATGAGTTTGATTATAAAATTAAATATTTACCCGGCAAAGAAAATCACGTAGCAGATACTCTTTTCAGAATTAAAATATATGAAAACTTCTTGGGATCAACAGAGAGCACCGTAGCTACAATACATAGTGCTCATGAGGATAATGGAAATTACATTCCAATAGTAGAAAAACCCATTAATTATTCTAACAGGCAAATAGAATTCATTAGAGGTTCAGAAGACAAAACAGAAACATCAACCTATTTTTATAAATCAAACATAAAAATAACATACAAAGAAATGACCAATGCTTACGCAAGGGATATAATTAAAAGATATCTTTGCGGTAAGAAAACTCTACTATATTTTCATAATGAACAAGTTTATCCCATATTTCAACAAGCCTTTATTGAAATAATACGATCAAACGCAAACACAAAAACCTCGAAATCAAGCATTAAGTTAGAGGACATTCAAACATTTGCACAATTCAAAGAAATAATTCTAAAACAACATAAGGAATTATTACATCCAGGAATCGATCAAACGATTTATTTGTTTAAAGAAAAATATTATTTCCCCGATTTTCAAAACCTGAATCAAAACATTATTAACGAATGCTCAGTATGCAAAATCGCAAAGACAGAAAATAGAAATACAAAACTAACTTTTGAAATAACACCAGAAACTTTTAATGTCAGAGAAAAATACGTCATGGACTTTTACATGATCGACAATTTACAATTCCTTTCATGCATTGACATTTACTCTAAATTTGCAACACTTGTAGAAGTAAAATCTAGAGATTGGTTAGAAGCCAAAAGAGCAATTATGAAAGTATTCACTGAAATGGGCAAACCAATAGAAATAAAATCAGACAAAGATTCAGCAATTCTGTGTATAGCACTAAAAAATTGGCTACAAGAAGAAAATGTAAAGTTAGAAATTACAAATATAAACGGCATTTCAGACGTAGAAGATAAGACGAGACATAAAACAACTAACCGAACACCAGCGGACATTTTTATCTATGCAGGATCACCCGACTATAATACCCAAACGAATAAAATACATAAAATAAACAGTTTAAATAAAGATAGACACGATTTCGAAATCGATACTAGATTTAAACAAGCACCACTAGTAAAGTCAAAAACAACAAATCCATTCAAAAAGACTTGAGAGATAAATCAGTTAGATGAGAAACATTTTGAAGAAAGAAATAGAGCACAAAGAGTCACACTCTACAAATCTAAATTCAAAAAGAAAAAGAAAGTTAATAAAAGAAAATATGACAATTGATACATTACAGGTCAACAACTCAAGATTACTTTTTTGTGCATCATGCTATTCTTAACATTAAAATCAACATGCAGTCAATCCATTGACATAAACCCAGTAAAAACACCGAACGGTTACTTAATATTTAAAACAGGAATCATGGACTTACCGAAAAACTTTGAATATCATTATTTAAAAGTAAATTTAACGTTAATAGACATTACATATAACAATCTAGTGCAACAAGCACAGGAATTTAAAGATATAATCCATATACAATACCAAACAGAAACTAAGTAAGGAAATTAATGGAATACAAATTCTAAAACGTAACAAACGAGGACTAATTAACGGAATTGGTTCAATATACAAATATCTTTTTGGTACTCTTAATCAAGACGATAAAGACGAATTAGAAGAAAAAATAAATAATCTTGAAAGCAATAGCGTACAAGCAAACGAACTAAATTAAATTATTTGAGATACTTCCTTATCCAGAGAGATACTTCCTTATCCAGATGAAAATAAAAATATTTTAACAGAAAATTCATACGATTCAAAACAAATAGAAACTAATAAATGTATAATAGGCATTTTAAATCAAATCCCAACCATATGTAAATACACTAAAACATATAAGAATTTTCAAACTAATTATATTGACCCAAACATAATTGTAACATGGAATTTACCAAAAACTAAACTTAATCAAAATTGCGTCAACAACGAATTAATAATAGAAGGCAATAACATAATAAAAATTTACGATTGTGCCTTACAACTAAACGAAATATCAATAATAAATTCATTGCTTGACTATAGCCAAAGCATTTATGTAACAAACAATATCACCAGGCTAGAACCTATTTCCTTTATACAAACAAAAGAAATAATTAGCGAACATACGAAATATTTTACTGCATTTCAAACTATTACATTAACCACTTTTATACTTACTATAATAAGTTTGATTACATACTTACCACAATGCCACAAGAATTAATAATTAATCGGAACCCCAATTGTTGAAAAAATTGAGTCCCAAATTATAAACAAAATTGGTACCCCAATATTTACCGCTGAGAAAAACCCCTCGCTATATCCCAATGTATCCGCCTGAGGACAGGCCAATTTTTTTTGGCCTGGGGAAGTCATATATCCAACTTCAAATACACAAAACCTTATAAACTTTTCGCCTCCTAAAATTAAACTTAAAAGTAAACATCCGTTTTTTATAATAAACAATTGGACACTTGCAATAACAATTGTCCCCCTCAAAATCAAAGCGTGTGAACGCTAACTCATAATTAAAGCACAAGCAATAAAATCCGTTTTATTCATAAACAATTGAACATTTGCAATAATAATTGTCCCCCTAAAATCAAAAGCGTGAGAACGCTAATTCAGCACTAAAATTCGGGCCAATCAAACCGCATCAATATCGATCACGCCACTGAAGGGCTCACAAATTTGGCCTATAAATATAACTGTAAGACATTTTGTATTTTAGTTTTTAAGTATTCATCCAAAGAATAAAGTTCCCGCTTTTAACTCAAATAAAACAATAACTTTTTTTTTCCTTTTGGAAAGACAAGATATATAATTATATATATATATTGTGACTCAGACTCAGTGCCTACGATGGGAGAGGGGATAGATAAAGAGTTTATGGTCGTTTGGTTTTAATCAACTTCCATTGGATTAAGCATATCAATTAGTCAAGCCAGAACTTTGATTAGACTCATTCAATGTCAAGCGAAAAAAATGACCGAATATACGTTAACTTATCGCAATAGCCATGGTACCCCTCTGGTATACTCTCTTAATCAAAATGAGGACATAAACAAAACGAGACACAAAGATAGCCCAATGAACCATGATAGCTGCAAATTGCAAAAGCAAAAAAGGACAATTCTTTATAAGAATGTGAATGCGAATGAGAATGTGAATGGAAATGTAAATGCGAATTCGAATGCAAATCGTACCATAGTTGGTTCTATAATTTTTGTTTTCTTTTGGGAGTGCAACAAATAAAATGGTCAAATAAAAAATTGGACAAAGTATCTGCAAACTGAAAATGAGCAGTCAAAAGCAGTTCAAACAGATAACAAAGGAATGACAGGAGATGGAGAGGAGCAATAGATAGATAGTTAAATAGATAGATAGATGTTTAAGAGATGCAAAGACGGACTCAGAGTGCTAAAGTAAATTGTGTGCATTCAATCGAGCATGAAAAAGAAAAGCCAAACTGCTGCAAAACAAACAAACAAATTAAAAAGAACTTTAAAATTGCACATTTGCTAAGGAGCAATGGGATAAGGATCCCATCTCATCCCATCTCACTTCGCTTCACCTTGCGACTACTTACAACTCACAACTCTTATTTATGCATTTTAATAAATAATGCCCAATAAGCCTCTTTGGAAAGTTGACCCACAATCAGAAAGTTGTATGCGATTGTCCATGTTGTGTTGTTGATTAATTAAGATGGCCACGACGACAGTTGCTTTTTTTTAGTCCTTTCCTTCCGGATTCACCCTCTGTTTTATTTTCCTCATCCTCTTTTTCTTATTTGCATTGTCACCTTGACAGCTTCAACGCCAGACGACGAGGACAATGATAACGTAAATACATACGTACAGGGCCGTCGAGAAGATATCAGGGCCCGGTGGTAGTAAGCTATGCCCCCCCCCCCTTCCCCCCCGCCACTCTACCACAAACCCTTTACTTCAATTCTGTTTGATAAATGTGGTAAACTCGTGCCACACAATAAATAATTTGTCTTAGAATAGAATATGTTTATAAAGTTATCGAGTTGATAATATCAAGAAATAAAAATACAAACGTTTATTGAAAAAATAATTTATTTTATGCTCTTACTATAAATATTCATTAGATGGATCATTTTTATATGAAGAATGTAATATTATTTTGAAAATTTAACGATGCCATATAAAAAAATATTCAGAAGTGGGCTTTCCGTGCTTTGACTGATGCAAATGAGTTGATGAGCTCTTCAAAGTCCAATTCTCTGGCCAGTTGTGCTTCCAAACACAGGGTAGCTAGACTTGACACTCTAGTTTGGGTCGAGAGGATCGATGAAAGTTTTTTATTCTTGCCAAAACACTGAACGACCGCTCACCACTCGCAACAAATACTGGAATTGTGCAAAATATACGCAGAGCAATGCAAACGTTTGGGAAAAGTCTGTTCAATTTCTTCGCACTAATGGCATTGAGTAAATCAAATGGAGGCAGTCGAGGTCCAAAATTTGCTTCGTATATATTCTTGAGGTGTATAAATTCATTCGATAAGTTTTGAGATACATCAGCAGGATATTTGACTGAAAAATTTTTTGCAGCAGTCTGACACTCTTCAACGTTTGTATTAGAAAACTGCCACAGGAATGAGAATGTTTCGTTTAGTTCATTTATAGCTGTAAATCTTCTACTTATTCCACTGATGATTGAGTCGATTATGACGAAAAAAGTGTTTCTCTTGAAATCAATTTCTGAATTTGAAAATTTCGATCAAAAACCGTGCCCCGCTAAAAACTTCGGGCCCGGTGGGAATCCCACCTTTACCACCCCCCTCTCGTCGGGCCTGCATACGTATGTATATAGCCAGCATCCAGGACAAGTCAACTGGAGTGGATAATTTCAGTCTCGGATTATTAAGCCGCTTTCAGCATTATTTGACAAGAATCCTCCATTCGGAATTTCAACCATTGATCCATGTATACAAGATCAAAGGCCTAGGGATATTTTTTGGGGTGAAAAATAACGCCATTTCCCCAACCAGTTGAGGCGACGATTGTTGTTTGAAAATTGTTTATGCTTTTTGCTCGGCGATGGCCACTTGACATCTTGCCGTTGTTATATTCTCAAATGTTTTCCACAAAGTTTGTTTGGCTTTAAGCATCACTTGACATATGATTCTTTAGGACTTATTTTTGTTTTTATGTTTATCATCTGTGCATCTGATTTTGGTTTAATGGTTAATCTTAAACAGGTAATCTTTCATTTCTTCTTAGTTCGATTATTAATTTTGCAAGCTCTTTTGGGTGTGCTTCAAATTTTGTACAATTTTTGAGCCTATTCTTATTTAAGGTCCCTTCGAAAGTACTTTGTGGTCCCAATTATTTCTCTTAGAATGTTCATCTTTTACATACATGGCTTCTGTTTACCTATTACTACAGGAGGACACAGTCCGTAATAAACAATGGAAAGATGCTTGCTTTCAATATATTTTAAGCACAAAACCCAATCAAAGAGTTTTTCAATATAAATACTCATTATAGAATTATTTTCTTCAAGTTTTCATAAAATCTAATCGAAAATTGAAGTTTGACTAGTCAAACTTATTTTAGTTAATCTAGATTAACTATTACATTTAACTATTAACTATTAGAAGGCAATTTGAAGTTTCGGGGTCAAAATAAAAAGAAGTTTAAATTTTATGAAGCTCATTGTGAGCCCTTTTCAATTTCGTCTTCAATCTTTCCTAACGTTTTGCCTTTTTGCATTCTTGTCTTGCTCTAGTTGCCTCAATTGCCTTTGTCTCTATGTGTCATTTTCTCTACTTGGATATTTTTCCACCTTTTTGTGGTAGATTTTTCCTTATCTCTTAATTCTTGTTTTTTTTTTTTTTTTTTTTTGCTAGCACTCTTGGAATGCAAAAATTTTGCTACTTGCCTTGGCTCTACTGAACTTAGCTCACTGTTTACGGTTCGAAGAACTGAATGTCAACAGTTTTCATAAATCTTTGTAGAGTGGACATCATCAGCTCCGTCCCATTCTCCGGCTGTCCGTCTAGAGCACTCCTGCAAACTGTCAGATCCTTTGTTGACTTTTCCTTTTTTCTTTTTTTTTTATCTCAAGTGATGTGTTTTGACATGTTTCCAAGATCAAAATTGATATTGGAATTTGTTTTGACCCTTTGGAACTTTTACCTAGACATAAGCATTTACATATAGATTTATTCTTTAGAATTTCAACAAAGTTATTTAGTTACTTGCCATTAGGTGTCTCTTGTTTGGCATCTCTTTATTTGTTCACGCCACCGGGTGAACAGCAGTGAGCGGCGAAGAGCAGTGAGGAGTGAGGAGGGTTTTTAGATCCTCGGCGTCTACGGTCACACCAGGAGGAGTGACTTGATTTTCCTGATGGGCATCGCCATTGCACTCCAGTACGAACTTTAAACCCGAACACCCGTTCTTTTCACTGTGCTCTTTTTTCTCGAATTGTACATATTTCCAACCCGAAACATTCTTGTGTGTGTCGGGACTTATTTGTAATATAGAGAAAATAAACCAAAATTAATTATAAACGAAGTTTGCGCTCATTTAAATTTGATTCCTCACTCACCAGACCCCTGAAGAAATTGGCACCCGCCATCCACTTGTGACCGATTTGGATCCTTCCGCCCCGCTACAAAGATTGGTCCTTCGAGCCGGATATGCTTCCGCTCCTCCAGTTTGCATCGGCGGAATTCCTGATAAGTACAAAATTTCATTATTTATTTCATTTGCCCCTACATACGAATAAAAGTGTGAGGTTTTCCCGCTCTTCCATAGCGACCTACACACTTTTATATATATTGGATGTACATACCTGACCTATTCCAAGGTTACATGGTAGTTCCCAATCCTCAACGTGTTTGTCCAACGTTCTATTTTCCATTCCACGACTACAAGGTTTATGTAGTTTTTTTTTTTCCTCTTTCGCACTTGTCCAATTCCATCTTTTTTTTGTTACATACATACATATGTAAAACCCGCAGCTGTTCGCCAAGTCCGCGCAAAAGTTTAAAACAAGGATGGGCACGTAGTGGCTCTTTTGGCTCCCGTGGCTCTTTACCGGCAGAGGCTGGGCAGAGAAAAAGGTCATTTTTTGGTCGAACTTGTAGACAGAGGGACGGACAACTCCCGAATTTTGCGGGGAGGGGGAAAAAGGGTCGCGATCTCGAGCTCGCAGCTTGTAGGCAGAGAGACGGACAAGTACCGAATTTTGCGGAGAGGGGGAAAAAGAGACGTGATCTCGAGAACACGACAAAAACAACCCTTATTTTCTAGCTCGCGATCGCGACTTTTTTCCCCCTCTCCGCAAAATTCGGGACTTGTCCGTCCCTCTCCCAACAAGCTGCGAGCTCGCGATCGCGACCTTTTTCCCCCTCTCCGTAAAATTCGGTGCTTGTCCGTCTCTCTGCCTACAAGCTGCGAGCTCGAGATCGCGACCTTTTTCCCCCTCTCCGTAAAATTCGGTACTTGTCCGTCTCTCTGCCTACAAGCTGCGAGCTCGAGATCGCGACCCTTTTTCCCCCTCCCCGCAAAATTCGGGACTTGTCCCTCCCTCTGTCAACAAGTTCGCCCAAAAAATGACCTTTTTCTCTGCCCAGCCTCTGCCGCTGATGCTCTGGCTCCCAACTGAAATTTTCGTGCCCACCCTTGGTTTAAAAGATAAAAAAAATATTAAAGTGTTAAAAAAAAAATGAAGTAAGTAAGTCGTCTCGCCGACTTAGGTATACCATACACCAGTAAAACAAATATTTTAAATTTGTAATAACAAATGCATTTGCTTATTTTAAAAAAGTTCTGTTCACATGCTTTTTACAAGCATATCTTAGTATCTCGCTCACTCATGCATATGAGCACCCTAGCGCCCCACCTGCCAACGGCCAACTCCGGCCTTATGGAAAAACGTTTATATGCATAACTTAGCTATTTTTTGTCCGATTTTGATCAAATTTGCTATTTTGCTGGGTATTAGTATCAAATTCAAGTGTGCCAAATTTGATTCCACAAGGTAAAAAATTACGGGAGATAATCGAGTTTTTCAAATTTCGGGGGCGGAAAGGGGCATGGCAAAATTTTTATACGTACAACATGAGCGCATTTACTAAGCAAATATACATACCAAATATGGTGTCTCTAGCTGCAATAGTTTTTGAGATAAACGTTTTTTTTTAAATTGCGGGGGCGAAAAGGGGCGTGGCAAAAATTTGAAATAAACTTGATCACTCTACATACCACACGAACCTACACACCAAATTTGGTGGCTCTATCTCTTATAGTCTCCGAGATCTAGGCGTTCATACGGACGGACGGACGGACGGACGGACGGACGGACAGACGGACATGGCTAGATCGACTCGGCTGTTGATACTGATCAAGAATATATATACTTTAGGGGGTCGGAAAAGCTTCCTTCTGCCTGTTACATACATTTTGGCGACTTTAATATACCATTTCACCCTATGGGTGTATGGTAGAAAAATAGTCATCAAAGTGTTCACCGCGATTTCTTATGTGTTCGAATTATTTCCATTGCCCAATTACGCGCGTATCCGCCCACCGGCTTATCTACTTACATACATACATCGTCATCTGTTGATGTACGCGCATATGTACATATAATTCATTCGCACATTTACCACAGACAAAAAAAATTTTAAATAGCAATTCACGTATGCACCGCGATTTCTTGTGTGCTCAAATTGGTTCAATTGCAAAATTAATTACATCATGCGCGCGTTTTCGCATACAGGTGCACTTGCTTACATACATACCTACATACATACATCGTCATCTATTGACGCACATATGTACATATCCACAACACATAATCCATTTCGGTCTCGCACATTGATTTAACAAAAAAAGAGAGGGGAACGGAACCCACCACCCAAGCAAGTCGCCAGTAAGAAATGATGAAGATTTTACAACTAAATCTAAATCACTGCGGGGCGGCGCAAGATCTCTTGGCGCAAACTATACGCGAACTAAACGTGGATGTGGCAGTAATAACCGAGCCTTATAAGACTAGAACTGGATGTTTTTGGGCTGCGGATAGAACATCTAAGGCAGTCATATGGACCTGCAGTAGCAGAGCGCCGGCCGCAGAGTCTGTATATTCCTCTGACGGCTTTGTGTGCGCAAAACTAGGCGGTATTTGGCTATATAGCTGCTACCTACCACCTAGCCTCAGTTTGGAAGAGTTTGAACGTAGACTCGACAACCTCGCTGCGCATGCAAGGGGTAAAAGAAAAGTCGTTATTGCTGGAGACTTTAATGCATGGTCCCATGAATGGGGAAGCAGCTCAACAAATGCACGAGGACGCAGCCTGCTTGAAGCTTTTGCCATACTAGATCTGGCGATTTTAAATACAGGTACAAGCTACACTTTTACCAGAGCGGACTACGGGTCAGTGATTGATGTGACTTTTGACAGCAGCCAGATTGCAAGCGCCATACAGTGGGAGCTAAGCAGCCACTACACTGCCAGCGACCACATGGCCATTATTTGTAATATTGGCAGTCGAGCCCAACAAGCAGCAGTGCAAGAAAAACGAAAAATGTACAGAGTTGATGCGCTAAAACCCTAAAGTATTCGCATCATCACTAGTGATCCCAGAACTAACTGGAGATGCCAACAAGCATGCAGAAATGATCATGGAATCTGTAGTTGCAGCTTGCGATTGCAGCATGCCCATCCGCAGGGTTCATAGCAGGCACCATCCCCATGTATACTGGTGGACCAACAATATCGCCGAGGCCCGGAAAAAATGCCTGCGCGCAAGGCGCGCGTACCAAAGAGCGCGAGGCAGCATCACCTCTCCACATCTCGGGGATGAATTTGCAAGCAGACGCCGCGAACTAAAACGCGCTATAAAGGAGAGCAAACGCCGTTGTTTCCTTCAATTATGCGATGAAGCGTCGAGCGACATTTGGGGCATGGCGTATAAAATAACCGTTAAAAAGCTGAAAGCAGTCAGACCCGCTGCACCAAGCGAGGGCCACATGGCGAATATAGTGCAAACGCTCTTTCCCGATACCTCATATATGGCTCCCAGGGAAATGCTGCAAATGGATCACACTGATCACATAAGTGTCAGCACAGATAAGCTACTAGCGGCTGTTGCACAAATGCATGACCAAAAAGCGCACGGTCCGGACGCGATCCCCAACAAAGCGCTTAAACTTGCAGTGCGACTCCAGCCTGAAAAGTCTACCCAGGTGTACTCCAAATGCTTTGAGGAATGCATTTTCCCAGACATTTGGAAAGAACAAGATCTAGTGCTAATACCAAAGCCAAACAAGCCGCAAGATTATCCGTCTGCATACAGACCACTCTGCATGTTAGACTCTGCAGCGAACTGCTAGAAAAACTCATCTGCACTAGGCTGGAGAGTGCGATTGCTGTATCTGGTAATCTCTCGCCGATGCAATTCGGTTTTCGTAGGGCCAAATCAACAATACACGCATTGGCAACAGTTGTTGAAATAGCTAAAAAAGCAATTGAAGGACAGCGATGGAAAAACGGTGGTAAGAAATACTGCCTAGTAACCACACTTGATGTGAAAAACGCCTTCAACACAGCTAACTGGAGTCGCATTATCGAGGCTCTAAGTATGTTTCACGTGCCTATCCCGCTCATTGCCTTAATAAAGGATTATTTCCGTAATCGCAAGCTACGATATAGCACAAGTAGTGGCGATCGATTTCATGAAGTACGAGGTGGAGTTCCACAGGGCTCGGTGATTGGCCCGATCTTGTGGATCCTACGAATAAGCCTCCCGACTGACTGCCATATCATCGGTTTGGCAGACGACGTGGCTCTCATAGTGGTGGCAAAGCAGCTCTCAGAAGCAGAAGAAAAAAAGGTCACATCGATTGGCCTAGCAAAACAGTGGCTTGCGAACGCAGGACTGGAACTTGTAGACCAGAAAACGGAAGCAGTTCTTATCAGCAGCAGAAAAACGGTGGAGCAGGCA
Organism: Drosophila paulistorum; assembly: GCA_018152135.1. Lineage (NCBI taxonomy): Eukaryota > Metazoa > Arthropoda > Insecta > Diptera > Drosophilidae > Drosophila > Drosophila paulistorum. Next base: position 1,071,136 of record JAECXG010000273.1, on the reverse strand, counting down.
AAAATTGTGCTAGACACATGCACAATCCATTCATCTAGAGCAATCCGGTACTTAGGTGTTTTCTTGGATATACGCCTCTGTTTCCGAGAACACATGGGGCACGCGAGTGCAAGAGCGGCTGAACTGGGAAGATCCCTGAGCCGAATCATGCTCAACACACGAGACCCGGGACAATCTCAACGACTATTACTGATGAACGTCGTCAGGTCGACCATGCTCTACGACGCGCCAGTATGGGCTGACGCGATGCAAACGAAGTCATACAGACGAGGATTAGAGGCAGCATACCGTCTTGGAGCTCTTCGCGTATGCCGTGGCTTCCGCACAATTTCGGATGACGCGGCTCTTGTAATATCAAGTATGGTCCCAATAGACTTAATTGCTAAAGAAGCGCAAAACATTTTTAGAAGTACGCAGAGTGCGGAATGGTCACCTTCAGCCAGACCGGTGGCAACTGCAGAAGCCAGGCGATCAAGCCTAGCAGAATGGCAATCACGCTAGGCAGCATCGCAGAAGAGCAGATGGACCTTCAAGCTTATCCCGGACTTACATTCATGGGTAAACAGGCGACACGGCGAAGTCACTTTCGAACTGACCTAGCTCCTTAGCGGCCATGGATGTTTCAGGTCATACCTGCTCCGATTTGGACACGAGTCCAGTGCGGAATGCACCATGTGTAGACAAGGCATACAAGAAAGCCCTGAACATGTGATTTTTTACTGCATGAGGTTTACCAACGAGAGGCAAAGGCTAACGGCAGTCTTTGGAGAAGAGCCCACACCTTCCAACCTGGTAAAATTGATGGTTACATCCCAAATGGCGTGGTCGGCGGTGTGCACATATGCTGCATCAACGATGAGCAATCTGCGAGAGCTGGAGAGAGAGCGCAATACTGGAGGGGCATAGGCAGCCCACTAGAGACATGCGAAGCAATACCACAAGGCAGTCCCGCAGGATCCCTGTAGTAAAACAAATTCTTCTTCATTTCCTCTTCCTGTCTATATCTTTTGTCATTTTGTATATAATTTTGTTTCCTACCTTAAATATAAATAAATGAATTAAAAAAAAAAAACATACCTACCTGCGCACTTACGCATGTATGTACGTACATACATAAATCCAAGCATTCGTCCATCTGCACTAATCGGTTGTTTTGTTTTTCTTTCGCGAACAACACTCGCGGTGTTATTAACGTAATTAAACAACAAAACCAAATTTATAAACAGCGGCCGACAGATGTTTTCGGAGTAGTGGTGACACGTGAGTCGACTCGTGATATCGATAGTCGGCTCAAGCGCGCCAAATTCATTTCCGATTCCCTTTCGCCTAAATATATATCCGCCCATATATATATATCAATAAATACATATCTATTTTTTCCATCACTATCGTGCCCATATTTTTATATCCATCCATATTTATAAATTATATATATAATTTTTCCGGCCAGTATTTTGCGCACATATATATATCCTGATCCAGCTTTATATAAAACCATATACTTTTCTTTGCCCTATACCTCTTTATTTATATACTTCATCCGCGTGTTTGTCTTATACGTACTCCCATCGTTACTTACGAATCCAGCTACTCTTGTGTTGTAATCACTCCGTTTTATCTACGTGTAATTTTCGATCTGCATTCGTACGTTCGTATATTGTTCCGCCTATATCCCCATTAAAAGGGCTCCGTTTCCAAGCCACGCGTGAGAGAATTCTCCCGCAATCCTGCGGGCACAATGAGAAAATTCTTGCGCCCTCATACACTCCACTTCTTTTTTTCGTTGTCTTTTCGAAATCAAAAAGCGCACAAGCACGGTCTTCGTCGGTAAGGTCGTCCCCTGAGTATGTCCACGGAGCCATCCAAGACTCCGCCGAAGTCCAACAGTCTTTCGTCCCCCTCTGCAACTCCGGAGAAGGTTCGGCATCCGAAGACTGCCGGTGACAGCAAAGCGTACGGACAGCCTACCTAAAGGGCATAGATTCTCGGCTAAAGACGCCAGCGAACACAAAGGGCGTTCCAAGCTTTCAATCCAGGCTCATATTCCGCACGTTATTGTGACGCACGGTTCTGACGTTCCCGTCACTTGATCCGTATCCCAACAGCGTAGAGAACAATCCAGAATGTTCCTCTCGGATTTCGTTCTGGCGTGCGACGCATTGACTCTGTTCGAATCTCGTGAGAGTGAAGCTCTAACTTCTGAAGTGCCCTTATTTTCCGTTAAAATGCACTTAGAGCAGCTCAAATCCCTTTGGTCAACTGTCGAGATGGAATACTCCCGGTGTCACAAGGCCTTGACGACCCAACCAGACGAGGACAGCCTAGCCAACATAAGCCACATCAAAGCGAAACACGAATCCGCTTACGCGCCGTATGTGCGATGCGGGACGTTGTTCGGAGAGCGCATCGAGCAGCTCTCGGCAGAGATGGCGGCAGAGATGGCCTAAGACTTTAGGCATCAGCCCACCGCTCCTTCGGGGCCTCCGGGGCATAGAGTTCCTCCGTGTGAGGTGGAGACCTTTGATGGCGACAGCCTAACATGGCCCACATTCCGCGATTTGTTCGCTGCCATTTATATCGCCAATCCGTATTTGTCACAAGTGGAGAAGCTCTATCACTTGAACGCAAAGACTCGTGAGGAAGCGAGAACCATCGTGGCTGGACTTCTGGAGGGACTATGGAGGAGGGACTTCTCCTGACGAATGAAGGTTTCCAGGCCGCGTGGGAGAACCTCACCGCACGGTATGAAAATAGCCGTCTGCTTGTCATGACTCAAGCCAGACAACTCCTTCAGATTCCCGCGGTGGCACTAGAGTCGGGCAAACCATTGCGAGAACTGCAGACTGCGTTCCAAGGGGGTCTTACCGCTCTTGAGCGTTCGGGTGTTAGCACTGAGAATTGGGATGTCTTACTTATCGCCATATGCACTAGCAAATTGCCGAAGGCCACAATCCTCCTGTGGGAACAATCAGTGCCAAAGAAGACTGTCTTCTCTTCTTGGTACGATTTGAACCAATTTCTCACCGATCGGTATCGTGTCCTGGATGCCACCGAAGAACATAAGTCGGTTCCAAGTGTTCAAGCCATCCCCAGTGGCCCCCGCAAATCCTCTGCGACGATGAAGGTTCGAGCGTTTCCCGCGAAAGCTCAACTCAAAGCGGCGTCTTGCCCTAGTTTTCTTGACATGCCTGTTCAGAGGCGTTTGGAAACCATTAGACAGCAGGGACTCTGTTTGAACTGTTTTGCCCACGGTCATCAAGTGAAGGGCTGCATAATTGCCATACCTGCAAGGAACGTCATCACACCCTGTTGCATCCTAGTGATGTGTCGCCGTACGCTGCGCAAGCCACACCATTCGGTGCCTCAGAGCGTCCGTCCACGAGCAATCAGCTCACAATGGCTCAGAGTTATTTTGCATCTACCCCAGGCAGAGGTCTCTTAGGCTGCGATTGTCACTCTGCACCATCGCGGGGTGGAACACCATATTCGGGCGTTGATCGACTCGGGAGCCGATTCAACCTTCCTATCCGAACGTGTCTTCAACATGGTCCATCCCCCCTTTTATCCAGTAGACGCCGCAGTTACTGGCATGGGCCAGAGTGAAGGAGGATGCGCCGACAAGGTGTGTCTGCTGATGCTGTCTCCTCCGTGTGACAGGCTGAACAAGATTGAGGTCTCCGCCCTGGTCGTATCCAAATTGTCGGAAGTGGACTTCCAATAAGAAGGAAGTACTTTATCTATCCCCAGAGAGCACCTGTTGCGAGAGGTCTTTCTCGAGCTGGAAGACGCGAGCACGGCAAAAACCTCGGGAATCCGCTGGCAAGCCGCCGAGGACGTCTTCTTCTTCACCGTAGCGGACCCACCATTGCAGGGGTCGATCTCCAAGAGGCATTTCTCGACCAGCATGGGATACTCCGCGCCTGCGGACGACTCCGTGCCGCTGAGTCCCTCCGGTATGATGAACGTCACCCTATTCTTCTCCCCTATAATACTCACTTCACGCGCCTGCTTGTCGAATTCGCCCAGCGCATCACGTTGCATGGCGGCAATCAACTGATGGTGCGGTATCTGCGCACCAAGTTCTGGATCCCACGGATCAAGAACCTGGTGAAGTCCCACATCAAGGGGTGCGAGGTCTGCATCGTGCATCGTCGACGACTACAGACTCAGATGATGGGAGATCTCCCTCCAGAGCGCATCACGTACTCCAGGCCCTTCACCCACACGGGCATTGACTTCGCAGGGTCTTTCAAGATCAAGAATTACACCGGGCGTGCGTGTCTCATTACTAAGGGTTATGTCTGCGTCTTTGTGTGTTTCAGCACGAAGGCGATCCATCTCGAGGCTATCTCCGACCTCACCACGGAACGATTTCTCGCAGCATTCTCTCGGTTTGTCGCACGGAGACAATGCCCACAGCGCATTTACTCCGACAACGGCAAAACCACCAAGCTTGATATAATGAAGGCATTTCCCCAGCACATTTTATACTGGCAGTTCATTCCGCCGAGCGCGCCCCATATGGAAGGGCTATGGGAAGCAGGGGTCAAAAGTTTTAAGACCCTATTTTACAAGTCCTCTTCTACTGTCAAGTACACGTTCGAGGAACTTTCCACTCTCCTGTGTAGGATCGAAGCGTGCCTAAACGGCCAATTTTCCCCATGAGCGAGGATCCAGAGGATCTGCTGGCACTAAGCCCGGGACACTGCCTGATTGGAGGACCGCTCTTATCCATTGCGAAACCGGAGATTCTGGTCGAGCCTATGTCGCTGATCAACCGATGGCAGCGACTGAAGGCAATCCAGCAGGCTTTCTGCCGCCGCTGGAAGAGTGAGTACCTCAAGGAGCTCCACAAACGGAATAAGTGGAAATCACCGGCTCGCAGCCTTCAGACCGGCGATCTCGTGATCGTGTCCGAAGATAATCTCCCCTCCAACGAGTGGCGCTTACCGCGAATTGAGCGCACTCTGAGTGGTTGATGTCACAACAACGCGTGGGTCTATCCGAAGACCCGTAGCAAAGCTCATCTTGTTGCAAGACAACAGGAGTGCTGAGACTAAAAACCTATCGTGACTCCCAATCCCTCTATGTTCCGTCCGAATGTCCTCGTCTCCGTGCATCTTGTTCGTTCTTTTGCAGTTCGTTCAGCTCGCCCCTCCATAGCGACATGGCCCCCAAACGTCTGCCGCACCACCGCAGCAAACGATCGGTTTCACACGGGACGAACTCGTACCGATCCTGGGTCTGCCGGGGGGTTCATGCACTTCCGCAGTGTCAGCGGTTTCTGAACCTCCGAGGGGAAAAGCGGCTCCGGGCGGGGGTTATCAATAAGTACTGCCCCAATTGCTTGGCACACGAGCATTCATCCGACGAGTGCAGGACTCGCCATGTATGCCAACGATGCGGGCAAAAGCACCATACCTTGCTCCATATGGCCCACCAACCGCCGAGACAACGCTCCGCAGCCCGGCGTCGCAGCCAGTCACCCTCCGCTTCTCCAAAAGACGCGCCTGAGATCTCCCTCTCCTCTCTGCTCCACGCCCTGCGTGTGGTTGGTTGTGACCAAGGTCGGGGTCGACCAAGCTTGCACGGTCGTCCTCGATTCGAGGTCCGACCGTACATTCCGGCGGAATGTGATCTTCCGGGTCGAAGAGGACCTGCGCATCCGCACTCCCATCCGGGAAGTGTCAGCACCAGTCCGGGAGAAATTTTCCACTCTGATCCTGGCCGACCCCAACTTCTATCGGCCGGCGTCGGTGTCCGTGGTGCTCGGGCAGACCTCTATCCTGAGGTCATCCAACCAGGCTGTGTGCCCGGTCATAGCGGTATTCCCGCAGCCCAGAGCACCGTGTTCGGATGGGTCATCTCCGGCTCCTGCGGAATCTAGGCGCTCCAGTACGCTGCCGTCCCCCATCCTACATATGTCCAGGGTGGCAATTGCAACATGTTGCAAGGGGGGCGGTATGTTCACGCCACCGAGTGAACAGCAGTGAGCGGCGAAGAGCAGTGAGGAGTGAGGAGGGTTTTTTGATCCTCGGCGTCGGTTATATTGATATGTTAATTAAAATAAAATTTCAACTTTCGCTGTTCCGTGCATAAATAAATTGACGCTTTGTTTTCGATTTGCTTTTTTGTTTTTGTTTTGGCCAAGGGTGCCGGCCAGGTCAGAAGCATTTTGCCATCAAATACAATCAATTTTTTATAGGGCAAGACAATAGCATTGGTGGCATTAGCTGGCAAATCTGTTGGCCATTGTCTGGCCCAGACATGTGCCGTTATCTGAATTCGTGCACAGGAGAAACCAGTTCTCAATCACAGTGAATTGTGGTTAGAACTAACGACGAACATGTAGATTGAATACGAATAAGTATTCCTTAGAATTTAAAAAATAAGTTTTTAAATATTTATCGTTAATAACGATATACATACGTATGTATGTAAATTAATTTTCAAAATGTTGGAATATTGATACTAAGTGCACAAATAGAAGCTTGTATCGAAATACATTTTGAATTACCTTTAAAATAAAGTATTTGTATATTTAGGGGAAAGTGATTGATTAGTGGCCACTATAATTTAGGTCCACTGTATCTAAATATTGTAATAGTCCATTCTATATATATTTTTTCCACATGATGCAAATTAGTTTGCGAATGACCCAAATTGAATGGCAATAAAATAGCTTGAGTGTTCCAAAATCGGTTTAGTTGTTGACAGAGGCAACTCCTAAAATATGTTCAAAAATCACATTACAGGAATATAGACGAGACAATCGAAGCAGACACTAATTCCAGTTTAAGCACCATTCGAGCAAATTTATACTCCAACGAGTTTCTCTCACAAAATGTAGGCTCAAAGAAAATAGTGAAATTAAATACACTGGCCGATGGCAAGCCAGTGCGGGAAAGTATAAAGCTGCAGTAGGAACCATTGAAAGTTAAATTGCCTTTGCCAGAAGCGGCGGAGACTGCATCCATCCACATCGTCTTCACATGTCAAGGAGACAGGAATGGGATTGAGATTGGCAACACAATCGCCGGAAATCAGCACGCATCGTCCAACAGAAGCTGCAGTTACAGTGGCCAGTCCGGCAAGGAAGGGTTCGAAGACGAAAACTAAACGCCGGGGCTATCAACGGCGCCCAACCAACCATATGCAGAAATAAGAACATTTTTGAATACGATTTATGATAGCATTACCGACGATGACGATGAACGCATGTCCAGAAGATTTCGTTTCTGAAAAGAAGAAACCAATGAAAATGGTTTTCGGGAGAATAGGTTTGGGTTTGGGTTTGGGATTGGTTTAGATTAGCGAGCGTTGAATTGAATTTCCGTTCGAAATCAATCGCAACTGTGTTGGATTTTACGATCACAAAACAAATTTGCAATAAAAAAAAGAATAAAATACATTTTGATAAGTCTTGATTAAATGTAGTCATCATGCACAATGGTTTTTCTTTAAGATGTGATTAACCATACCCAAGAGACCGAATATCTCGTGTTTATTCAAATTTTGCCTCCTTCCCAAAAAATGATGATTTCAAGCCGCTGTGTCAACAAAGACGACTTAATTAAAATACAACCATGCCTGCTGCTCAACAACAATAACTCAGCTGGGCATTTAAAAAGCCATTTATTAATATTTAAATATACAGAAAATAGTAAATGAGAATCAGAAGTACAACTGCGATTAAGAATGAAAGCGAGAATGGCTTAGTTCTATGGCCAAATAAAATGTTTTCTGACAGCTTAATGGCATCAAGACGACGACTGTGACATGGCCGGTAGTTCATCAGTCGCTTGGTCGCTCGACCGACCGGTCACAGGTTAAAGTCGAAACTGGTTGAACGGCTTCCACGCTTGAAAACAGGTCAATAATGGCGTTAATAATGGCGTTAATTCTCGTTAATTCTCATGGGCATTCATTTGAACAGCCATAGAATGACATTTCGTGGACCATCAGAGTGGAATGTAGCTGGTCGTCTTGGTCGGAGTCTTCTTTTCCGTCGCTTTTCCATGGCACGGGGTTTGGGTTCAATATCAGCATAGAAAAGCAATTCCTTGGAGTCATCTGGCAACGACAAGGTGAACACTCTTCGAGTGGGTTTAGGGTTTAATAATCTCCTTTTCCGATTCCTTCTTTTGCTCCTCTTGCGTCAGAGGCACACTGAATGCATGACCTCCGTACAAATGCAACTGCCAATTGCAGAGATTCGGTATCAAATTACATCTGGCAGTGGCATTCTCAGTTTTGGTATTTGCTTAAGTCCGGCAAATGCCTCATCCCCTTGACCTCTACTCGATGCAACGAGGTAAACCAATGCCAAACACAAGAAATAATCGGACACATTTCAATTTCAGCTACCAGCTGCGTTTGTAGCTCGCCGGCGACTGAACTCTTGGGTATGGGTACGGAAACCAGTTCGCCAAAACTATGTGCTCTGGCAAGCCAAAATGAATGTCAAACAATAGTTCTTATTATATATATACATATTTGAATTGCCGTTGCCCATTAATCAAATTGGGCATACATAGGGAAAAGCAAACGTAAAGGTAAGAGCAATAATAAAGTAGTCATCATTATGTCAAAATCACGAACGTATTATTAGAAATTCGCTTTAGAGATGTCTGCGATACATATTCTCAACATTAATTTCACATCCGAGTCTGAGAATACTTGAGGACTCGTACATCTTCATAAAATAGTTATCACTCTGACAATATGTTGATTAGTTGAGCAGTTTCTTTATCCGGGCACAGAGCCTCGGATATTTGTAACAGAGCGAGGTCATGGGATAGGGCGAAGATTGGTGTCGCTCTCTCTGCCGAAAGTTGACTTTAACAACCGCAGTTTTAAGTTCAAACGCATCTCGTTCAAAGCTAATTCATTGGATGTTTTATTCTATAAAGATTAATATTAAAGGTATATGTGTATGTATAATTAGAACCTAAACTTACCGCAGTGTGTCCTTCTCGGCTTACACAACAAGAGAGAAAGAACATGCGGAAGCTAAACTTGAACTCCATTTTTTCACAGTATGGCCATATTCGTTGGGCGCCAAATAACTTAAATATAAAATACTAGATACTATCGGCTATAGCTAGACGGTGACCGTCACTCCGCTGCTAATTATTCGGTGATCAATTCCCGTCCCGCGACATCCCCGCCCCCGTGAAGCGACTGCATCACATCTAAGACCGCTTGTCTGGAGACGGGATGTACTATTCTGTGAACTCTAGTTCCATCGGCGACTCTTACAGCTGCTCGCCGAGGTATCCCATCTGCTCCAGTGTATACCTCCTCGACTATTCCCTTGCTCCATTCTCGTCGTGGCAGTGCAGGGTCACAGATGTAGACGACATCATCTTTGCTGATCGGCTGGGTGCGCGCGCACCTTTTCTCGCGACGCACGAGGGTGGGTAGGTATTCATGAACCCACCGCTTCCAGAACCGGTCCCTCAGTAGTCGTGCCATGCGCCATTGTTTCCTGGTTTCACACGGTTTAGGCAACTCCTGACTCTCCGTGGGCGTATCAGGAATGTTGGACGCCCCCTTCAGTAGGTCGTTGGGCGTCAAAGGTGCCTCTTGTTCAATTGATATTGGTAGATGGGTCAGCGGCCTTGAGTTCACAATGATCTCGGCCTCAATGAGCAAACTTTGCATTACGTGTTCCTTTGGGGCCACCTCCTTTACTGTATGAGCCAAGACCCTTTTTACGCATTGGACCATCCTCTCCCAGACTCCTCCCTCCGAGGGGTTGAGAGGGCAGTTAAAAAGCCCCTCCACACAACGCGTAGCAAGCTCATCCTGGATCTTGTCTGCTTCAAAAACGTCGGTAAACCGTTTGGCTTCTCTATCTGCGCGGATGAAGTTCTTCCCATTGTCACTACGTAGTATAGTTACTGGTCCTCGGCGGCACATAAAATTCCTCATCGCCAGTATGCAGGAGTCTGTTGACAGATCATGGGCTAGCTCCAGGTGGATCGCTCTAGTTCGTAGACAAGTGAATAGAGCCACCCATCTTTTCTCTTGGCGTCGACCCACAGTCACAAGTAATGGTCCGAAATAGTCTAGACCAGTATATTCAAATGGCCATCCTCCTGGCATCAGGCGATCTTCAGGCAACGGGCCCATCAAGGGTGGGGTAGGATTGGCACGCTGGAGTTTGCACACGCCACAGTTCCAGATAACACGCAGCAATACCCGGCGCGCTTTCGTTATCCAGAACTTCATGCGGATCTCAGTGATCGTTGCGTTTACATTCTGATGTTTCATCTTTACATGGTAGTGACGAACGATTAAATCCGTCAGTGGGTGCCTATGCGAGAGAATGATGGGTCTTCTCGCGCCATACGGTAAACACAGGGCCGCATCGATTCTCCCAGATGCGCGTAGAACCGCTGAGTCGTCAAGGTAGGGTAGCAGTCCCTTCAGTTCACTCGTCGGCTGGACTGGTCTGTTTACACATAGGCGGTGCAACTCGTCTTGGAACGCTTCCCTTTGAGCAACACGAACCAAGACGAGTTCAGCTTCCGAACATTCAGCTGCAGTCAATCCATATTTCCCATATTCACGTTGCTGACTACGGCATCGACACACGAACCTGAGGACCCAAGTCATAGTCCTCAACAGTCGGTTGTACTCCGAGAATCTCTGAACTTGTATAAATTTATCGTTAGCAACCACCATGGCAAACTCACACGGTGACTCTTCGACATCGGCTGCAACCTCGATGACTGTCAAATCGGTAGTTGATTGGGGCCACAAATCTTGCGGTTGCTGTAGGAATTTAGGCCCGCACATCCATCGTGATTTCTGGCTAAAGTTAGCTTGTCCTTGTGGCCTCGTCGCCTCATCCGCCACGTTGTCTGCGGTAGGGACCCATCTCCACTGGGAGGCATCTGTGGATTCTAAGATTTCGGTAACTCTGTTACCGACGAACTGCTTATAACGTCTATGAGTGCTGCCTATCCAACGCAGCACCGTCTTGGCATCTGTCCATAAAATGGCATCTTCCGTCTCCATGCAGTGTCCACTCTTCACAGCGTTCATTAAGCGCGTACCCAGCACCGCTGCCTGCAGCTCCAGTCGTGGAACTGACATGGTTCTCATCGGAGCGCATTTTGTTTTACCACTAACGAAGCGCACTCGTACATCTCCATTTTGGTAGGTGGCCCTCCAGTAGGCCACAGCCGCGTACGCCGACTCACTGGCGTCAGTAAAGACATGTAATTGTGTTGACTTCACCATTTCTGGTCCAAAGTAGTGACGCGGGCATCGGAATAGACCCACTCCTTCTAGTTGATAGCGCCATTTCTGGAAGGCGCTGTTGAGTACGTTTGGTAATGGTTCATCCCATAAAACATTCCTTCGCCAAATCTCGCGTAGTAATAACTTGGCGGTAATGGTGAAACAACTCAGGAACCCCATTGGGTCGAACGTTGACATGATTAAACTGAGGAATTGCCTCTTGGTGGGCACATCCTCCTTGATCCTCTGGTACTTTACATTGAACCTAAATTCATCGGTCGCTGGCTGCCAATACAGTCCAAGAATTTTCTCCTCTGCTTCAGCCCACCCAACTGTGTCGGTGGCACCTTCATGACCTAAGGACTCCACAACCTTAGGTGAGTTGGATTGGAATTGGCGTAGCTCAAATCCTCCAGTCTTGTGTATGTCTCTGACCCTGGCAGAGACTGATATAGCGTCGCCCTCAGTGGCGAAACTGTCCACATAATCGTCCACATAATAATAGTCTGTTATAGCTTTGACCGCACATGGGTCTATTTGTTGATGACGCAACGCATTTAGCGTCAAGACATGATGTGCGGCACTTGGGGAACAGGCAGCTCCAAAGGTCATCACCTGCATCTCGTACACATCAGCTTCTCGTTGTCTATCTCCATCACGCCACAGGAACCGTTGAGCACATCGGTCCTGGGGCTGTACATAGACCTGGTGAAACATTTCTTTGATGTCGCCGGTGACCGCAACAGCTCCTTCTCTGAAATGGAATAGAACAGAAAGAAGCGGCCTATAGTGCTGTGGTCCCTTTAATTGCTCTGAATTCAGTGACACGTTGCCCACTTTGGCAGCCGCGTCAATGATTAGCCGAATTTTCCCTGGCTTATTCGGGTTCGTTACTGCGAAGTGCGGCAAATACCAGAGTTTGCTGCTGCCCACTGCAGTGTCTTTTTCTCGCTCCACACGTCGAGCGTATCCTTTATTTATGTAATCGTTTATCATTCCTTTGTACTCTTGGGCAAACTGTTTATCTCTTTCCATTTTTCTTTCAACAGTTTCCAATCTATTTAATGCCATTTTATAACTGGAAGGTAGATTCACGTTGTCGCGTTTCCAGATTAACCCTGTCTGGAACCGTCCGCGCAATTCTACCGTCGTCTCGTTCAAAATCCTTTGTGCCCGTATGTCGTCATCTGACGGGGCTGGTGGAGCTGACTTCACCCCCAGGTTCTCCAATTCGAAATATTCGCTGACCATCTTATGAACTTCATCGGTGTCCGTTGTGGCAAATAGACATGGCTTTGGTGCAGGTCTATGTTGATGTTTGTGGAACGTTCCAGAAACAGCCCACCCTAACCTAGTAACGGCCACATACGGTCCTCGGTTGGAGGTTTCCCAGATGCTGGATGGTACGACAAGGTACTTGTGGTCCAGACCTATCAATATCCTAGGCACGGCGTTAGTATATGCCTCGACTGGGAAACGTGCTTGTGGATTGATTACTTGGAGGTAGTCCTGATTCAACGTCTGTATCGGCAGATCTAGCCCATCCACTGCATGCACATTCTTCAATTCGTACTTCTTGTTCTTATCGTGTCCACTGATCTGTAAATTCACCCTCTTTGTTGGCTCTTGGGTTGTCATATTTTTGAACCATTTGACTGCGAGTTGACTACGTTCTCCATTGAGGCTCAAATCCTCGAGTAGCACTTCATCGATCATGGTTACCGATGATGCTTCGTCAAGCAGTGCATACGTCTCTACTTGACGGTTCGGGCCATAAAGCGTCACTGGCAGGATCCGAAACAATAGTTGCGTTGGGTTGGTGTCAACGCAACTTAAGTTCATCTATTGGGTTGACCGTTGGCACAAAAAACATAGACGGTAATTCTTGACAAGTCTCCATCTCGCAGTCGGGGAAGCAAGACGAAATTCCGCACATTTGGTTATATCATGTGACCCGTTACAGTTTGGGCAGAGTTGGCCATGTTGCTCGACGCGCATCTCCTTTTCACAATTCGTGTACAGCACTCGTCGTTTGCCTTCCCTGTAATCGGAGTCCACAATTGTGCATATCACGCTAGCTAGTTCATCTAACCAGACGCTAAAGTCGACGACAGTCGGGTAAGGCTTTATAGATGCGGCACGCCTAGCCCAGTCCACTCTCTTGTCCACCGGTAATTTCGAGGTTAGTTCATCTATCAGGGTTGGATTAGCCAGATGTTGGTTCTCGTTGATGGATTGCAGAAACGCTGCCAGGTTACTGACACGCGTAGCAAATGGAATAATCTTTGCTAAATTGTGCTCCTGTATCGGCTGAACTTCACGTACGCTTTGTAGCTGACTGCGTACAAGCTGCTCCGGACGCCCATAACGGAATCTTAATTGGTTTATGACAGCGTTCACATTTTTGGGATGGATAAGCAGTGATTTAACAGTTTCACGGGCGTCGCCCTTGAGAGCTTTAACCAAACGCTGATTATTCTCCAAGTCCGTACATCCGTATACACTATTTGTTTCAGTGAACGCGCAGTAAAATATTGGCCAATCTTCTGGTAGTCCCGAAAACTCTGGCAGTTCTGGTATTTTCCTAGCCATCCATCCACCGACCGTGTTTGGTGATATCAAGGGCATTATTCTACTAGTCGATGGCAGCTCAGGGCGAGTATTTATTAGTGGTGGCTGTAGTGCATTAGTTAAACGATCTGTGTGTATCTGTAATTAAAGATGGCGGACCCTCCACACGTGTCGGCGGCGTTGTTACCATTTGTAATTGCCTTTCCAGCTCGGCAATTCTCGCACGCAATCTTGTTTCTTGGGATCCACTAGGGTGTGCACTACACAGGGCTTCCTGATGCTTGTCAGCGCCGACAGCTTCGGGTATTCCAGCCTCTATACTGGACTAAATATTCATATTTGCGGTGGGCGCCTCGTCCGCTGCATCCTCTCCGGTGTCGAAGTGCAAGTCGATTGCGGCATCTGGTTCTTGTAGCGCCTCGAGTGCCTTCACTCGGGGGCGGATTGGGGAATGTTTGGTTGTCATGGTGGAGTCTTACCTGACACAAGTATCATCCACTTTGCTGATTCCAACAGTGACTTCAGCAATGTATGTATGTCACCACGTTTGACGTTGATTCGTCCCTTTACTAGGCGTTATCACCCACTGTGGTGATTCTTAATTCTGTCGCCAGTTGCGACCTTCAATAGTCCGTCCGATAGGACTGCACGTATAACCCACTGTGGTTATTATTAGTTCCGCCGCCACTTGCGACGCTCAGTCGTCCATCCAATAGGACTGCACGTATAACCCACTGTGGTTATTATTAGTTCCTTAGCTTTGACACCCACTGTGGTGACACTCAGCTCCGTCGCCAGTTGCAACGTTCAATAGTCCATCCAATAGGACTGTACACATAACCCACTGTGGTTATTATTAGTTCCTTAGCTTTGACACCCACTGTGGTGACACTCAGCTCCGTCGCCAGTTGCAACGTTCAATAGTCCATCCAATAGGACTTCACATATAACCCACTGGTTATTCTTAATTCTGTCGCCGGTTGCGACCTTCAATAGTCCATCCAATAGGACTGCACGTATAACCCACTGTGGTTATTATTAGTTCCGCCGCCACTTGCGACGCTCAGTCGTCCATCCAATAGGACTGCACGTATAACCCACTGTGGTTATTATTAGTTCCTTAGCTTTGACACACACTGTGGTGACACTCAGCTCCGTCGCCAGTTGCAACGTTCAATAGTCCATCCAATAGGACTGTACACATAACCCACTGTGGTTATTCTTAGTTCTTTAGCTTTGTCACCCACTGTGGTGACACTCAGCTCCGTCGCCAGTTGCAACGTTCTATAGACCATCTAATAGGACTGCGAATAAAAGATGTCGCTCTCTCTGCCGAAAGTTGCCTTTAACAACCGCTGTTTTAAATTCAAACGCATCTCGTTCAAAGCTAATTCATTGGATGTTTTATTCTATAAAGATTAATATTAAAGGTATATGTGTATGTATAATTAGAACCTAAACTTACCGCAGTGAGTCCTTCTCGGCTTACACAACAAGAGAGAAAGAACATGCGGAAGCTAAACTTGAACTCCATTTTTTCACAGAATGGCCATATTCCTTAAGCGCCAAATAACTTAAATATAAAATACTAGATACTAACGGCTATAGCTAGACGGTGACCGTCACTCCGCTGCTAATTATTCGGTGATCAATTCCCGTCCCGCGACATTGGACACTCAATTGTTGTTCTGGATGCAGTTGACTAGTAAATGTGCCTTGGTTGTTGTCGTAGTTATCGTCGTAGGTTTGACTGCAGTTGACGTTGTTGTTGTGGCTGCTGCTGTTGTTGTCGTTGTTCTCCTGGTTATTGTAGTTGTAGGTCTTCTTGTAGGTCTCCTAGTCGGTCTGGGTCTCTGCCAATTGGGTCTCAAGGGTCGCAAAGGTCTTTGTTGTCGATATGGGGGTTTTGGCTGTAGCGGCAGTGGAGGAAGCGGTATTGGTACTGGCTCCACAGGTATTACCTCAGCCGCACTTGAATCTGACCACAACCCCAACTGCTGCTTTTTATTCTCGACACTCTGCCAAAAGTTATTGTAATAATTTGCCAAGACGGCTGCATCAAAATGCTGTTCAGGCGGCGATGTTGTAGGATTTTCTGGTGAATGATGAACTGCACTCGATAAACGGGAATAAAGATCGGTTATATCCCAAACAGGAATATGTAATCTTAATGAATTGTCGCCAACCTGTGACCAGAGAAAGATTCGAATGTTGATGCCAAACGCTATGATCCAAAACTAAGCAAAACTCTGGTCAAAACAATAATTTTTACAGAGTTGGATCATAATGGGCACACGACCGACAATGTGCGTTCACTATGATGGTCCCCCCAGGCCAAGTTAAAAAACAAGAGTTGTTTATCGTTTTTAGCAATTGTATTTCATTCATTGTTCTATCAAATGTTCTTTCTGCAACTCGTTAGCCCTATTCAGACCTTGCGTCTTGGAGTAGGTCGTCTTTCAACCTTCAATCGGGAACCAAAAGTTGATCGTCCAGCACTTGACGCTGACCCGGGTGCTATCAATATCCCTGCCCATCCTTCAGACCTATGAATTGAGCCTCGCAAGCCTGCTTGCAGACACCGGGATAGCGATCGCACAGCGAGAGCAGAGGCTGCGGCTCCGATTCGATTGAAAAATTTAAATTTTGTTCACGATTCGCAGTGGGTATTGTGGGCGGTAGATAAATTAACCAATGCCAGAATATTTAGGAGATTCGGGTTTTAGTTTCTTTAGATTAATAATAGTTTATTTATTTCTTAATTGTTTTTATTATTTATTATGGTTATTATTTATTAGATATAATTAATGTTTCCTCGATATTTGTCTTACACTCCTCAACGCTCAGCAACGACTGACTCACACGTCAGACCCGCTAAACTTTCCTCTCTCTCAGAGAGTCAATTAAAATACCGGGATCGAAGAGTAGCAAGAGAGCAAGTGTGACCATCTCTCCTGCTACAACTCGGCCGTCCTGACCGTAAGATCTCCTGATCCTTACATAATTAACGTTACAATAAGTTGAAATCTTATAACTACAAATTAGTTAAGGTACATTACATAAAAGTTTATTACAGTTTTCATTATTTTCATTTGTTTAATTCATAACTTTTAGTCACTTTTTCTTTTACCTATCCAATGTTTTATATTGTGGCTACTCCAAACACCTTGATAAGGGTTACGACTGAGCTGAAAACCTTCCACATCCTTAATTAAAAATCGGTCATTTTTGAGAACCTTGTCTATCACATAAGGCCCTTTGTGTTTTGGAATGAGCTTTTTCGACGCTCCTATAGTTGAATCGAAATTCTTCACCATAATATAATCCCCTGCCTTGTATCCTGTGGGTGCTACCCTTTTGCTATTATACTGCTGTTCATTGTACTTCTGGCTTTGCTTCTGATGTATTTCCCTATCCTTTCTGATTGTATCCAAATTTTTTGATCATTCACTATTCCTAACTGCTCTAGTCCTTCTCTTAACTCATCTGCGACTTTGCCTTTTGCTCTACTCCAAAGAGCATTTTGCTCGGCAACTGCTTAATGCTCCTATGAAGTGTGTTATTTAAACAATGTTCAACATTCTCAACTATCAAATCCCAATATATACCCTTCTCTGGTTCCGATAATTTAGCAAGCATAGGTCCCAGTGTACGATTTACCCTCTCAATTTGGCCATTAGCTTGAGGGGAACCTGTGGCAATCTTAATGTGCTTAACGTTATTCTGAGTTACAAACATCTCGAACTCTGATGAGGTGAAACTGCTTCCTCTATCCGATACTATGGCAAAGGGTCGACTGTAGGCCCTAAAATAGTCTTTAAGAGCTAGCACCGCTTCTTTAGTATTCGTCGTCTTTGTTGGATATAGTCTGACGAATTTCGTAAAACCATCAATAATAACAAACAAGTGCTTTTGCTTCTGCCTGATGCTATAGGACCACAATGATCAATGTGAATTAGCTCAAAGGGCCGATTCCCTTTAGGAATACTGTGCAACATTCCTTCCTCCTTTCCAGACTTTGGAGAATACGCAACACACTTTAAGCAATTGCTAATGTGTTTCACAACTTTCTCCTTAATGTTAGGAAACCAATACGCTTTCGAAATGGCATCCATTACTTTATCTCTGCCGATATGACCTAGTTCGTTATGATACTTGAAAAGGATTGACTCTTCCATTTCACTCGGTACACAAAACAACAACCTCCCGTCATTGGTTTTCCTGTAAATTATTCCGTTTCTCATTTCAAATAATTTATCCTCAGAAAATTCCAACTTTCTTTTTATTGTCTGCAACTTCTCGTCCCTGTTCTGGCATATAACAAGATTGTCTTCAAAACTATTTGTATCTACAACAAGTATGTTCGTACATCTACTAAGCGCATCTACATGTTGCATCTGTTTACCTGCCCTGTGCACTACTTCATAATCATAATTCTGTAGCTCAAGAGCCCATCTCGCAATTCTTGGGTTTAATTCAATTCGATTGAGAGTGAGAGTCAGTGAATTACAATCTGTAAGTACTTTAAAATATCTTCCCTGTAAATACACTCTGAACCTGCGGACTGCATATACTATTGCCAATGTCTCTAATTCGAAACTGTGGTACTTTGATTCTACATCAGACGTCCGTTTTGAGTAATAAAAAACAGGGTGCAGTTTTTTGTCTTCTTTCCTTTGCATTAACATTGCCCCAAAGCCTAACGCGCTCGCATCACAATGCAGCTCTACTTCGTCCTTGTGGTTATATATTGCCAACACCGGCGATTCTACTAATTTATCTTTGAGCAACGAAAAACAATCTAGCTCTTCCTTTCCAAATTTAAACATCCTATCTTTCTTCAATAGGTCATAGAGTGGTTTTGCAATTAACGAAAAATTTCTAATAAAACGACGAAAATAAGAAGCCAATCCCAAGAAACTTCTTACTGTGTGAACATTTGTTGGTATGGGAAAGTTCTTAACCGCCTCTATGCCCTTGTCATCGGCTCTAATTCCCTCCTCTGATATGATAAATCCCAAGTATCTAATGCTGGACTGAAAAAACTCACACTTATCTATACGCAATTCCAGCTTGTTTCTGATTATCCTTCTAAAAACTTCTTTCAGTGTATCCAGGTGCTCTTCGGCAGTTCTACTGGCCACCATGATGTCGTCTTGATACACTATTACTTTATTATCTCTAATCATATCTGTAAAAATTTTGTTAACAAATCTTTGAAACACTGATGAGGAGTTTTTCAGACCCATTGGCATCCTGAGGAACTCAAACTGGCCTAACGGAGTGACGAAAGATGTATATTTAACTGAGTTTTCCTCCATGAACACGTGAAAATAGCCATCTTTTAGATCCAATTTAGAAAAAAATCGTTTGTCGCCAAGCTTGTCTAATAAATCGTCTATCAGAGGTATAGGGTAGTTATCTTTAACCAAAACTTTGTTCAATCTTCTAAAGTCAATGCACAACCTTAGTTCGCCAGCTTTTTTAGGCACTAACACAATGGGTGATGCATACTCCGACTCACTAGGGCGAATGATCTTCTTCTCCAAGTACCCGTCTAACATCGCCTGCAATTTCCCTTTCTCAGAATATGACAATCTTCTAGGCGCACAACTGAATGCCTTCGACCCTTCCACGTTGAGCTTCATTTCACATTTTACATCAGGCACTTCAGGCCTTTGTGCTACCAAATATGATCTCTCAAACAATTGCTCAAACCTTTCCCGGATTTTGAAATCTAATCTTTCACCTATTTTGCAATCAACTCCAGTGTTGAAACACTCGATACTTAATAATTCAAATTCTACTTCGCTTAGAGACTGGACATCAGCAGTTTCTTTTCTCTCTTCACATTTTCTATCAGATCTAAATTTTTCACTGACCAACTCAATAACAGCTTCATTCCTACTTTTCGTAACCATTTTGCTTCTATCTCCATTCTCTGTTTCACTAACAATCTTGCTATCAATTTCATTCACCATTTCGCTAACAATCTCGCTATCATCCCTCTTAACTATTTCACTAACAATTTCCTCGTCTTCCCCTTTGGGGTTACATTCTTTCGTGACTATTCTATTCTTACAATTTTTTGTTTTAACTATTTCATCAACTGTTCTCACAACATTTACATTTCTAGCTATTTGCAAATCTGTATGGCATGTCTGCAATGACAAGGACTCAAACTCCGACCGCTCTCCAAGTTCATTTTCGCCTTCTTTCCTTTCAATCGTAACCATTCTCAAGGCATTTAAGTCTAACTTAATATTACAAGCTTTCATAAAATCTCTTCCCAAAATTACTTCATGGCTCATAGACTCATTATCGACTACTATTAAATGAAAGAATACTTTTATTGAATTTTTGAAAACAAAACATTTGACTTTTCCATATGACAAAAGTGGACTCTTATTTAATCCATAATACTTATGATTAAGTGAAATTAAATGTATCTTTTCTGGTAAACATGAGATTTTAATAAGTGAAACATCACTGCCTGAGTCTATGAAGCATGCTGTAATCAAGTAAGGATTAGTTGGTGTTTTAAAATATATCTTAACAAATCTTACGTCGTCGCATCCTTTAGCCAGCTTCTCCTTATTAAGTGGAAACTTAGCCACCCAATGATCCAAGGCACCGCATCCGAAACAGGACCCTGGCACTCTGTCGGGTTTCTCACAGTCCTTGCTCATGTGGCCCTTCGAGTTGCAGTTGTAGCAACGGAAACCTTCTTTGGAACTTCTGCCCGTAGCGGCCACCTTTGTAGTTTCTCTTGCTGCTCGCTGTACCGGTAGCTGAATGCCTGAAAATGCACGGCGTAATTCTGCAATGCATGTGAATCCTTGAATCTGCGCTTGAATGCGGAGTCCCTCCACAGGAATCCCTTCAATGGCTTTGTCTACTCGCTCCTCTTCGCTGATGCAGATAGCATCTGACAGCCTGGCCTTCTCATCGATGTAACTGACGAAACTCTCATTGGCGCTCCAAATTCGAGACTCGAATAAGCGCCTGGCATCTGCTTGAGACACAGTTTTCCCGAACGACTCGACGAGCTGCTCACAGATGTTGCCCACGGGTTCCAAAATGCGCGTACTATTGGCATGTAACCACTCATGAGCCCGTCCTTTAAGCTTGGAGACTAGAAGCATGTGCATTTGTACACCTTTGATTCCATATACACCGCTTATGTTTGTCAGCTGCGTGACCCATTTCTTTCCACACGAGTTCCCATTAAATTCCAACAACGCTTCTTTTGCTAATTGGAATTTTGCAGCCGACGAAAAACCGCTTTCCAACACCTCCTCCGAGCGTTGATTTACCAACACTGGTTCATGACGCTGGTTTTGCGCGCCAATCGGTTCTGCTGCCATCTCGTTTTCGCTGCCGCTGTCGTTGCTCGCCGGCACTGAATCGTGCGTTTCGTTTTCTGTCTGGCGTTGAGGCGCCACTATGTCGAACAATTGTGGACGCAGTAAATCGCACAATTTTTTTAGCAAGACATCAGTGTTGTTGTCTCCCTCTTTCTCATTTGTGGTCTCTGACAGTTGACGGTTACTTTCGTCTTCTGTACTTTCCTCGACAGTCTCAGTTCCAATAGATATGGAACAAGCTCCTCGTCGATCCACTGGAACATCGTTTAAGCGCGCCACAAGCTCGGCCTTTGACCCTGTTGTAGGCAAGTCCAATAGCTCCAACCACTTCTTTAAAGTTGGCAAATTGTGAGCCTCAATGTTGATGTCCATTGCGTTAAAGTTCACCACTTCTGATATTGTGGGCGGTAGATAAATTAACCAATGCCAGAATATTTAGGAGATTCGGGTTTTAGTTTCTTTAGATTAATAATAGTTTATTTATTTCTTAATTGTTTTTATTATTTATTATGGTTATTATTTATTAGATTTAATAATGTTTCCTCGATATTTGTCTTACACTCCTCAATGCTCAGCAACGACTGACTCACACGTCAGACCCGCTAAACTTTCCTCTCTCTCAGAGAGTCAATTAAAATACCGGGATCGAAGAGTAGCAAGAGAGCAAGTGTGACCATCTCTCCTGCTACAGTATTCTGATTGGTGGTTTTTTTATTGCAGAGCTGGGCAGTTGAGGATACATTTCACATATATCGGGTCTTGTACATGTTGCAGAGTAGGGTCGAGATCACAATCTGATTCCGGGGGCTTTTTCGTCGTGCATGATGGTAGATTTGGATCATGGGTGCAATCTGGTTCCGGTGGGGGGGTTCGCAAGTTAGTCTTCTGTCTAGGTGGATACCAAGGTAAGTGATATCCATCCATTAGAGCTGGACAGTTTCTTCTGTTAAGCGTAAATGTAACATGTTTGCATTTCTGCTCCTTTACCCGCATACGCCAGGTTGCTAGCCATTCCTCTACCACCTTGAGGTGTTCCTCTAATTTTGCAGAGGCTTGTATTGGGCATTTGGATCTGCTGCGGATTGCAGTGTCATCGGCAAAAGTGGGCGTTGTAAGTCCTAAACACGTTGGTAAGTCTGCAGTGTACAGCAGGTAGAGCAACAGGCCGAGTACACTGCCTTGCGCTACACCAGCTTCGATTTCAAAGTCAGCCGAGACGGAGCCATCCGCTGCCGGCCGCATGACCCCTTATTGGTGAAACTGTATCTGTAGGAGCGCTTGAAGTTGGGTGGGCTTTCCACAGAGGATGTTTAGTGCTGGATGGACTGAGCTTTTCTATGTATTTCCTTTGAGCCCAGATTTCCTCTTGTCTTAACTCCTTGGAGAGGTTGCGGCTGGCATGCCTTAGGCGAAGTTTGCTGGTGATCGAGTAGTCTGCCATTCTCTTCTTAGACGTCGTTTTTCCTTTACTAATTGTTCTATCCGCCGGTTCGTAGGACTGACAGCAGGTTTAGCGTAAGTAGAGGCATATGGAGTAGATACTCTTGCTGCAGCTCCCAGCATCGACTCAAGTGCAGAAACGCACATGTCAATGTCCTCTGCAGCATCCAGTTTCGGCGAACAGTCAATGTGGGCACTCATGTACATTTTAAATTTAAGCCAATTTGTTTTGTTGTTTGTAAGCATATATGGGCGATCAAGTACTTGAGGTCTTGTTAACAGTGTGAATAGCACTGGAGAGTGATCGGAGGTTAAATCTTGATTACTGCGAAATCAATCAAGTCAGGCACTTTCTGTGGATCTGTGGGCCAATAAGTAGGCCTACCCGGTGAGACGCAATCCATCTTATTGAGTGCGTTGACTATTGTGTTGTACAACTGCTTGATTTAGGATTTACCAGGCGAGATCCCCAGTGCGTATGTTTGGCGTTATAGTCCCCTGCTGCAATGAAGCGTTCTCCGAGTGTGTTAAAGAAACCGGTGAATTCCTTTTCAGAGATTGAGAAGCGTGGTGGGCAGTACAGGGCAACCAACGTAGTAATAGCAGTTGCTTATAGGTGTTGTGTTTCGAATCTGTTGAGGAACGAATGTTTTGTACGGTTTTTGATTAGGATACCAGTCCCGCCATGAGCTTTTCCGTCTGGATGGTTTGTTGCGTAGAAGGTGTATTTTGGTATTTGAAAATTATTTTTTTGATGTTAAATGTGTTTCGGATATCAGCATGACATCGATTTCACTTGAGTCTAGGAATAGTTGCAGTTCATTTTTGTGCTTGGAGATGCCGTTAGCATTCCAAAGACATAGACGTAGGGAAGCCATTATTTATTCTCGTTAAGCTTCTGGATAAGCAGGTTTTGATTCCGCATCAGTTCCTGCATACAGTTTTGCATGAACGTCATAAAGGCGGTCATGTTTTCATTAAGTAAGATTAATAGGGCCTCTAAACCACTTGGAGTTTGCTGGCCAAGTTCTGGTGCGCTAGGTTGCGGATTCTGTAGATGGTGGAGTGACGGGGTCTCTTTCGCTGGCTCCGTCTGTCCAGTTCGGAGTACACTAGCGAAGGATACACTAGGACTGGTTGTAACAGGCATGTTAGATGATCTAACAGCTTTCGCGAAGAATACCTTGAAAGTGATTTTTCGTCCAGCTGGGGGTTTGCGTCCGTTTAGGACATCACCTGTAGTTGGCTGTGTGGTTCCCTCCACAGTTACTGCATAGTCTTAGTGCGACGTTGTTTCTGTCCTTGCTGCAAATGCCATCTTTATTATGTTCGCCGCAGCCAACACACACTCACCTAAGATTGCAATTGTTAGAGGTGTGGTTGTATTCCTGGCAGTTTTTACACTGCGGTGGTTGTTATCTCTTAAGGGGCTTCTCTCATTTGGCTTCGACCGCTTTGCATCTGGTTGGAGCTCGATTTTAAAGAGCGGCTGTCCTGTTGATAATGTTCACAACGGACTTAACCGCAAACCCTTTTGTGCCAATGCGTCTGCTATTTCTTGAGTTGGGACCGATGGCTCGATCGCCTTTAACACAACCTGGAGCCCTTTACTGCTTTTTAGTGGGTAGGTATAGAAGCTGATGTTAGCATTACGGAGGTACTTTTCGATGATGCGGAAATTGTCCTCAGTTTGGGTTTGACATTTAATTTCTTTGATGTTACCCCTGTTGAAAGGGGTTACAACAAAGTTATTTGCCCCCACTGTTTCTACTAGCTTCGAAATCAGGGCGCTGCAGTTGGCTCCACGGATGTATTAAGGGGGTGAACTAGCCGATTTAACTTTATCTACAGCGCCGGCTTGATCGTCTTGCTGAGCGGCAAGAATTTTAAAACGATTCCCGCTTAAAAGTGCTACTTGTTCATTTAATTTGGTTATTTTCGGCGTATTACAACTTTTTTTCTTTTGCGGGCTTAATATATCTATCCATTCCAGTTTGGACAGAAGGCGTTGGGTTTCTGGTCGTGGCTGTCGTTGACCAACCCGTCAACAGGTCAATACTTCGGCAGACATTGCAGTAGTTGCTGTTAACCAGTTATCGATACTGATAGAGAATCACACTGCTCTCTCCACGGTAAATTGCTGTTGATTGCTAAGTGGCTTGCACTTTCGGTGCTTTCGGTAGCATTCAGTGGGGTCAGCGAGACCACCGAAAAGTACGCGTTGTTGCGTTGGACCGAGAGTCGTCGCTCATGTTGTTGATGTACAAGTAGTTCTTGTAGCTGTTGCTGGTGAGGATCGAGTAAGCTTGGGCCCGAATTGGTGGACATGGCTTTTCCAAAAAAAAAGTGCTCACTTTGTTGTTGCAACTTAGTATTTATTGCTATTAGAACAAACTAATAGCAATATGATTGTAAATAGGCGTCTCTGAGGCGACTGAGAGCCCTACACAATTTTTGTAAACGCGGTCTTTTTATTTTTTACACTAAATTTTGCGGAGTGCATTAAAAAACACGTCTGCACGCGGCGGCTGTTGAATTAATTCTTCAAAATTAAAAAGCCCGACTTAGTTTTATATTTTTCTTTGCTATAAACCTCATGGAGCACGAGGCCTTTCCAACAAATGGAAAACCTGGAAAATCGGTTCTAGTCCGGATCAACGCGAACTCCTCCTAGACTGTAAGAGCTACAAAGCTGTAATTTTGCACGTAGGCTTGTATATACTGCAGGGGTTTTATATCTCATATTTAGCCGGATCGGACCACTATATCATATAGCTCCTATACAAACGGCAAAGTCAAGAACAGTGACTTTTCTCAATAACTTCGTTATTTTCTGAGCTATTGCTTCATATTGGTGAGTTTATTTAACATACTAACGTCTGTGCCGAATTTGATCCAGATTCGGTGACTATATCATATAGCTCCCATAGGAACGATCGGTCGAATACAGTGACTTTTATCAATAACTTCGTTACTTTTAATGCGATTGCTTTCAAATTAAACATTTGATAGTTAAATATACCTGTTAATGACTGTGCCGAATTTGGTAAAGATCGGGTAACTATATCAAATAGCTCCCATATAAACGATCTGTGGAAAACAGTGACTTTCATCAAAAAGTTCGTTATATCCTATGCTAAGATTGACAAAAATTACACTTTTTGGATAAAACGTTTTTACACTTCGATGGCTATGGGTAAGGAAAGAGTTACCAAAATAGTTACAAGGTATACAAACTTCGACGCGGTCAAAGTTAACCTCTGGTTATATATATGTATGTAGTGGTGATTTAATGATCGTTACTATATTTATTTATTTATTAAGGGGGGGGTATAGTATTAAAATTTTATTTTTCAATTTTTTTTCTGAATGCACGACATCTCAAGAATAGTGTGTTAAAATTTTAGATCGATCCGAGTGAAACTTCTGAAGTTATGGGCAGTTGAAGTCAGGTCGGCCGACCGCGTTTATATTAGATTTTTGGGTGTCCAACTTTAAAACGCTCTCCTGAAAAGTTGCCATTTTCAAAGTCGGTGTACACGATCCTGAAAAATCTACTGGACAAATCGTTTGGAAATTTTGCACAGTACTTCTTCACTAAATTCTTCAGGTAACGCTGTCGAGTTTTTTTTTTTTTTTTAATTTATCATTTTTACAACAACAAATAATTTGGTTTTTTGGGCGTAAATCGGGGTTTTTGACTTTCAAGTGCCTTTAAAAATCGAAAAGAAAATTAAAAAATAAAAACTCGACAGCGTTACCTGGGGAATTTCGTCCTTTAACTAATGCAATTTGATTTTTTCATTTCCGATGATTCTGTGACGAGTTACGATGTACACCGCAAACCACTTCTTTTTCGAGGTCCCGCCGAAGATTGCCTATATCTTACTCAATTTTCAATATTTTTGGATGAAAATTTTCAAACATATTGCTTAAATGTTGTAATATCACACGGGCAAACAAAAATTGAACTGAGACTATCCGTATCGCCAATAAAAATTCTTAAAAAATGACCGATTTTGCACCGAATAACCTATGTTCTGCTAGTTCTTCGATTAGAAGATCATGGAGTAGTTCTTTAAGGTCGACATCCTCTGATCTACGCATGTCAATACCTGTTAGGATATTAAAGGGAGCGATCTTAGTACTTCTAGGTGCCGTGTCGTTGATGATTTGCTGAACTTTCCCTATTATCTAATCTCATTTTAGCTAACATTGGAATAACAATCTTGTGAATCCTTTCAACCTGCCCATTTCCTCGCGGTACTCCGGTGTTAATCAATAAATGCACGATGTCGTGATCCTCGCAATATTTTTTGAAAATGTGTGAAGTAAAAGCCGCGCCTCTATCAGATATCAATCGTACTGGGTTCCCAAAATTTGTCGCTTGAACTTCTAAGCACCGTATCACTTCATCTACGCCTGTGCTCCTGGTGGGATACAACCAAACTTACTTAGAAAAACCATATATTATAACCAACAAGTAACTATACCTTTTTTTCGTAAGTTCCATTATTCCGACGTGATCAATATGGTAAGAACAAAGTGGTTTGTCACCCTTTTCTATTGAAGTTAGATATCCCTCTCTTTTGCCAGCCTTTGCGTTAACAACAATACACTCCACACAACTATGTACCACACGAATAACCTTATCTCTCAATTCGGAAATATAGTATGATTTCTCGATCGAATCTTGCGTTTTCTTGACGGAAAAATGGCCCTGGGTATCCGCACGTCTAATAATCTCATGTTTCATTGCCGAAGGTACTACAATCAACTCACAATTAGGGTCTTTAAAGAGAATTTCGTTCTCTATATAGAAGTCTTTATAACATTCCTTTTCGACTAGCGTCCTTACTGCCTTGGTCCACTCATCGTGCCACTGAGCATAAAACATGCGAAACGACTCAACGCATGGACGTGCCTCATTTGAGTACCTGATCGATGTACAATAACATAATCAAAATCTTGAAGATACATAGCCCAACGAGCAACTCTCAAAGGAACATCTTTCTTTTTCATAGTCATAGCGAATGCGTTACAATCAGTAACTATAGTGAATCGAGATCCTAGGACATAAGCACGCCATTTGGTTAATGCTCCAATTATAGCAAGCACTTCGAGTTCGTAAGAATGATACGTTTCTTCACACATTCGACTCATATATTCAACGGGATGAAATGAATTATCCTCTGATTGCTTTTGTAACAAAGCTGCCCAAAATCCGTATTTTGAAGCGTCCGCATGTATTTCAGTTTGCAATTTCGGGTTAAACAATTTAAGGACTGGTTCTTTAGTCAACGCAGCTCTTAGTTCTACGAAAGCGAGTTTGTGGATATCTTCAAAATCCAAACTTCGAATCCTTACGCATTAAATCGGACAACGGCTTCGCGATTACTGCATAACTCTCAATAAATTTTCTAAAATAGGAAGTTAGACCCAAAAATCTTTGTAACCCCTTTTTGCTACTTGGGATGGGACCATTTTCTACATCATACCCTAAAAATAGAACTTTTCGTTGCAGCATCTGACATTTACTCCAATTAATTCGTGACCCGTTTTTTGCTGACACGTCTAGTACGCGTTTTAGCTTGGCCAAACCATCATCTATACCTCCACTTGGAATGATGATGTCGTCCATGTAGACACACAATCATTTGCTTTAATCAAATCTCGTAACACAACCATTATGAATCTTGTAAATACAGCTGGTGAATTAGAAATACCGAAAGGAACATACAGGAATTCATATTGTCCACTCTGAGTAACAAAAGAAGCGTATTTCTGAGAGCTTTCTACTACCGGTACATGGAAAAATCCGTTTGTTAAGTCTAAAGTTGAAAACATATTGGCACCTTGCAACTTTTCTAAAACGCTGTCCATATGAGCCGTGGGAAAGTTATCACTAAGTATCTTTTCATTTAATTTCCTGTAGTCCCAGCATAAACGCTTCTAACCATTCTTTTTCGAGACTGACAATGAGACAACTGGAGAAGCGTACTCAGAAGTACTGGTTTTAATTAGCCATTCTTGAATTTGTTTCTCAACGATTTCCTGGTCACAAAGGGCTAAACGTCTCGGGTGCTGATAGACAGATATTTCGTCGCTCAATATAATTTTCATGCTTACTGGTGCGTTTGCATTTCTTTTTGGTTGGTAGTTTCGAATTAATTTCTCTACTTCCCCTTTTATCAAATGGTTCAAATGCGAAAGATTTATGTCTGCACTCTTATCCCTCTCTTCAATATTTTGTGATGAAGATATTTCCAATCTCTCCTGCCCACTGAGTATCTGACTCATTTTGTTCTCTCTTTGGTATACTATGGGTGTGACAAACTTCTATATCGTTGTGAATAGCAAACTTAGATCCATTTGCTGTTACACTTATATTGACAGTGTTCAATATCGTTCGACCCAGTATAGCATCAAAACTTATGTCCTGATCTGGCACTACATGGAATTCTATGTTCATAACTAAACCATCCACTTCCACTGGTATTATAAAACTACCGAAAGTCAACACCTTACTGTCGCCAATTCCTGTTAAGTGTCTAGCTCCGCCTAATAACGGTTTCGATCCAATCATAAAATAAATTTTTCTTCGCATAAGACATAAACCAGCGCCAATATCTACAAGTCCTTTAAATATAACGTTAGAATATACGATGTCTTTAAGTTCTAACACTGACGGAGTAAATTCGCTTGACGGCTGTATTACTACATCATCATTTTCTACCACGTTTGTATTTCTCACGCATTTAATTGCATTTTCTGGTTTGCACTGGGCCATTCGATGTCCTACTTTAACACATTTAAAACACTTTTGATCGTTCTTTGGACAGTCTCGTCAGATATGTGATGCATCACTGCATCCGTAGCACTTTCCATTCTTAGATGTATCTATTATTGTACCCTGATTAAACCTTTTTCCTGACTGAGCCTCAAACTTATTTAACGACTTGTGTGAAGAACGCACTTTCTGATGCGTTTCTATATGAAATTTCAGTTGTTCTAGATTCCTGGCTTGAAATACAAGCTATTTACTTGTGAGTCTGGAATGCCCTTTATAAAGTATTCTATCAATCTCTCATCGTCCAAATTCACTGGTTTGGCAATTTCCATTAAAGCATACAAATATTCATGTAAAGTCTCCTCTCTTTTCTGAGAACGTTGCGATAATATTCTATGAATCTCAGCTGCTGATCGTTGCGAACCAAATTCCTTGCGCAATGCTGCTTTTAATATCTCCCAATTGTGTATACCATGTTGACTTCGAATAAATGATTTAGCTGCCGCAGCTAACAACTGTTTGGCGTATATAAAGGTCTGTAGCTTGTCCCATTGTACTGTAATAGCACACTCTTCTATCTCTTGCACCCACAAATCAATATCGGGACTACCTGAGCCGGAAAAATAGGATACACTGCCAGCGGATTGTCTGGCCTCTTCTAACTTTTTGTCTCTTGCCGCGTCCAGCTTCTGCCTCTGCCAACGGGTTGCCTCTGCCTCTGCTTACGTTTCACCTCACGCTACGTCCAGCTTTGCCTCTGCCAACGGGTTGCCTCTGCCTCTGCTTACGTTTCACCTCGCGCTACGTCCAGCTTTGCCTCTGCCAACGGGTTGCCTCTGCCTCTGCTGACGTTTTGCCTCGCGCTACGTCCAGCTCCGCCTCTGCCAACGGGTTGCCTCTGCCTCTGCTGACGTTTTGCCACGATTCGCTCTACGCAACAAATCTAGCACAGCCTATCTCGCAAGAGCAATGATCCCGACACAAAAGGTTTTTGCTTTGTTACTTCTTAGAACTTTATTTGTTGTCTCTTTCATTCACGCGGTGTTATATGTATGTTAATTTCTTTAAACAATATTTTGGGCGAGCCCCCAAAAATGTAGTGGTGATTTAATGATCGTTACTATATTTATTTATTTATTAATATTTGAATTGTTTGAAGACAATCATATAAAAATAACACTGGACTACTTATGGACCTTGACGTGCGACTCAGTTGACAGTCTCTTTGCGAATGACCCGCGGCTCTCTCACAAGCTCTCTCTCAACTTATATAATGATCGTATGCCCAGCTCTCTCTCAACTACTAGAATGTTCAGCCACTATGTGTTTGTCTCTTTTCTTCTATCACTTTGGATTGCTCTCTCTCAATGCCATTTCACATGTATGTATCAACACTAAAATAAGGAAAGTATAGTAAGAGTTTCTATGATTATTAATTTTAGTATTTGTGTATATAACTAGACGGTTAATTAAAGTGATTTTCGACAAAAAAAAGATAAGGAATGCGCTATTTACCATCGGGAGCTAGATGGTTTGAATGAGGGGGTGTGAGATGTGTGTATATTTATTTTTTTTAGAGTAACTCAAACGTCTGTTCGAATCAAATGTTAAAACAGAAGTGAAGTTTATTAATAATGTTTTGAGTCTCTACATTTTGTCTGTCTTTGTGTGTCTGTTAGAATCGAATTAATGTATGTGTGTATGTATGTTTTATGTATTTATGATGATTTTTGGGAACAGGAAAGAGTCGATGCCACGTCTTCTTTCCTGGTTCTTGTTCCCAAATTTTATGGCCAGGGTGTTGGGTTGCTAACTCCTTCCTCCACAAAATGAAGCAAATGTCAGGGTGGACCGCTGATTTTCCGTGTGTGACTTAGCCTTGTTCATCGGTCCGTAGATGTCCACTTGTGATTCCAACGCAACACAAAAGCATATAGTGGTATGAGTTGTTTTGGTAGCATTTTCTGTTACAATTTTTATACCCTTGCAGAGGGTATTATAAAATTGGTCAGATGTTTGTAACGCACAGAAGGAGACGTTTCCGACCCCATAAAGTATATATATTCTTGATCAGCTTGAGAAGCTGAGTCGATATAGCCATGTCCGTCTGTCCGTCTGTCCGTCCGTCTGTGCGTATGCGTTTTACTCAGCCATCTTAAGAGATATCGGGTTGAAATTTTTTTTGGAGACTCTTTATTACCTGTGTGAGATAAAGTATGAAAATCATCGGGATCGGACTACTACATCATATTTTGTTTAATAATCATTAAATGTGTTTTGAATTCAGTAGTTTGAAAAATATTTGAGCATATTCATAATACGACAACTAATGCTGTTGATGTATGAAATTTCACTTTTCTTATCGAATTAAATATAATAAAGAACTGCAAGGGTATATAAACTTCGGCAAGGCCGAAGTTAACTTCCATAGCTCGTTTTTTTTCACGTGGTGAAAACATATGCTGTATTTTGTTTACAATGCGTTTGGGTATGAATGACATATGTATGTAAAAAGTAAGGATTATACTAATTCTTATTTTGTTGTCCGCCTTATTTTAGATTTTTGGATTTTTGGTAAGCGTTTGGTGATAAGTGTGTTACCATTATCTCGTAAGACTTTATGTTTAGAAAATATTGGCGTTAACTTATTTCTACGGTTTTCCTTAAGAAATATGCTATCATTAGTTGATAAGGGGGCTGCGGATTTCCGACCTTCATTAAGTTTATCAAGTTTCCTTTCATTATTATACCCTTGCAGAGGGTATTATAAAATTGGTCAGATGTTTGGAACGCACAGAAGGAGACATTTCCGACCCCATAAAGTATATATATTCTTGATCAGCATGAGAAGCTGAGTCGATATAGCCATGTCCGTCTGTCCGCCTGTCCGTCCGTCCGTCCGTTTGTCCGTCTGTACAAATCAACTTCACGCTGGCATCTTAAGAGCTATTGGAATGAAATTTCATATTTGAGCTACTTTTAGTCCGGGGATGATAAAGTATGAAAGTTGTCAGGATCGGACTACTATATCATATAGCTCTAGAGCAAAAATTTTTGCAAAAATTGGAGTATCCCCATGAAATTTACCAATATAATAGAATTTTATATAAAATCTCAGATCTGATCGGATAAATAGAACACAAGTTACAGACAGTACAAATCGGTTCAAGCGCTGACGGCAGCTACTACGTCATCAGCAAATCAAACAGAGCACATGCATACACACACACAGACGCAGCGCTACACGAACTGTATGTGTATGCGTGTTGTGCTTTGCTTACGGAATGATGGATGAACAATTTGGAGTAAAAAGAGAAATAATTTGAATGTTTTCTTTGTGTATTGATGAATTGAGTTGCATGGAAAGAAATTTCAAAATGTAAAAAAATTATTGCCGAGGACTGCAAGGGTATAAAAACTTCGGCATAGCCGAAGATAGCTTCTTTGATATTTTTTTTATGTAAAATCTCTTTTCCCTCTTGGGATAATTTTGATTGAAGAAAATTTAATTTTGTAAATTTTGATGATTAGTGTCGTATTTAATTGTTTGTTCAAATATATGTGTGCGTCCAGTGAAAAATTCAAGTGTTTTTTTTCGTTAATCTGCGTATTTTTGTTTTTTAATTCTGTGATTATTCTATAAGTTTAAGTAAGTGTCGAATGTAATCGTTCTACTGGAGAGTTGCTGGATGACTGCTGAAAGGAAGTTATATGATATTGGATGTCGTATTGATTACAGAAATCTTTAAATATACTGCCAGAAAATTCCGCCCCTTGGTCATGAACTATTTTTTTAGGTATTCCAAAAAGACTGAAAACATTTTTCATGGCGCTAACGACGTTTATGCAGGTCCTGTTGGGAATAGGGTAGGCACACGCAAATTTTGAAAACTTATCTATTAGTGTAAGATTATAGTTTTTGTTTATGGTGTATATGTCTAAAATCAAACTTTAAAGTAAAAATCCGTTTTTTATAATAAACAATTGGGCACTTGCAATAACAAATGTTCCCCCTCAAAATCAAAGCGTGTGAACGCTAAGTCATAATTAAAGCACAAGCAATAAAATCCGTTCTATTCATAAACAATTGAACACTTGCAATAATAATTGTCCCCCTAAAATCAAAAGCGTGAGAACGCTAATTCAGCATTAAAATTCGAGCCAATCAAATCACATCAATATCGATCACGCCACTGAAGGGCTTACAAATTTAGCCTATAAATATAACTGTAAGACATTTTGTACTTTAGTTTTAAGTATTCATCCAACAAATAAAGTCTCCGCTTTTAACTCAAATAAAAAAATATCTTTTTTTTTCCTTTTGGAAAGACAAGATATATTCTATCCGTGTGACACATAGAATTATTATCCGTGCGTTACATAGAATTAGTGAATAATCACTAAAAAACTCCGATCCGACATCAAGAACTTACGGGAACGCTCAAAGTCTACAACATTGAAATATATTTACGCCAACTGTGCGCGGAAATATCAACTGTGTGTTGCAAACAACAAAAAAAAAAAAATACATATTCCAATTGTGGAATAAAAACGCCAACTGTGTGCGGAAATATCAACTGTGTGTGTTACAACCATAAACTCCAATTGTGGAACAAAAACGCCAACTGTGAGCGGATATATCAACTGTGTGTGTTACAACCATAAGCTCCAATTGTGGAACAAAAACGCCAACTTGTGTGCGAATAAAATAAAACACGTACAAAACATCACAAACAAAACTAAAAACCAAAAATGGCCGAACTCACCGAAGCCCATCTCAATCAAGCACTTTCTTCATTAAGACAGGTGGCAAACTACTTATAATGGAGCACTAGAGAATCTGACATCATTCATAAGGAGGATAGATTTCATCATGCACCTGTATCCAACCCATGACCCAAGGCAACATAACATATTGTTCAGCGCAATCGAGATGCAGCTCAATGGAGAAGCACAACGACTTTCGCAAATTGGACAAGCCAACAACTGGCCGGATCAAAGAACATTCCTCATCAATGAATTGAAGACGCAGACCCCATGTGAGGAACTTCTTCGACGCCTCTACAACACCCACTATACAGGAAACCTTCGTAAGTTTGTAACAGAATTAGAAGATAAATCCTATATAATCACAAACAAGCTTAGTCTTGAAAACGATGCAAATAACACTACTCTTTATACAAATGCTTTAAATAACACTATAAAAGATGCAATCAACAAAAAATTACCCGATAGATTATTTATGACGTTAGCCAGATTTGATATAATCACAGTTAGCAATCTGAAACAAGTAGATCAAATATAAGGGTTATACGAGGATAGTATAACAGAAATCAGAAAATCAAATCAAAGCCAAAAAAGTGGAAAATCTTTTGTACCCAATAGTATAACTCCGTCTCAAACAAAACAATCAGACACAACACAAAACCAAAAACTTTTCCAAGAATTTCAACAAAAATTTTTTAATTTCAAAACCTATTTAGGAGATTCCAAAATTCACATGATTGAAGGAGCAGTAGAATTAAAAGAAATAATATTCCTTGCACCTAGCAAACTTTGTCCAACAGAACAAAAGTTTTATATCCATAAATTTTCAAATAAATATGACATGTTGATAGGCAGAACTTTCTTAAAAGCAAAGCTACATTTTATTTCAGAGATATGGAAGAAATAGAAGAAGAACATAACATAGAGTGTTTAGACCCACCTAAAGAGAGGGACCCAGACACAAATTTTGCAATTGAAAATGAAATAATAGAAAGTAATCAGTATATACTCGACCATTTAAATAACGAGGAAATACAAAAACTAAAAAAGGTCTTGTACGAATTCAGTGATATTCAGTACAGCGAAGGTGAAAATTTGACTTTCACGAGTACTATAAAGCACTCTATTTGTACAAAACAGAAGACCCAATTTATAAACGTCCATACAAATATCCCCAAACGTTTGATATAGAAATCAACAAACAAATAAATGAAATGATCGAACAAGGTATCATTCGAAAATCGAATTCACCCTACTGTTCACCCATTTGGATCGTTCCAAAAAAGAAGATGCTTCCAACAAATAAAAATTCAGATTAGTCATTGACTACCGAAATTTAAATGAAGTCACAATAGATGACAAATTCCCAATTCCAGTCATGGATGAAGCTCTTGACAAACTGGGAAAATGCCAATTCTTTACCACCATTGATTTAGCTAAGGGATTTCATCAAATTCAAATGGATCCTGAATCTATTGCAAAAACAGCTTTCTCAACTAAACATGGCTATTACGAATACACACGTATGCCATTTGGTCTTAAAAATGCCCCGGTAACATTCCAAAAATGCATGAATAATCTTTTGGAAGACCTTATTTACAAGGATTGTCTTGTTTATCTGGATGACATTATAGTGTACTCCACTTCATTGGAGGAACACATACTATCACTCAGAAAGGTATTTAAAAAACTAAGAGAAGCTAATCTTAAACTCCAACTCGACAAATGAAAAAAGAAACACAGAAAAGAAACTTCGGCAAGGCCGAAGTTAACTTCCATAGCTCGTTTTTTTTCACGTGGTGAAAACATATGCTGTATTTTGTTTACAATGCGTTTGGGTATGAATGACATATGTATGTAAAAAGTAAGGATTATACTAATTCTTATTTTGTTGTCCGCCTTATTTTAGATTTTTGGATTTTTGGTA
Source organism: Drosophila paulistorum (assembly GCA_018152135.1). Classification (NCBI taxonomy): domain Eukaryota; kingdom Metazoa; phylum Arthropoda; class Insecta; order Diptera; family Drosophilidae; genus Drosophila; species Drosophila paulistorum. Next base: position 1,035,021 of record JAECXG010000273.1, on the reverse strand, counting down.
AGCGTTTGGTGATAAGTGTGTTACCATTATCTCGTAAGACTTTATGTTTAGAAAATATTGGCGTTAACTTATTTCTACGGTTTTCCTTAAGAAATATGCTATCATTAGTTGATAAGGGGGCTGCGGATTTCCGACCTTCATTAAGTTTATCAAGTTTCCTTTCATTATTATACCCTTGCAGAGGGTATTATAAAATTGGTCAGATGTTTGGAACGCACAGAAGGAGACATTTCCGACCCCATAAAGTATATATATTCTTGATCAGCATGAGAAGCTGAGTCGATATAGCCATGTCCGTCTGTCCGCCTGTCCGTCCGTCCGTCCGTTTGTCCGTCTGTACAAATCAACTTCACGCTGGCATCTTAAGAGCTATTGGAATGAAATTTCATATTTGAGCTACTTTTAGTCCGGGGATGATAAAGTATGAAAGTTGTCAGGATCGGACTACTATATCATATAGCTCTAGAGCAAAAATTTTTGCAAAAATTGGAGTATCCCCATGAAATTTACCAATATAATAGAATTTTATATAAAATCTCAGATCTGATCGGATAAATAGAACACAAGTTACAGACAGTACAAATCGGTTCAAGCGCTGACGGCAGCTACTACGTCATCAGCAAATCAAACAGAGCACATGCATACACACACACAGACGCAGCGCTACACGAACTGTATGTGTATGCGTGTTGTGCTTGCTTACGGAATGATGGATGAACAATTTGGAGTAAAAAGAGAAATAATTTGAATGTTTTCTTTGTGTATTGATGAATTGAGTTGCATGGAAAGAAATTTCAAAATGTAAAAAAATTATTGCCGAGGACTGCAAGGGTATAAAAACTTCGGCATAGCCGAAGATAGCTTCTTTGATATTTTTTTTTATGTAAAATCTCTTTTCCCTCTTGGGATAATTTTGATTGAAGAAAATTTAATTTTTGTAAATTTTGATGATTAGTGTCGTATTTAATTGTTTGTTCAAATATATGTGTGCGTCCAGTGAAAAATTCAAGTGTTTTTTTTTTGTTAATCTGCTTATTTTTGTTTTTTAATTCTGTGATTATTCTATAAGTTTAAGTAAGTGTCGAATGTAATCGTTCTACTGGAGAGTTGCTGGATGACTGCTGAAAGGAAGTTATATGATATTGGATGTCGTATTGATTACAGAAATCTTTAAATATACTGCCAGAAAATTCCGCCCCTTGGTCATGAACTATTTTTTTAGGTATTCCAAAAAGACTGAAAACATTTTTCATGGCGCTAACGACGTTTATGCAGGTCCTGTTGGGAATAGGGTAGGCACACGCAAATTTTGAAAACTTATCTATTAGTGTAAGATTATAGTTTTTGTTTATGGTGTATATGTCTAAAATCAAACTTTAAAGTAAAAATCCGTTTTTTATAATAAACAATTGGGAACTTGCAATAACAAATGTTCCCCCTCAAAATCAAAGCGTGTGAACGCTAAGTCATAATTAAAGCACAAGCAATAAAATCCGTTCTATTCATAAACAATTGAACACTTGCAATAATAATTGTCCCCCTAAAATCAAAAGCGTGAGAACGCTAATTCAGCATTAAAATTCGAGCCAATCAAATCACATCAATATCGATCACGCCACTGAAGGGCTTACAAATTTAGCCTATAAATATAACTGTAAGACATTTTGTACTTTAGTTTTAAGTATTCATCCAACAAATAAAGTCTCCGCTTTTAACTCAAATAAAAAAATATCTTTTTTTTCCTTTTGAAAGACAAGATATATTCTATCCGTGTGACACATAGAATTATTATCCGTGCGTTACATAGAATTAGTGAATAATCACTAAAAACCTCCGATCCGACATCAAGAACTTACGGGAACGCTCAAAGTCTACAACATTGAAATATATTTACGCCAACTGTGCGCGGAAATATCAACTGTGTGTTGCAAACAACAAAAAAAAAATACATATTCCAATTGTGGAATAAAAACGCCAACTGTGTGCGGAAATATCAACTGTGTGTGTTACAACCATAAACTCCAATTGTGGAACAAAAACGCCAACTGTGAGCGGATATATCAACTGTGTGTGTTACAACCATAAGCTCCAATTGTGGAACAAAAACGCCAACTTGTGTGCGAATAAAATAAAACACGTACAAAAACATCACAAACAAAACTAAAAACCAAAAATGGCCGAACTCACCGAAGCCCATCTCAATCAAGCACTTTCTTCATTAAGACAGGTGGCAAACTACTTATAATGGAGCACTAGAGAATCTGACATCATTCATAAGGAGGATAGATTTCATCATGCACCTGTATCCAACCCATGACCCAAGGCAACATAACATATTGTTCAGCGCAATCGAGATGCAGCTCAATGGAGAAGCACAACGACTTTCGCAAATTGGACAAGCCAACAACTGGCCGGATCAAAGAACATTCCTCATCAATGAATTGAAGACGCAGACCCCATGTGAGGAACTTCTTCGACGCCTCTACAACACCCACTATACAGGAAACCTTCGTAAGTTTGTAACAGAATTAGAAGATAAATCCTATATAATCACAAACAAGCTTAGTCTTGAAAACGATGCAAATAACACTACTCTTTATACAAATGCTTTAAATAACACTATAAAAGATGCAATCAACAAAAAATTACCCGATAGATTATTTATGACGTTAGCCAGATTTGATATAATCACAGTTAGCAATCTGAAACAAGTAGATCAAATATAAGGGTTATACGAGGATAGTATAACAGAAATCAGAAAATCAAATCAAAGCCAAAAAAGTGGAAAATCTTTTGTACCCAATAGTATAACTCCGTCTCAAACAAAACAATCAGACACAACACAAAACCAAAAACTTTTCCAAGAATTTCAACAAAAATTTTTAATTTCAAAACCTATTTAGGAGATTCCAAAATTCACATGATTGAAGGAGCAGTAGAATTAAAAGAAATAATATTCCTTGCACCTAGCAAACTTTGTCCAACAGAACAAAAGTTTTATATCCATAAATTTTCAAATAAATATGACATGTTGATAGGCAGAACTTTCTTAAAAGCAAAGCTACATTTTATTTCAGAGATATGGAAGAAATAGAAGAAGAACATAACATAGAGTGTTTAGACCCACCTAAAGAGAGAGGACCCAGACACAAATTTTGCAATTGAAAATGAAATAATAGAAAGTAATCAGTATATACTCGACCATTTAAATAACGAGGAAATACAAAAACTAAAAAAGGTCTTGTACGAATTCAGTGATATTCAGTACAGCGAAGGTGAAAATTTGACTTTCACGAGTACTATAAAGCACTCTATTTGTACAAAACAGAAGACCCAATTTATAAACGTCCATACAAATATTCCCAAACGTTTGATATAGAAATCAACAAACAAATAAATGAAATGATCGAACAAGGTATCATTCGAAAATCGAATTCACCCTACTGTTCACCCATTTGGATCGTTCCAAAAAAGAAGATGCTTCCAACAAATAAAAATTCAGATTAGTCATTGACTACCGAAATTTAAATGAAGTCACAATAGATGACAAATTCCCAATTCCAGTCATGGATGAAGCTCTTGACAAACTGGTAAAATGCCAATTCTTTACCACCATTGATTTAGCTAAGGGATTTCATCAAATTCAAATGGATCCTGAATCTATTGCAAAAACAGCTTTCTCAACTAAACATGGCTATTACGAATACACACGTATGCCATTTGGTCTTAAAAATGCCCCGGTAACATTCCAAAAATGCATGAATAATCTTTTGGAAGACCTTATTTACAAGGATTGTCTTGTTTATCTGGATGACATTATAGTGTACTCCACTTCATTGGAGGAACACATACTATCACTCAGAAAGGTATTTAAAAAACTAAGAGAAGCTAATCTTAAACTCCAACTCGACAAATGAAAAAGAAACACAGAAAAGAAACTTCGGCAAGGCCGAAGTTAACTTCCATAGCTCGTTTTTTTTCACGTGGTGAAAACATATGCTGTATTTTGTTTACAATGCGTTTGGGTATGAATGACATATGTATGTAAAAAGTAAGGATTATACTAATTCTTATTTTGTTGTCCGCCTTATTTTAGATTTTTGGATTTTTGGTAAGCGTTTGGTGATAAGTGTGTTACCATTATCTCGTAAGACTTTATGTTTAGAAAATATTGGCGTTAACTTATTGCTACGGTTTTCCTTAAGAAATATGCTATCATTAGTTGATAAGGGGGCTGCGGATTTCCGACCTTCATTAAGTTTATCAAGTTTCCTTTTCATTATTATACCCTTGCAGAGGGTATTATAAAATTGGTCAGATGTTTGGAACGCACAGAAGGAGACATTTCCGACCCCATAAAGTATATATATTCTTGATCAGCATGAGAAGCTGAGTCGATATAGCCATGTCCGTCTGTCCGCCTGTCCGTCCGTCCGTCCGTTTGTCCGTCTGTACAAATCAACTTCACGCTGGCATCTTAAGAGCTATTGGAATGAAATTTCATATTTGAGCTACTTTTAGTCCGGGGATGATAAAGTATGAAAGTTGTCAGGATCGGACTACTATATCATATAGCTCTAGAGCAAAAATTTTTGCAAAAATTGGAGTATCCCCATGAAATTTACCAATATAATAGAATTTTATATAAAATCTCAGATCTGATCGGATAAATAGAACACAAGTTACAGACAGTACAAATCGGTTCAAGCGCTGACGGCAGCTACTACGTCATCAGCAAATCAAACAGAGCACATGCATACACACACAGACGCAGCGCTACACGAACTGTATGTGTATGCGTGTTGTGCTTTGCTTACGGAATGATGGATGAACAATTTGGAGTAAAAAGAGAAATAATTTGAATGTTTTCTTTGTGTCTTGATGAATTGAGTTGCATGGAAAGAAATTTCAAAATGTAAAAAAATTATTGCCGAGGACTGCAAGGGTATAAAAACTTCGGCATAGCCGAAGATAGCTTCTTTGATATTTTTTTTTATGTAAAATCTCTTTTCCCTCTTGGGATAATTTTGATTGAAGAAAATTTAATTTTTGTAAATTTTTATGATTAGTGTCGTATTTAATTGTTTGTTCAAATATATGTGTGCGTCCAGTGAAAAATTCAAGTGTTTTTTTTCGTTAATCTGCGTATTTTTGTTTTTTAATTCTGTGATTATTCTATAAGTTTAAGTAAGTGTCGAATGTAATCGTTCTACTGGAGAGTTGCTGGATGACTGCTGAAAGGAAGTTATATGATATTGGATGTCGTATTGATTACAGAAATCTTTAAATATACTGCCAGAAAATTCCGCCCCTTGGTCATGAACTATTTTTTAGGTATTCAAAAAAGACTGAAAACATTTTTCATGGCGCTAACGACGTTTATGCAGGTCCTGTTGGGAATAGGGTAGGCACACGCAAATTTTGAAAACTTATCTATTAGTGTAAGATTATAGTTTTTGTTTATGGTGTATATGTCTAAAATCAAACTTTAAAGTAAAAATCCGTTTTTTATAATAAACAATTGGGCACTTGCAATAACAAATGTTCCCCCTCAAAATCAAAGCGTGTGAACGCTAAGTCATAATTAAAGCACAAGCAATAAAATCCGTTCTATTCATAAACAATTGAACACTTGCAATAATAATTGTCCCCCTAAAATCAAAAGCGTGAGAACGCTAATTCAGCATTAAAATTCGAGCCAATCAAATCACATCAATATCGATCACGCCACTGAAGGGCTTACAAATTTAGCCTATAAATATAACTGTAAGACATTTTGTACTTTAGTTTTAAGTATTCATCCAACAAATAAAGTCTCCGCTTTTAACTCAAATAAAAAAATATCTTTTTTTTTCCTTTTGGAAAGACAAGATATATTCTATCCGTGTGACACATAGAATTATTATCCGTGCGATACATAGAATTAGTGAATAATCACTAAAAAACTCCGTGCGCGGAAATATCAACTGTGTGTTGCAAACAACAAAAAAAAACCAGAGGGCCGGGGCTAACTTCGACCGCGTCAAAGTTTGTATACCCTTGCAAGTTTGTTAGTAACTCTTTTATCTAAACTAACTGTTTTATCTAAAAAGGGTAATGTTTGCGAAAGAACGGCCTTCAATCTTAGCATAGGATATAACGAACTTTCTGATGAAAGTCACTGTTTTCCACCGATCCTTCCTATGAGAGCTATATGATATAGTTACCCGATCTTTACCAAATTCGGCATAGTCATTAACAGATATATTAAACTGACAAATGTTAAATTTGAAAGCAATCGCATCAAAAGTAACGAAGTTATTGACAAAAGTCACTGTTTTTGACCGATCGTTCCTATGGGAGCTATATGATATAGTCACCCGATCTTGATCAAATTTGGCACAGTGGTTTATAGTTACAATAAACTTACTTATATTAAATTTCACGACAATAGCTTAAAAAGTAACGAAGTTATTGAGAAAAGTCACTGTTCGTGACTTTGCCGTTTGTATGGGAGCTATATGATATAGTCACCCGATCTTGATCAAATTTGGCACAATTATTAATAAGAACACAAAACTGACCAATACCAACTTTTATGGCAATTGGTGATAAAATAACAAAGTTTTTGAGAAAAGTCACTGTTCGTGACTTTGCCGTTTGTATGGGAGCTATATGATATAGTGGTCCGATCCGACTGAATCCGAGATATACAAACCCTGCAGTATATACAAGCCTACGTGCAAAATTTCAGCTTTGTAGCTCTTACGGTCTAGGAGGAGTTCGCATCGATCCAGACGGACGGACGGACGGACGGACGGACATGGTTATTTGAACTCGTCTCGTCGTGCTGATCAAGAATATATATACTTTATATGGTCGGAGATGCTTCGTTCTATGCGTTGCACACTTCTGACCAAAATTAATATACCCTTTTTGCAAGGGTATAAAAAATACATATTCCAATTGTGGAATAAAAACGCCAACTGTGTGCGGAAATATCAACTGTGTGTGTTACAACCATAAACTCCAATTGTGGAACAAAAACGCCATCTGTGAGCGGATATATCAACTGTGTGCGGATATATCAACTGTGTGTGTTACAACCATAAGCTCCAATTGTGGAACAAAAACGCCAACTTGTGTGCGAATAAAATAAAACACGTACAAAACATCACAAACAAAACTAAAAACCAAAAATGGCCGAACTCACCGAAGCCCATCTCAATCAAGCACTTTCTTCATTAAGACAGGTGGCAAACTACTTATAATGGAGCACTAGAGAATCTGACGTCATTCATAAGGAGGATAGATTTCATCATGCACCTGTATCCAACCCATGACCCAAGGCAACATAACATATTGTTCAGCGCAATCGAGATGCAGCTCAATGGAGAAGCACAACGACTTTCGCAAATTGGACAAGCCAACAACTGGCCGGATCAAAGAACATTCCTCATCAATGAATTGAAGACGCAGACCCCATGTGAGGAACTTCTTCGACGCCTCTACAACACCCACTATACAGGAAACCTTCGTAAGTTTGTAACAGAATTAGAAGATAAATCCTATATAATCACAAACAAGCTTAGTCTTGAAAACGATGCAAATAACACTATTCTTTATACAAATGCTTTAAATAACACTATAAAAGATGCAATCAACAAAAAATTACCCGATAGATTATTTATGACGTTAGCCAGATATGATATAATCACAGTTACCAAGCTGAAACAAGTAGATCAAATATAAGGGTTATACGAGGATAGTATAACAGAAATCCGAAAATCAAATCAAAGCCAAAAAAGTGGAAAATCTTTTGTACCCAATAGTATAACTCCGTCTCAAACAAAACAATCAGACACAACACAAAACCAAAAACTTTTCCAAGAATTTCAACAAAAATTTTTTAATTTCAAAACCTATTTAGGAGATTCCAAAATTCACATGATTGAAGGAGCAGTAGAATTAAAAGAAATAATATTCCTTGTACCCAGCAAACTTTGTCCAACAGAACAAAAGTTTTATATCCATAAATTTTCAAATAAATATGACATGTTGATAGGCAGAACTTTCTTAAAAGCAAAGCTACATTTTATTTCAGAGATATGGAAGAAATAGAAGAAGAACATAACATAGAGTGTTTAGACCCACCTAAAGAGAGGGACCCAGACACAAATTTTGCAATTGAAAATGAAATAATAGAAAGTAATCAGTATATACCCGACCATTTAAATAACGAGGAAATACAAAAACTAAAAAAGGTCTTGTACGAATTCAGTGATATTCAGTACAGCGAAGGTGAAAATTTGACTTTCACGAGTACTATAAAGCACTCTATTTGTACAAAACAGAAGACCCAATTTATAAACGTCCATACAAATATCCCCAAACGTTTGATATAGAAATCAACAAACAAATAAATGAAATGATCGAACAAGGTATCATTCGAAAATCGAATTCACCCTACTGTTCACCCATTTGGATCGTTCCAAAAAAAGAAGATGCTTCCAACAAATAAAAATTCAGATTAGTCATTGACTACCGAAATTTAAATGAAGTCACAATAGATGACAAATTCCCAATTCCAGTCATGGATGAAGCTCTTGACAAACTGGGAAAATGCCAATTCTTTACCACCATTGATTTAGCTAAGGGATTTCATCAAATTCAAATGGATCCTGGATCTATTGCAAAAACAGCTTTCTCAACTAAACATGGCTATTACGAATACACACGTATGCCATTTGGTCTTAAAAATGCCCCGGTAACATTCCAAAAATGCATGAATAATCTTTTGGAAGACCTTATTTACAAGGATTGTCTTGTTTATCTGGATGACATTATAGTGTACTCCACTTCATTGGAGGAACACATACTATCACTCAGAAAGGTATTTAAAAAACTAAGAGAAGCTAATCTTAAACTCCAACTCGACAAATGAAAAAAGAAACACAATTCATTGGTCATATAATTACAACAGAAGGTATAAAAGCTAACCCAAATAAAATCAAAGCAATTCAAAATTTTCCGATCCCTAAAACCCCAAAAGAAATTAAATCATTCTTAGGATTATGCGGATTCTTCCGAAAATTCATACCAAACTTTGCACATATTGCTAAGGGAATAGGGATTCCCGGAGAGAAGGAAAATAACCCAGTCTCCATTCGTTGAATTCAAAAAAAGAACTGATTTTATTGGAAAAATTCTTGTATATATCGGCGAGTGAAGGATTTGAGGTATTTCTGAATCGTTGATTCCATTGTTGGCTTCCATTATTCCACGAGGTTTGTGCAGCGAGTCTGGACGTGCTTTCAGGTTGAATTTCAGAAAGAAAAAGAGACTGAATTCTCTATGCTGTCATCGCACAAATCTAGTGTTAAACAGTTCTACATCTGTCATGATATTCATTACTTAACACTGAGCAATTCGCCTTAACAGTAGGCACACAATTCAAATTATTAGAAATGCCAAATTCAACCTCCGACACGGTCATCCTGACAAATTACACGTCCTCGTGTAGCAGGAATATAAACCACTTTTACAAACATCATTTTCACATCTTTGTTTTAACTAACTGAACCAAAAACATTCTCTTTTATGCAGTTTGACAAATCCAGTTTAATGTTAATTAAAAATCTCTTATTTGCTATAACATATTTCGTAACTTAAAATTCTTATTTCATATTCTTTTACTTGCCTATTTCAACATTTGTTTGTTCATATTTCTTTTACAATTCATTAAACATTACAATGTTTTTTTCGCTTTTAGTTTTACAAACATTCTCTTTTCTTTATGTTCTCATTTACGTTTCAAGAATCCACGGCAAGGTACCACCACGTAGCATCGACAACACACTCTTTCTAAAAACATCATTCCCCTAGTGCCTCATTCACTAGTCCATACGGTCTGTTTCACCCGTATCTTTATCACAGTCTCTTCCAACTGTTTCCATACGGTCTGTTTCACCCGTCTCTTCATCACAGTCATTTCCAACTGTTTCCATACGGTCTGTTTCACCCGTTTCACCACAGTCTCTTCCAACTGTGCCATTACGGTCTGTTTCACCCGTTTCACCAGATGAATCAAACTCATCTCCGTCGATATCCAGCTCGCTTGGTACCTGCACCTCTGGCATTCTCCGTAAACTATCATGTGGGTACTTATACTGTCTTTTACTTGATATGGACTTCAACGTATATCTATCGCCTTCTAATACCATAAAAGGTCCACGAAACTTATGGTCCAACTTAGTCTGTTGTCGCTCACTATTTTTGATCAGAACATAATCTCCCTTACTAAATTTGACTACCTTTGCCTTGTCTTTATCAAATCGAAGTTTCTCATAGCTTGCTGGATTGTCCATATTTCTTGTAGCCTGAGATCTTTGTTCATTTAAGTCTATCGCTGTCTCATCATCATCAATGGTAACTAATCCCAATGGTCGAGCACTCTTACCGATTAATAATTCTAACGGACTCGATTTTGTAACTCGATTAACTGTACAGTTTAATGCTAATTGAACGTCCCCTATAGCATCTTGTCATGAACGCTCACTGGATTCAACAATAGTTAATAGATTTTTTAAAGTGCTCATCACTCTTTCGACCTGTCCATTTGCCCGGCTAGCACCTGTCGCTATCAGGTGAAGCTGAATTTTCTGAGAAGCACAGAATTCGACAAATTTCAATCCCGAAAACTTCTGCCTTGATCAGCCACTAATCGAGCAGGTACTCCAAAAAGCCCAATCGATGATTTTAATGCGTCAATACAACTAACTGCGTCAAGCTTATAAGTGTGGTACAAATAAACATATTTTGTAAAACCATCCATTTGAACAATGACATACTCTTTACGATCGTTCTTCCCACTTAGTTTTCCAGTGATATCTATATGCAACATGTGCCACGGTATGTTAATCTTCGGAATCAAACGCAGTTCCACTTGGACTTTTCCGGACGCTGATTTTGTCACCCTACAAGTGATGCAATTCTCTACAAACTTTCGAACGTACTTCGCCATTCCCGTAAATCAGTAATGCTCGTACACTTTATCTAGGGTCTTTTCCCAACCTAAGTGTAAGATCGATTCATGTACTTGGTTTATTACAGACCATCTAAATGTTCTAGGAATGACTGGCAAACAACGAGTCCTACAATTTCTTTGATTTTTCTGTAAAGCACATTAGCTCTCATCTCAGCATTCAACTTGTTAATTGTTTACAAAATATCCTGATCAAGTTGTTGTTCGGCTTGAATCCAATTATCAGAAATTTCCATCAACTGTACATGCTTTTCTACAACTTTATTTTGATTCTGTTTTTTCTTATCAGGCAAAGGATTCCTTGACAGAAAATCTACATGGGCCATACGTTTGCCTTCGCAATATTGAATATCAAAATCGAATGCTTGAAGGAATGCCCACCAGCGATAAACTCTAGGTGATAGCTCAATTTTTGTTCTAGAAGCCTTTAACGAATTACAATCAGTAAAAATGACAAACCTATTGCCATGTAGATAATGTCTAAAGTGTTTTACTGCATTAACTACCGCGAGTGTTTCTGACTCATAAGACGTGTATTTCGATTCACACACACTAGTAGTTTTACTGAAATATTCAACCACATACGGTTTATTTTCAATTCGATGCAAAAGTATGGCTCCATAGCCAATGGCACTTGCATCTGTATGCAGTTCTATGGGGTATTTAGGATCAAATATTACCAAGACTGGTTTGCTTGTAAGGATATCAATAATCTGTTTGCGAACCTTCTCTAGTTCATTCGTCCAATCAAAATTAATTTTAATAGATGTAAGAGAGTAAAGAGGTTTCAATAGCTGGGAGAATCCTGGTACAAATTGGAGAAAATACGAAGCCAATCCTATAAATTGCCTCAATGTTGTAATTGACCTGGGTGGTGGCAATGCGCATAATGCTTCAATTTTACGCAAATTTGGACGAATCTCACCCGCAACTGCAACTGAACAGAATTCCTCAAAAATGAACATTTTTCTACATTAAACGAAAAGCCTGCCTTAGTCAAAATATTCAAGACGATCTCTAATCTTTCAATAGCTTCTTCCTTAATTGACGCCACGATCATTATATCATCCATATAGACGATAACGTAACGTACGAAAATGCCAAATCGCCCACTGCTTTCATCACTGCTCTTTGAAAAACCGACGGTGCGTTCTTTAGACCAAACGGCATCGCTAAAAACTCAAATTGTCCGTCGGGAGTGACGAATGCAGTGTACTCAATAGAGTTCTTGTGTAATGGGACCTGATAATACCCGCAAGACATGTCCAAGCAAGTAAAGTATCTTGTTCCACGCAATCTAGCTACCTGATCTGAAATGATTTTGATTGAATGAATGATTTTGAATGCTTTTTTAACAATCTTAACAATTGATTTTTATCTTCTCCCTGTGCTTCAGTTACTAAATTATTAAAATCATTTTCGTAACTTTTTACAGAACAAACGTTAACTGATTTGTCGTTAATTATTTCGTTATTACTATAGCACAGTATCCTTGTGCTAAAATTTCGCGGCCAATTACAATATTATTTTTCATATTATTATCTTGGACTACATGAAATACTACTTCGATACAATTTCCATTTACCATTACATTACTTGTGATTTGAATTGACGAAACTACACTAACATTACCAATTCCACTTAATGATATTACGTTATTTGTTCTTTTCCCAGACAGTTTGTGTGCTATGCTCTCTTTGACTAACGAGCATTCTGCGCCTGAATCAAATGTAACTGGAAAGTTCTCACCTCGGTGCAACATAATTGCCTTTGGTTCATCAACGACACATAGGTTAACCCTCTAATGCACACGTGATCCTGCGTCACCATCCGAACTCTTGGGGCATTGAGTAGAAATGTATCCCGGCTCGTGACATCGATAGCATGTCACGACTTTAGCACACACTGACGAAGCTCGCTGATCTTCTCCAGATGTAGAAGTTTTCTGCACTCTGCATTCCGACTTCCTGTGTCCAAGCTTCCCACATGAGTAACATTTGAATGGCAATGTTTTAGCACGCCTTGCAATTGAATAATCGTCTGAAGAGCTGGACCGCCTATTGTCAAACGAAAAGACTTGTAACTCGGACTGTAAGTCTCGTCTGCAGCGAATAGTCCCTGTGTACGCAATTCGTTGTAGTCTGCGGTCATAGTTTGCTAAATGACCAAGAACAACCGATGCAGCAGTTTACTCATGGTCCATGCCACCCCATTTTGTTAAAAGTGACGTCATTAGCCGACTCGCACACACGGCAAGACACTCGCCAGAATTTGGACGACTGTTCAGCAAATTCAAAATAGTTGCGGCCGGTGTCTCTGAGTTTTCGTATCTTTGCTCGAAAAGCTCAAGCGATGTCCACCGTAGCACACCATTGCGTGGCGTTCGCTCCAGCAACGTCGGAGTTAAATTTCGGTAAAACAATTTCACCATCTTGTCGAGACTCACTAGGCGATGCTCGAAAAGTTTTTGCTAGCTCCCAGAAGTTTCGATTTTGTTGTTCCAATAAAATGCGAAACTGCTCCTCATTTATTGTTGGTCTTGAGTTAGATCCCTCTTCTCATATCGGCGAGTGAAGGATTTGAGGTATTTCTGAATCGTTGATTCCATTGTTGGCTTCCATTATTCCACGAGGTTTGTGCAGCGAGTCTGGACGTGCTTTCAGGTTGAATTTCAGAAAGAAAAAGAGACTGAATTCTCTCAACCACACACCGAGCCACACTCGATGACAGCCTATGCTGTCATCGCACAAATCTAGTGTTAAACAGTTCTACATCTGTCATGATATTCATTACTTAACACTGAGCAATTCGCCTTAACAGTAGGCACACAATTCAAATTATTAGAAATGCCTAATTCAATCTCCGACATACATATAAATGAACTCTTAGAATCTAGGCTCGAGGCGACAAATGTGCTTAAAAATGCTTATTCTAATGCCCCACGTCTTCGGGGTTGAAAATTTGTTTATATTTCATGCTCAGCGTTTGGCGACTTGATAATTCGTCGTTGTGGTCTTAAGTGTTAAGTGTCGACAGAGTGCGAATGCATGTGTTTGGTTTTAAGCAATAATTGTCATATGAATTTTATGACTTACTTTTGTTTATGTTTCGATTTGTATATTTCTTCGCTCAATCTGATTTGGTGAAGCCATTTCAGCTGACCACGATGTTTAATCTTAAACACTGGGATTAAAGAAAGGAGCTAAAATTAACATAAACGACCCACATTATATTTCATCCTTTGAAAAATAAAAATATCTTCTTATGAACGACCCCATATTTGCATACCCCGATTTTATAAAACCATTTTTTCAAACCGCAGATGCTAGCAATATAGCTTTAGGTGCGTTCATCTCACAGGACCATAGACCTATGTCTTATGCAAGCAGAACGTTGTACGAACATGAGATCAATTATTCAATAAGCGACCATAAGCCTGTAGTATGGCCCAACAATATAAAAGAACCAAACATGAAACTTCAACGATGGAGAATAAAACTAAATGAGTGTGATTATAAAATTAAATATTTACCCGGCAAAGAAAAAAATTCAAATAGATGAAAACTTTTTAGGATCAACAGACAGCACCGTAGCTACAATACATAGTGCTCATGAGGATATCGGAAATTACATTCCAGTAGTAGAAAAACCCATTAATTATTCTAACAGGCAAATAGAATTCATCAGAGGTTCAGAAGACAAAACAGAAATATCAACCTATTTTTATAAATCAAACATAAAAATAACATACAAAGAAATGACCAATGCTTACGCAAGGGATATAATTAAAAGATATCTTTGCGGTAAGAAAACTCTACTATATTTTCATAATGAACAAGATTATCCCATATTTCATCAAGCCTTTATTGAAATAATACGATCGAACGCAAACACAAAAACCTCGAAATCAAGCATTAAGTTAGAGGACATTCAAACATTTGCACAATTCAAAGAAATAATTCTAAAACAACATAAGGAATTATTACACCCAGGAATCGAACAAACGATTTATTTGTTTAAAGAAAAATATTATTTCCCCGATTTTCAAAACCTGAATCAAAACATTATTAACGAATGCTCAGTATGCAAAATCGCAAAGACAGAAAATAGAAATACAAAACTAACTTTTGAAATAACATCAGAAACTTTTAATGTCAGAGAAAAATACGTCATGGACTTTTACATGATCGACAATTTACAATTCCTTTCATGCATTGACATTTACTCTAAATTTGCAACACTTGTAAAAGTAAAATCTAGAGATTGGTTAGCCAAGAGAGCAATTATGAAAGTATTCACTGAAATGGGCAAACCAATAGAAATAAAATCAGACAAAGATTCAGCATTTTTGTGTATAGCACTAAAAAATTGGCTACAAGAAGAAAATGTAAAGTTAGAAATTACAAGTATAAACGGCATTTCAGACGTAGAAAGATTCCATAAAACAGTAAATGAAAAACTCAGAATTATAAATAGTGAAAACGACATTGAAGATAAATTACTTAAATTTGAAAAAAATCTCTACATATACAACCATAAGACGAGACTTAAAACAACAAACCGAACACCAGCAGACATTTTTATCTATGCAGGATCACCCGACTATAATACCCAAACGAATAAAATACATAAAATAAATACGAATTTATTTGTAAGATTTTATAATCATAGGCAGCACAAAAGGTGAGCAGGTTGTCTGTATAGCTATTTCAAGAACCACCAAGTTCTATCATCAGCAGACTTTGCTAAAGAATCCACAGTTGTAATGGCCATACCATATCTTCAACGCTAAAAGTATTTGGGAATTCCAATGACATGAAGCGAGAAAAGAACGGCAAAGCTTGCAACTGCCGATTCCACCTTTTTTATGTGCATACCCATGGCGCCATCAGAATTAATGTAAAGGGCTTCGCCTTAACCAACTAACCGTCGCGCCCAAATATTTTGTTATAGTATATTGTACTATATACAAAAAAGATGGTTTACAGCAAGTGTAAAACAGCATGTGTAATACGGCGGGTCTTCCGTTTTTGGTATTTGTCTAGATTTCGACCTTATTGAAGTTAATCAAAACTTTTGTGCTGCCTATTATTTTAAAATCTTAGAAATAAATTCGTAAGTAAGATGTATTGACCTGAAGCCGGCTAAAACCCAGTTTTGATTAACTTCAATAAGGCCGGCTAAAACCCAGTTTTGAAAAAGAAAGTTAATAAAAGCAAATATGACAATTGATACATTACAGGTCAACAACTCAAGATGACTTTTTTGTGCATCATTCTATTCTTAACATTAAAATCAACATGCAGTCAATCCATTGACATAAACCCAGTAAAAGCACCGAACGGTTACTTAATATTTAAAATAGGAACCATGGACTTACCGACAAACTTTGAATATCAATATTTAAAAGTAAATTTAACGTTAATAGACATTACATATAACAATCTAATGCAACAAGCACAGGAATTTAAAGATATAATCTATATGCAATACCTAATAGAAAAACTAAGTAGGGAAATTAATGGAATACAAATTGTAAAACGTAACAAACGAGGACTAATTAACAAAATTGGTTCAATACACAAATATCTTTTTGGTACTCTTGATTAAGACGATAAAGACGAATTAGAAGAAAAAATAAATAATCTTGAAAGCAATAGCGTACAAGCAAACGAACTAAATTACTTAATAAATACTATAAATAAAACTATAAAGAGAAGTAATAAACAACGTCAAGAAAGAAAAGGAAAAATCAGTAAAATTAGAAGTTCTAATCTTTAATTTTGAGCATTTCACAGAATACATTGAAGGCGTAGAAATGGGCATGCAGCTCACCAGACTATGAATTTTCAATACAATATAAATGTATAAATGTTTATATAAAAGTATGTATGTTTATATGCCGCCGCAGCGAAAGAGTGGGGATGTATCATATTGCATATTGGGCTAGAGCGTCCGCGCGTGTCATATTTGCAATTGTCCAGCACCATGCACTCATGGGTGGTCATATTGCTTAAGAGGCAAATGCACTTGAATGTTGCGCACATAAATATTGTAACTAATTGCTACAATATGTTTGTAATGTTATTACTATGTTATTCCAGAACATGCTACATCCCCACTCTTTAGAAAAATAACGTAATTATATGGAGTTATTTTCTAATTTTTATTATATGGGAATTTCTTTATGTATTATGTATTATTGATTATTTTTTTTTTTTTTTGAAAGTTTGATTTTTTGTATAATGATATATGTGATAAAAGTATTCTTGTATATATGTATAGTGTCATTAAATGTAGAGAATTTATTTGTTTTGTTTTATTATTTTTTTTTTTGATATATATGTGGAGTTTCAACTTTGTCCTGGAATTTCCTTAACGAGTCCCCGAGATGAAGAGATTCGATTTCCACACACTGGGTTTTAATTTTATCAGCTTTATTGTACGTATTTTGTTAGTTTATTAGCTTTTGATCAACTTATTAATTACTTCACAATATTTCTCTTGCACTGCACACACTTCGAGACACAACTTTACCGGCTCACTCTATTCCACTCTGCTCTTCGGACTGACTCTTCTCGACTGTACTGCACACACTTCTTATGCACCGTATATCATTGCTTATCGATATTCTATCGATATCGATTCTCACTCGAAGTCAACTCTACTATACCGCGATCCTACATTCGGCCATCCGACCTCCACATTCGCCCCGAATGATGGACACCATTTTTTCATATATTCTGCCACGGTGGTAGTACATTTCGGACCTTCTCCATCTCCTACTTTCTCAACCGCATAGCGACCATGCATCATTTTCCGAACAACCCGGTAAGGTCCCAAATATTTTCCCTTAAGCTTAAGGCCAGAACCAAACTGCGTCCGCTTGACAGCCACCAGCTCGTCAACCTCGTATTCACTTGCAGATTTTCGACATTTATCAAACGTTTTACGGTTTTCTTCTTGCATCTTGCTTATGTTCCTTTTCGCTGCGTCACGTATTTCGGACTTATTGTTTTGTAACTCGATTAATAACTCTTCTTCCAACATATCCTTTAGTTCTAAATCGTAGCTAGTCCTCATCTCAGCCCCAGTTAATATTTTAAAGGGTGATATCTTCGTGCTTCTAGGTGGTGACGAGTTTATAAACTGTTGCACCCTACCTACATGTTTATACCATGCTCCGGGATCATTGACACACAGTTTCGTGTGTAATGCTATAACAATCCGATTAACTCGCTCTACTTGCCCGTTTCCTCTCGGAACTCCTGTCGCAATCACTAGGTGTTGTATCTTCTGCGACTCGCAGTACTCTTTAAAAATGTGAGACGTAAAAGCGCTACCTCGATCACTAACGATCCTCTTTGGATTTCCAAACAACTCAGACTGTTTCTGCAATCTCTCAACAACCTCTTCTGAACCTGTACTTTTCGTCGGATATAACCATACGTATTTCGAAAAAGCATCGACTCCATCGGCCCGACATGGTCCACGCGAAAAGTTACCAAAGGCTCATCTCCTTTATCAATAACATTCAAGAAACCTTCCTTTCGACCCTGTTTCGACTCGCTCACGATACATTCCATACACGACCTCACCACTACCTCTACTTTGCTCAACAGACCAGGAATATAATACTCTCTTTCTACTAGATCAATCGTTTTTTTAACTCCAAAGTGCCCTTGTTGATGAGCAACCAATATTATCCCTTGCTCCATGCTAGCAGGAATTACGATAAGCTCCTTAACGGGATCTTTATACAATATTCCGTACTGCACGTAATAGTCGGCGTGCGCTCCCTTTTCTAACACTTTCAGAATCGTGCTTATCCATTCATCTTTTCTCTGTGCAAATTGTATTTTGTTCTTCAAAGAATCTCCTGTCAGTAAGCAATATACCCGACTTAATGCGTCGACATGTTTCATCTTTACCCCTGATCTATGCTCAATTTCGAAATCAAAATCTTGCAAGAATATAGCCCATCATGCCACCCTTAGTGGAACGTCACGTTTCTTTATCGTCATCGCAAAAGCATTACAATCGGTTACTATCTTTATCTGTATGCCCATCACGTATATTCTCCACTTCTTTAATGCTTGAATTATAGCTAGCACCTCTAACTCGTACGAGTGATATTTTTCTTCAGCCGGGGTAGTTCGTCTGCTCATGTACTCAACCGGATGGTATTGTTGATCCTCTGAATCTTTTTGAAGTAAAATCGCGCCGTACCCATACATACTCGCGTCACAATGAACTTCTGTCACACTTCTAGGATTAAAAAGACGCAAAACAGGTGGATTACTCAATCCCGCTTTTAACTGTTCAAAAGAAACTAGCTCTTCTACGCCCATTTTAAAAGGTACGTCAGCCCTCAGCAAATTTGTTAATGGCCTAGCTATAGTAGCGAAATCCTTCATAAACCTACGAAAATATGAAGTGAGACCCAAATAACGTTGGACTCCTTTCACATCCCGAGGAACTGGAAAATTCTCCACGGCACTTGTCTTCTATTTTGACGGTTTGATGGTGCCATTTTCTATGATGTATCCTAAGAAATTTACCTTACGCTGAAGAAATTGACATTTTTTCCATTTTATCTTTAATCCCGACTCTTCTGCTAAACTTATAACTCTTTTCAATCTCTTAATACCCTCAAACTTATTTTTTGCTGGAATAATGATATCATCCATGTACAACATCAATATGCCTTCATTAATCAACGGTCTCAACATTGCAAAAATATATCTAGTAAACACAGCTGCTGAATTATTAATGCCGAACGGTACAAAATTGAATTCAAATTGCCCGTTTTGAGTAACAAACGAAGTAAGTTTCTTTGAGTTTTCTTCGACTGGCACATGGAAATAGCCATTACACAAATCAAGAGTTGTAAAGACTCTTCCTTCTTGTAACTTATGTAATACATCATCAATCACTGCAGTGGGAAAATTATCTCTTATGATTTTCTGATTTACCTTTCTATAGTCGCAACATAATCTCTTTTCCCCATCTTTCTTCGGTACTAAGACAATTGGAGAAGAATACTCAGATACACTGTGGCGAATTATTCCTTCTTCTAACCACTCTTTGACCTGTTGATCGACTCTTTTCTGATCTTCGTACGATAAGCGTCTTGGTTTCTGATATACCGGTTTTTCATCAGTAAGTATAATCTTCATTTCCACTGGACAGTTAGCTGGTTTGATCGGACTATAATTTGAAATGATCTCTAGGACTTTAGACTTCAACTCAATGCTCAAATGGGAAAGCTCTAATTCTGACGAAAAGTTTTCGAGACTCGTAGTCTGCCCAAACGTGTTTTGCAACTCTTCTATGGGACTCACATTTCGTACTGGGGGTGGATCTTGTGGATTACCATAACGAGTAATAACCTGATATTCCCCAACCGACTGATTATTCCCGTAAAACACTAATCCTTGTTTTCCCATTGTAGCATTTGCGACCTCAAATACGTCATTTCCGATTACACCATCATGTAATGTATCTCTATCTCTCACAACATGGAAGCACATCTTAATAGGAACACCATCTAAAGCTGTATCCAACTCAAAAGATCCTTTGGTGTAGATTTTCTTACTTCCTATTCCCAATAACTCTTTCACATCCGAACTCAAGGGAACTGGGTAAACTCGTTTGTACGCGCTCTCACTTATAGTCGAGACATCACTACCTGAATCGAAAAACGCTGATATAACTTCATTGCCAAAACGAACATCTTTAAAGACGCGATTATATAATTTCTGAGTAAGTTGCTGCACTTTACTACTATCTTTTTGAACATTTTTCCCTGCATGCTGCACTCATTCGCCTTATGACCTGGCTGGTTACATTTAAAACACTTCAACTCGCTCTCCTTACAGTTTTTCGCTATGTGATTTCTCCCTCCGCACTTGTAGCATCTACGTTCATTTATAGCAATATCCTCTTGCTTCTTCTCGAATTTGAAAACTTTAGAACACGTTGACTCTTTCTCAGTAGAGATTTTCTCATACATTTTCATGTTTTCTCGTAATTCTCTAAAATTCTTGGCTTGATACAGCACAGTCTTGTTCGGCTTCGAATCTGGTATACCCTCTATTATATACTCTATAACACTTTCTTCATCTAATGTGCTCTTTTTCGCCAAACTCTTCATTTCATAAAAATATTCGATCAAACTCTCACTCTGTTTTTATACTCTTGCAAAAAGGGTATATTAATTTTGGTCAGAAGTGTGCAACGCATAGAAGGAAGCATCTCCGACCATATAAAGTATATATATTCTTGATCAGCACGACGAGACGAGTTCAAATAACCATGTCCGTCCGTCCGTCCGTCCGTCCGTCCGTCCGTCTGGATCGATGCGAACTCCTCCTAGACCGTAAGAGCTACAGAGCTGAAATTTTGCACGTAGGCTTGTATATACTGCAGGGTTTGTATATCTCGGATTCAGTCGGATCGGACCACGAACAGTGACTTTTCTCAATAACTTCGTTATTTTATCAGCAATTGCCATAAAAGTTGGTATTGGTCAGTTTTGTGTTCTTATTAATAATTGTGCCAAATTTGATCAAGATCGGGTGACTATATCATATAGCTCCCATACAAACGGCAAAGTCACGAACAGTGACTTTTCTCAATAACTTTCTCGTTACTTTTTAAGCTATTGTCGTGAAATTTAATATACGTAAGTTTATTGCAACTATAAACCACTGTGCCAAATTTGATCAAGATCGGGTGACTATATCATATAGCTCCCATAGGAACGATCGGTCAAAAACAGTGACTTTTGTCAATAACTTCGTTACTTTTGATGCGATTGCTTTCAAATTTAACATTTGTAAGTTTAATATATTTGTTAATGACTGTGCCGAATTTGGTAAAGATCGGGTAACTATATCATATAGCTCCCATAGGAAGGATCGGTGGAAAACAGTGACTTTCATCAGAAAGTTCGTTATATCCTATGCTAAGATTGAAGGCCGTTCTTTCGCAAACTTAACCCTTTTAAGATAAAACAGTTAGTTTAGATAAAAGAGTTACTAACAAACTTGCAAGGGTATACAAACTTTGACGCGGTCGAAGTTAGCCCCGGCCCTCTGGTTTCTTTCTATTCTCGAGTAGCTTATGTACTTGTTTTGCGGACAACTTCTCTGAAAATTCTCTCTCTAAAGCTGATTTTAGACTAATCCAATCGGTAAGACCGTCTTCGCTACTGACAAACAATTTCGCCGCCCCTTTTAACAATTGTCTACTATAAATGAATTTCTGTAAATCGTTCCATTTGACTGTCTCTGCACAGTTCTCAAAATCTGCAAGCCAATTGTCGACATCTTGCTGCTGGCTGCCATCGAATACAGTTAACGAATCTTGGATATCTCTTAGTGTAAACGCCATTATACTCTGTACCTCTTGTTGATCGTTTACTACTTGTAAGCTACGCTCTAGTGAGTCCTCGTAGAAGGATGCTTCTTCAACTCCTGACTCGAAAAAGGATATTAGTCTTCCTTGTAACTCTGCCTTGTTTCCCTTAATACTCAAATTATTTTCTTTCAACTTTTCTTTAAGCTCTGCTACTGTGAGTTGCAAGATTTCGTCGTGTGGCATAATTTAAATTCAAACAAATTATATAACAAATTTTGAATATGTATCTTAAGCTAACGTTAGTGGGTTAAGTTAATTGATATCAATCTACAATGTTATACAAATATTTTACTCTTCGGTTATGGCCCTTTCTTGCTCAGTTAATTCTTGCTCTTGTATCTCGACTCTGTTGCCGTCCTTCTCGTAAGCCAAAATCGCCTTTGTACTCGATCGTCGCGCCACACACACTTTTGGGGTTAATGCCGCCGTCGGAGTGAGTGTTGCTCTCTGGAAACTTTTTGTCGTCGTTTGTGTGAATGATGCTCTCTGGAAACTTTTTGTCGTCGTTCGTGTGAATGCTGCTCTCTGCAAACTCTTTGTCGTCGTTTGTGTGAATGCTGCTCTCTGGATACTCTTTGTGTGTTGTCGGCCTCAATAACGCACTCTACGTTTTACTACTCCCACTTGCGATGGATGATGCCGTCGTCTGTGTGAGTGCTTCTCGTCTCGGTTTTGCACTCTCTGTACCTCGATGTTCCCACTCTCTGTTCCTCGTTGCCTCCTCTCTTAGGTCTTTGTCTTGCCGCTATCTCGTTTTGCTGCTCTTCTCGTCATGTCACGCGCACTTCTGGGGATGATGCCGCCGTCAGTGCGAATGTTGCTCCCAAGTATGGTAGACCACATGGTAACGTGTGGTAGGCAATCCGCCCACTACACCGACGTTAGAGCATCAATTCACGAGAATGGACAAGGACAAAAACCAACAGTAAGTAGAGTGATGGGAAGAAAATCTGGTGTGGTAAGGAAACTGAAAGCCAGAAAGGCTGAAATCTTGAGGCTACTAAACAGCCCAGATACAATTAATTGGAATACCACGCCGAGGTAGAGTTTATAAAAAACCAATTGAATGAAAGAAAAAATAAGCCCCCGGACATCAGCAGCTGAACTTCAACCTGAACTTGAGTACAAGTGTGAAAGGCAGGCCGCTTTTTATGCCATCGATGGAGCATCAGCGTGTCAACTGGCGACGACCAGCCTAGATGATGCTAGAGGCTAGTTGCAGAAAATTTTTTTAAAATAAATTTAAATTTTTTTTAAATAAAAAAAAAATAATCATTAAATATGCATGAATCCATAACAATTTTTGTTATATTTCAAATAATATTCGTATTCAAGCAAATAAGACCAAAGCTTGAAATACTTATAACAAAAAAAATTTTTTAGGTAATTTCTAAACAAAGGTGTTGAGCTGTCTTTATGGGCTTTTGTTCCCTATTTTTTTCCCCGTATTTGTTATATTAATTTTATTAAATTAAAATAGTCTCATATAGGATCGTTAGTCAGTGAGGTCATTATTAGAATTATAAAAAAAAAAAAATTTTAATAAATTCCACATGCTCCACCATAAGTAAATTTGATGATATATCTCTTGTACCCACAATGGGGTTAATAGAAACAAAATCAGTGGACTCCACTGCTAATGTTATAAATAAAATCGAATCATCAAATACTGACTTGAGATTAACGAACATATTGTTATTGATAATTGTCGTAATAATGTGAGGCATATGTTTTACATAAAGCTTACCTATTACACAATAAATGTGTAACTAAAAGAGCCATAAGCCAAGCTAATGACCTAGATAAGGTCTAAGAATACATATGCACACACGCAAATAAAGATTTAAAAAAAAACAAATGTTTTTGAAAAACTCTTGATAATTATTTTGCAAGAGTAAACGCTAGGCATCCCAGTATTGTCCAAGATATAATTGAGGTTTTTAGAAATGAGCAAATGAATTCAGCACAAAACTCAATAAACTTGGTACAAATTAGGTCAGCTTACCTTAATATAACGGGAGAAGATTTCCCAGTTCAAGGAGGCTCTATTTATAGGAGGTCATATGTATGCTGTTTTTCTAATGCAGCAGGCACATATCGTTTCTACCGAATGGAGGAACCGAGGCAGTAAGCCTAAATGACCCTTTCTTATACATACATCCATATTAACAAGAAGTTAGTGTAGAATATGGATAAGATAGAAACAAAAAAGCTACAAAAATATTTACCTTTCCTCGATTTCCTGATACAATCAGGTGACACAAATCACAAATACAAGGAAATTAGGTATTAAGTAGCCCACAACTACAAATTGAAAAAAAAATATTGTAGATCTTATGGAGAAATCCATAAAAGTAGCTTATAGTAGATTGTTAGCTAAGACTCCTTTACGTAAAGACGTGCCCGGGCACGTCTCATCCGGATGGGACCACGAATTTTTCATGGACTCAATCGCGCTGATAGACATATCAGAATCGAGTACAGAACCAATAGATTTAACAGACTCAGATGTAGAAATAATAGATATAGAATTATAAAACCATAAACGTTTTCGAAAATTTTTTTTGTTATTTTTAACAAACTATGGTTACTTGAGATGATATAATAGGAAAAGCTAGAATACACGCACAAGAATTAACTAAATCTTGTAAGTGCCTCTCGCAGAATAGAGAAACAACCCAAGACACAGTAACCAAAGACACGAAAATAATAACTGAGAAGCTCCAAGCTATTAGAGCAGTATTAACTGAGCACTATAGCAAACTAAAGACAGGACAAAAAACAGCCGCAAATGCGTTCTACAGTGATTGCAAACAAAAAGCAAGAACTGTGCTAAACAGACACAATATTGAATTTAAACAAACATCTGATTTGGAAACTTCAATAGTACTGGAAGAAAACAACTAATGGCTGATGAAGAAATAGGTCAAGAAGAACCATCAGTGAGCTCTGATCAATCAATCATAAGTCGTAATAAACCAGCAATTCCAAAAAAAGCAACAATATAACTCAAACAGTGGTAGAATACATAAACACAGCCACCAGGCTGCTACCATACTTCGATGGTAATATTAAAAACCTACAACGTTTAATTGGGGCGCTTCGCGTACTTGACACCATAAAAGAAACGCATGAAGCAGTAGTCATCGAAATCATCAAGTCAAAATTGAAAGGTCAAGCGGGTAATACTCTAAGCTCTGAAACAACGATTGATGAAGTAATACGAAAACTATCAACAATCTTTAAGGGTGAATCAGTGGATCTTTTAGCAGCAAAAATTAAAAATCTGCAGAGAAACCCCAATAACTGTGTTTCATACACAAAGGAAATTACTGAGTTGACCGACGCCCTTAAAGGCGCATATATTTCGGATGGTCTTCCAACTGAACAACCAATAAAATACACTAACAAAAGTCAAAGAGTCAAATGGAATCAGGACCTCGGTAGACGCCGCTATAACAATAATGGTAACTGGAGAAACAACTCGAATTGGAACAATAACAATTCGAATTGGAGCAATAACGATGCCCACAGAACCCAACGAGGCCGAAATTATTCACGCTACCGAAGAGGCGGCCGTGGAGGTGGACACAATAATAATAGACAAAACACAAATAACCAACGGAATGGTTATAACAACACAAATGTCAACACAAAACGGACAAGCTCCTCCAAATGCTTAAAATTAAAAAATAAAGTCTATTCTGTTAACCTAAGTCTTAATAATTTCGTATCATTTAAGAATGTTAAAACAAATAAGAAAATAACATTCTTAATTGATACCGTTGCAGACATTTCGATAATAAAAGAAAATTCTGATGTATTTCACGACATCAAAGTAAACAAAACTGTAGACATTCGAGGCATAGGAGAAGGAGTAATAAACTCCAAAGGCCTAGTCTCAATAGAATTGCAGACAGATAAATTTATTATTCCATACGAATTTCATTTGCTTCATTCAGATTTCGCAATCCCATGCGATGGAATAGTAGGATTAGATTTCATAAAAACTTTTAATTGCAAATTAGATTACAGCAATTTAGAAGATTGGTTTATACTTAGACCACAAAAATTAACGTTCCCAATTTATGTTCCAATAACATTCAATTCACGTAATAACTATCAGCAGAAGGTAACATTTTAATTCCGAATTAAACCGGGAGTTTATGTTGCAAACACTATTGCAACAGCCCAAAGTACTTTTGTCCGATTCTTAAACCACAGATAAATGCCAAATAATAGGCTTTAACAATTTAAAATTTGAATCGATTTTAAACTACGATATATTTTAAAATACCAAAGATATAAGAAAAGAATCTGTAATTCATAATTTGAAGAAAAATTTCCCAACACTATTCAAAGACAAACTCGAAAAGTTATGCACTGAGTATAGTGAAGTGTTCGGACTTGACACCGAACCGATCACAACAAATAATTTTTATAAACAAAAATTAAGACTTAAGGATGATGAACCGGTATATGTAAAAAATTACCGCAGTCCGCAAGCTTTCCTCTATATGGATGATTTAATCGTTATTGGTTGTTTTGAACAACATATGATTAAAAAATTAGTAGATGTTTGTAAACTTTGCATGAGGTGACATTCCTAGGTCACAAATGCACAGACAAAGGAATCTTGCCAGACGACACAAAATTTGACGTCATCAAGAATTATCCAGTCCCACATGATGCAGATAGTGCTAGACGTTTCGTTGCATTTTGCAATTATTATAGACGTTTCATAAAAAATTTCGCCGAATATTCCCGGCACATAAGAAGATTATGTAAAAAGAATGTTCCATTCGAATGGACAGCAGAATGCGAAAATGCATTCAAATACTTAAAAGAAAAGCTCGTTCACCCTAATCTACAGTACCCAGATTTTATCAAAGAATTTTGCATAATCACAGACAAGCATGTGGAGCAGTTTTAACACAAAACAATAATGGACTCCAGCTTCCAGTTTCATATGCATCAAGAGCATTCACTAAAGGTGAAAGCAACATGAGTACTACAGAATAAGAGGTAGCAGCAATACACTGGGCAATAACATATTTTCGACCATATATATATGGAAAACATTTCACAGTGCGAACAGACCAAAGACCATTAACACATTTATTATCCATGGTCAACCCGAGTTCAAAACTAACACGCATGCGTCTAGAATTGGAAGAGTACGACCTTACAGTAGAGTATTTGAGAGGTAAAGATAATTTTGTGGCAGACGCCTTATCGCGGATAACTATATCCGAATTAGATGATATGATCTTGAAAGTCACTACCAGGCAACAAAGTAGACAGAAAAACTGCGCAGTTAATAAAGAACAACTTTTGCCAAGGCAAAAACTTCAAAATGCTTCTTGGCACAAAGTATACGAAGTCATCAATAATGACGAGGAAGTGACCTTGCGAATAACAGAATCTAAATGATCACTGAAACATGGAAAGAAAGTTATGGCAAGAATTGGAGCTAGCGATTTGTATACCAATGGACTTACGTCAGTTCTTCCAAAGGCTTTGAAATTGTTTCAATAGATTCTTTTAAAAATATTGGCAATACTATATTGAAAACATTAAAAGTAGCGCTACTCCAGCCGGTGACCCTAATAGAAAATGAAAAAGAAAAAGAAGCAATACTGTCTACATACCATGATGCTCCAATTCAAGGAGTTCATACTGGCATTACCAGAACGCTGGCAAAAATCAAAAGACACTACTATTGGAAAAATATGTGACGCCATATCAAAGAGTACATATGTAGGTAGATGTCATAAATGCCAAAAAAAACGACGACACATACGAAGACTCCCATGATAATAACAGAATCACCAGCGAAGGCTTTTGAAAAAGTTTCAGTGGACACAATAGATCCACTACCAAAACCAGATAATGAAAATGATTATATTGTCACATTGATATGCGATCTGACAAAATACTTAATAGCCATTCCAGTTGCATCTAAGAGTGCAAGTAATGTAGCTAAAGCTATATACGAAAATTGAATACTACAGTACGGTCCAATGAAAACACTCATTACGGACATGGGAACTGAGTATAAAAATCAGATTATAACAGATATATGCAAGTACATGAAGATTAAAAATCTGACATCTACAGCATACCACCACCAGACTTTAGGGAGAATAGAACGAAGTCATAGAACATGCAATGAATATATTCGTTCATACATATCAGCAGATAAGTCCGATTGGGATGCTTGGATACAATATTTCACTTATTGTTACAACACAACACCCTCGGCAGTGCATGAATATTGTCCATACGAACTAGTATTTGG
Source organism: Drosophila paulistorum (assembly GCA_018152135.1). Classification (NCBI taxonomy): domain Eukaryota; kingdom Metazoa; phylum Arthropoda; class Insecta; order Diptera; family Drosophilidae; genus Drosophila; species Drosophila paulistorum. Next base: position 1,006,273 of record JAECXG010000273.1, on the reverse strand, counting down.
AAGACTACCAAATCAGTTTATAGATTTTAACAAAATAGATAAAATAGATCCAATATACAATTTAGACGACTACTCTAAGGAAATAAAATTTAGAATAGAAATAGCATCTAAAAGAGCTAGGATAATGTTAGAAAACCATAAGTTAAAAAATAAGAAATACAACGACGAAAATATTTTCGATTTCGATTTAAAAATAGGAGACAAACTTTTATTAAGAAAAGAAATAGGTCATAAACTAGATGCTAAATACATATATAGGGCCTTATAAGGTAGTAAGTATAGAAGAAAATGACAATATATTAATGGCAGATGATAAGAATAATAACCAGAAGGTTCGTAAAAACAGACTAAAACCATTTTCGGAATGATCAACCTTAAAAATAATAACATACATGTGAGATGGGATAAGGTAGTTGCAGCGTGGTGGCAACTCCCTTATGCAGATTGGCAACGCAGCAGCAGTCGTGAGGTGTCGTGTAAAGTCAGCAGTCGATATTCAGCAGTCGATATTCAGCAGTCAGCAGTCGAGGTTCAGCAGTCGGCAGTCGGTGTTCAGCAGTCAGAAGTATCAGCAGTCAGCAGTCGTAAGCAGCAGTAAGAAGCCGATAAATCAGCAGTATACAGAACCCGAGATTTAAGTTGCATATTTTGTAATCATTATTCGCCCGTCCACGATTTATAATAATATTAATAAACTATAATATAATACATTTGGGGACTCAATTGAGGACTCCATCTTACATTTGGGGGCTCAACCGATCGCGGACTTTGGAAATACATGATTGGAAAGCTGCCAGTGGAAAGAGTGAGACAGAGAAAGTATTCAACAGCAGAAAGAACGAAAGAGCGAGTCCACTCGGAGGAAAAAACGAATTCCAATTTCGCAAGAAGACGCGATGCTCTAGCGCCAAACGAGATAAACAAGACGAAAACATCAAGCGAAAGAAAAGAGATAGCAAGCAGACGCGAAACTTCGGCGCCAAACGAAACGAAAAAGTCGACAGCAAGCAGACGCGAAATTCTGGCGCCAAACGAAACGAAAAAATCGACAGCAAGCAGACGCGAGATTCTGGAGGCAAACGAAACGAGAATAGAAACGAGGACAGCAATCGGAAAAAACGAGACAGCAAGCGAAAAACGAAGAGGAAAAATCGCGAGCAAGCTTCCAATAAGAGAGTAAGCTTCCAATAAGAGTATTACGAAATCGTATCATTATGGCGGACGAAGATGACCAATTAGCCTCGATGTCGCACCCAGGTGAAAGGGTAAACGAATTAAAGGCAATTGAGCACCAACATGATGGAAACCAGGCCGGAATAAATGAAGCAATGCTAGTTGAGAATACCGCGACTCTTCAGCAGCTGGTCCAACTATTTTCTCTGAAAGTGCAAGCCGACGAAATAGACAAAAAAAATGACACCAAGCTGGTGGTAGAGAACTTTGCCAAAATCATTCCATAATTCTGCGGGGAAGGAATGTCTGTACAACAGTGGTTTCAAAACTTTGAACTCAACGCCGATGCATATGGATTGAACAATAAACAGAAATACGCTCAAGCCCGAGCGAAAATGACCGGTACTGCCGCCCTATTTCTTGTGTCTACGGCTGTCTACGAATATGAACAACTTCGCCAGCAAATCCTGGAGGAATTTGATTGCGATCAGCCATGCAGTGCCGAAATCCACAACCAATTATCTCTACGTACGAAGTCCGATGATGAAAGTTTTCATGAGTACACTTTGCAAATGAAACGGATCGCTGCCCGTGGGATTATTGATATGGAGTCAGTTATCAAGCACATTGTTAATGGATTGAACCTGAAGAGTGACTAAATATGACATTTTCGAAAAAATCGCCCGTACCAATGTTAAGCCCGAAAAACGAGCTGCACAGCAGTTTACGCCGAAATCAAACTTCGGCAGGAGTGACAAGAAGCAACACTGCTTCAAATGCGGATCAATGGCGCATCTGCGCAAGGACTGTAAGGAGGAAGTCAAGTGTTTCCGCTGCAACCAAACTGGACACATGTCTAAAAATTGTCCAACTTCCTACTCTGTAAACATCGCGTATGAAGAAATCCGACTTAAATCGTTGCAGATAGGCGATGTGAAAGTAAAAGGACTGATAGATACCGGAGCCGACGTGTCTATACTTAGAAAGTCTGTGTTTAGCCGAATGCGAGAAGTCCAGCTGCTAGCAAGTACGTCTTGTCTGAGAGGACTAGGGCAGAACACCACACGTCCTGTAGGTCAGTTCAAGGCAGAGGTGCAGATCGATGGCCTTTGCCTCACACACACGTTTCTGGTAGTGGATGACTGCACAATTGGAATTGAATTACTGCTGGGATATGATTTTATATCAAAGTTCCAAATGACATTAACTCCCGTTGGATATACTTTCGCACAGCTATCTGAGGAAGAAGCTGCCAACCAAAATCAGATAAGTATTTATAATGTAGTCGAAACAAACACTGACCCTGATGTGCCTTCACAGTATACTCATGTTGTTCAATCGATGATTGAGGATTTTGAAAATTGAATACTACAGTACGGTCCAATGAAAACACTCATTACGGACATGGGAACTGAGTATAAAAATCAGATTATAACAGATATATGCAAGTACATGAAGATTAAAAATCTGACATCTACAGCATACCACCACCAGACTTTAGGGAGAATAGAACGAAGTCATAGAACATGCAATGAATATATTCGTTCATACATATCAGCAGATAAGTCCGATTGGGATGCTTGGATACAATATTTCACTTATTGTTACAACACAACACCCTCGGCAGTGCATGAATATTGTCCATACGAACTAGTATTTGGAAGACTACCAAATCAGTTTATAGATTTTAACAAAATAGATAAAATAGATCCAATATACAATTTAGACGACTACTCTAAGGAAATAAAATTTAGAATAGAAATAGCATCTAAAAGAGCTAGGATAATGTTAGAAAACCATAAGTTAAAAAATAAGAAATACAACGACGAAAATATTTTCGATTTCGATTTAAAAATAGGAGACAAACTTTTATTAAGAAAAGAAATAGGTCATAAACTAGATGCTAAATACATATATAGGGCCTTATAAGGTAGTAAGTATAGAAGAAAATGACAATATATTAATGGCAGATGATAAGAATTATAACCAGAAGGTTCGTAAAAACAGACTAAAACCATTTTCGGAATGATCAACCTTAAAAATAATAACATACATGTGAGATGGGATAAGGTAGTTGCAGCGTGGTGGCAACTCCCTTATGCAGATTGGCAACGCAGCAGCAGTCGTGAGGTGTCGTGTAAAGTCAGCAGTCGATATTCAGCAGTCGATATTCAGCAGTCAGCAGTCGAGGTTCAGCAGTCGGCAGTCGGTGTTCAGCAGTCAGAAGTATCAGCAGTCAGCAGTCGTAAGCAGCAGTAAGAAGCCGATAAATCAGCAGTATACAGAACCCGAGATTTAAGTTGCATATTTTGTAATCATTATTCGCCCGTCCACGATTTATAATAATATTAATAAACTATAATATAATACATTTGGGGACTCAATTGAGGACTCCATCTTACATTTGGGGGCTCAACCGATCGCGGACTTTGGAAATACATGATTGGAAAGCTGCCAGTGGAAAGAGTGAGACAGAGAAAGTATTCAACAGCAGAAAGAACGAAAGAGCGAGTCCACTCGGAGGAAAAAACGAATTCCAATTTCGCAAGAAGACGCGATGCTCTAGCGCCAAACGAGATAAACAAGACGAAAACATCAAGCGAAAGAAAAGAGATAGCAAGCAGACGCGAAACTTCGGCGCCAAACGAAACGAAAAAGTCGACAGCAAGCAGACGCGAAATTCTGGCGCCAAACGAAACGAAAAAATCGACAGCAAGCAGACGCGATATTCTGGAGGCAAACGAAACGAGAATAGAAACGAGGACAGCAATCGGAAAAAACGAGACAGCAAGCGAAAAACGAAGAGGAAAAATCGCGAGCAAGCTTCCAATAAGAGAGAGTAAGCTTCCAATAAGAGTATTACGAAATCGTATCATTATGGCGGACGAAGATGACCAATTAGCCTCGATGTCGCACCCAGGTGAAAGGGTAAACGAATTAAAGGCAATTGAGCACCAACATGATGGAAACCAGGCCGGAATAAATGAAGCAATGCTAGTTGAGAATACCGCGACTCTTCAGCAGCTGGTCCAACTATTTTCTCTGAAAGTGCAAGCCGACGAAATAGACAAAAAAAATGACACCAAGCTGGTGGTGGAGAACTTTGCCAAAATCATTCCATAATTCTGCGGGGAAGGAATGTCTGTACAACAGTGGTTTCAAAACTTTGAACTCAACGCCGATGCATATGGATTGAACAATAAACAGAAATACGCTCAAGCCCGAGCGAAAATGACCGGTACTGCCGCCCTATTTCTTGTGTCTACGGCTGTCTACGAATATGAACAACTTCGCCAGCAAATCCTGGAGGAATTTGATTGCGATCAGCCATGCAGTGCCGAAATCGACAACCAATTATCTCTACGTACGAAGTCCGATGATGAAAGTTTTCATGAGTACACTTTGCAAATGAAACGGATCGCTGCCCGTGGGATTATTGATATGGAGTCAGTTATCAAGCACATTGTTAATGGATTGAACCTGAAGAGTGACTAATCCGAAAGCAAAATAAATATGACATTTTCGAAAAAATCGCCCGTACCAATGTTAAGCCCGAAAAACGAGCTGCACAGCAGTTTACGCCGAAATCAAACTTCGGCAGGAGTGACAAGAAGCAACACTGCTTCAAATGCGGATCAATGGCGCATCTGCGCAAGGACTGTAAGGAGGAAGTCAAGTGTTTCCGCTGCAACCAAACTGGACACATGTCTAAAAATTGTCCAATTTCCTACTCTGTAAACATCGCGTATGAAGAAATCCGACTTAAATCGTTGCAGATAGGCGATGTGAAAGGTAAAAGGACTGATAGATACCGGAGCCGACGTGTCTATACTTAGAAAGTCTGTGTTTAGCCGAATGCGAGAAGTCCAGCTGCTAGCAAGTACGTCTTGTCTGAGAGGACTAGGGCAGAACACCACACGTCCTGTAGGTCAGTTCAAGGCAGAGGTGCAGATCGATGGCCTTTGCCTCACACACACGTTTCTGGTAGTGGATGACTGCACAATTGGAATTGAATTACTGCTGGGATATGATTTTATATCAAAGTTCCAAATGACATTAACTCCCGTTGGATATACTTTCGCACAGCTATCTGAGGAAGAAGCTGCCAACCAAAATCAGATAAGTATTTATAATGTAGTCGAAACAAACACTGACCCTGATGTGCCTTCACAGTATACTCATGTTGTTCAATCGATGATTGAGGATTTTGCCAAAAGAGAGAAGACAGCTGACTGCCCGATCACGTTGAAGATAGTGCCTGACGACAATATCAAGCCATTTCGACACCGAAGCAGATGTGGTCAAGCAGCAGATTAATGAATGGCTGCAGGATGATACGATACGACGTTCATCATCTAACTTCGCCAATCGTACGGTGATCGTAAAAAAAAAGGATGGCAATAATCGAGTGTGCATTGACTACCGGCAGTTAAACAAGATGGTATTAAAGGACTGCTTCCCTGTGCCTATCGTCGAAGATGTTTTGGAAAAATTGGGCAACGCAAAAGTTTTCACTATCATGGATCTTGAAAATGGTTTCTTTCACGTTCCAGTGGAGGAAAGCAGCAAGAAATACACCGCATTCATAACAATCGCGCGCCCTTTGGCTTTTGCAACTCTCCAGCAGCTTTTATTCGTTTTGTTAATTACGTATTTCAAAACCTCATTAATGATAACGTTCTCGATCTTTACATAAACGATATCATAATACATGGCGAAACAGCTAACGAATGTCTCACAAAACTGCAAAAAGTTCTGGATGTAACAGCTGAGTATGGGCTGAAAATAAAATGGAGAAAGTGCCGATTTCTGCATACTGAAATTGAATTTTTGGGTCATCAAATTGGAAACGGAAACATAAAACCGGGAGCAGAAAAGACCAGAGCCATTAAAAAGTTTCCAATGCCAAAAAACGTCAAGGCTGTTCAGGCTTTTCTCGGATTAACTGGTTTTTTCCGCAAATTTGTAAGAGACTACTCATTGATCGCCAAGCCGCTGACAGATCTATTGCGAAAAGATGGCGAATTTAAAATGGGCCCTAGAGAACAAAATGCTGTTGAAGTCTTAAAGGATGCCTTAATAAAAGAGCCAGTTTTGAAGTTGTATCGAAGGGATGCCAGAACCGAAATACATACCGACGCATCTAAAGACGGGTTTGGTGCTGTTTTGCTACAGTGGCAAGAGGGTCAACTTCACCCCGTTTTGTTTTGGAGCAAAAAAACCTCAGAGTCTGAAGCACGGCTGCATAGCTATGTACAAGAAGCCAAAGCTATATTCCTAGCTTGCAAAAAATTTCGGCAGTATATTCTTGGAATTAACTTTAAGCTTGTAACCGATTGCGCTGCGTTCAAGCAAACATTGAGTAAGAAAGACGTTCCTCGGGAGGTTGCCCAATGGGTGCTATACTTGCAAGACTTCGATTTTGAGGCAGTGCACAGACCAGGAGAGCGGCTAAAACACGTGGATTGCCTAAGCCGATACACAAGTCAAATAATGTTAGTATCATCAACAGTCACAGCGAAGATTAGAAAAGCCCAGCAAGATGATACGATGATTAAAGCAATTTCCGAGATTCTTAAAAGCAAGCCGTATGACAACTTTAAGCTTAAAGGAGGTTTGGTGTACAAGGTGGTACAAGGAACAGATTTGCTCGCTATACCAAAATCCCTAGAAAGAGAAATAATTACGGAAGCTCACAACACAGGACACTTTGCAGTGCAAAAAACTATGCACGCAGTACAACAAAGTTTTTGGATACCACATCTGGAAGGCAAAGTGATGCAGATAATAAACAATTGTGTTAAATGCATTATCTACAACAAGAAATTTGCAATGGTCGATAGTTTCAGCAAATTTGTATGGATGTACCCCACAAAAACCACTAATGCCGACGAGGTCATCAAAAAGCTACAGGAATGGTCAGATATATTCGGACATCCAGCTCGCATCATAAGTGATCGTGGGTCAGCATTTACATCGTCAAGTTTTGAAGAGTATACGAAACAGAATGGAATTGAACATGTTTGGAGTGCCAATAGGAAATGGACAAATTGAACGTGTCAACCGATCGATCCTTAACATTATATCCAAGTTGTCATCGGAGGAGCCTGAGAGATGGTATAAGTTCGTACCGAGAGTTGAAAAAGCGATTAATTCTTCTGTCCATAAGTCCACAAAGCGGTCTCCATTTGAGTTGATGTTTGGCGTGAAAATGAGAAGTGGAACCGAAAGCGATATCTTACAGTTGCTCGAAAATGAAATGTTTGATACCTTTGACTCAGAAAGACAAGAGATTCGTGGTAAAGCAAAAGAAAATATACGGATGGCTCAGAAAGGTTATAAAGAACAGTTTGATAAAAACCGAAAGAACGAGGTTGGATACAGTGTTGGAGATCTAGTGGCCATTCGTAGAACACAATTTGTAGCAGGCAAAAAGTTGGCAATCGAGTTTTTGGGACCGTACGAGATAGTAAAGTTGAAACATGCAGGACGCTATGATGTTCGAAAAGCAGCAACAGATACCGAGGGACCAAAATATACGACACTAGCAATGACATCATGAAATTGTGGAGTTTTGTAGCAGAAAACGAGGATGCATGGTCATCAGAGGCTGATGACTAATCAGGAAGGCCGAATGTGAGATGGGATAAGATCGTTGCAGCGTGGTGGCAACTCCCTTATGCAGATTGGCAACGCAGCAGCAGTCGTGAGGTGTCGTGTAAAGTCAGCAGTCGATATTCAGCAGTCAGCAGTCGAGGTTCAGCAGTCGGCAGTCGGTGTTCAGCAGTCAGAAGTATCAGCAGTCAGCAGTCGTAAACAGCAGTAAGAAGCCGATAAATCAGCAGTATTCAGAACCCGAGATTTAAGTTGCATATTTTGTAATCATTATTCGCCCGTCCACGATTTATAATAATATTAATAAACTATAATATAATACATTTGGGGACTCAATTGAGGACTCCATCTTACATACAGTTTATAATTTTCATGATACTTAATTAATTTTACAAAAAACAAAACATAAAAAAAAATCTTTATGGATTCATCTATTATTGAAAATAAATTCATGCAATTTCGAAAAACAAGAGAAAGAAAATTTCTCTGAAGATAAAAAAAAAAACAATTTTCCTAAGATACACCTTTACTTTACTTTTATTTTACCTTTACTATTATTTATAATCATTACAATAACTCCATACTCTCTAGAAAGGCGAGGTGTAGTATATAAACATATTCACATAAACATACAATTAAGCATGATTATATATGTATGTACATTTGTATATGCACATACATATATTCACTTAAGCACTGTATGCACAAGCGTAACCGCTACCCAAGCACTTTGATGCATATATGTACATATGTATGTACTGACACTCTCCCTCTCTTTTAAAATCAATGTGAATATTACCACAAAGTTACTCAATCGTGTTCTTTATTTAAAACTCTGGAACCAAAGAAACCCGGTCATTACATGGCGACCTTGACAAGTGTGACATATATATATTTTAATATATGTTTATATGTTGTATATGTCGGGACGTCAGGACTTTTGTATGTCTCGCTCATGTTTTCAACTTGTAATTTTCACTTTATACTTTTAATTTCACTTGGACTTTTTACTTTCACTTGTACTTTTTACTTTCACTCATACCTTTTACTGTAGGGTTGGTTAGTTCCCAGGGGGTTCGTTCACTCAGCTCTCTAGCCCGAGGCCCCCCTTTATATAGGACCTGACCTGATGACAGATTGGTTTCTAAACATGTTGCTAAGGCAAAGATGCTTGTCATCCTGCAAAGTCAACATTCCCAGCAACATTCCAAATGTCAGTCTGTAGCCTGTAATGCCAGGGCTACAATTGACATGCCTGTCAACTATCTAGTAGGCTTTGACTTATTAGTCACTTAATCGACATGTACATTGAAGTATGCACATAAACATATTCTAATTGTATATTTTTTACTTTTCTATCAAATGACTCCTTATTCTTTGCTTTATGCTGTTCTAACATAGTTCTGCCTCTTCTATAGGCGTGTTCTAATCTAAATTTTGATTTCTTAGCATAATCTTCTATGTTATATAGTGGATTTATCCACTATATGTTTTGGTAAATTCGAAGTTTTACCGAATACCAACTCATATGGACAATAATCATGTGCCATAGATGGTGTTGTATTAATGCAATTCTGCTAATGTTAATTTATTTGCCTTAAATCATAAATACCATTCAGATTTTTGGGCTACGTTTAAATTGAATAAATTTTAAATTCAGGCGCTTACAACTTTGATGAGAGAAGCAGACAAATCGTCAAAAGTCTAACACCTGCCTCTGTCCCTGCCCCGATCTCTGGCCACGTCCATATTCGAATATGGAACCGGTTCAACGCACCTTTTAATGCGTTCATTGACTTGTTTGATTCAAATTGATAATGTATATAACTTACCAAATTTAATAATAAAATTTTTTTTCGTTTCGTTGATTGCAATTTGTTTTGGCTTTTTTTAACCATATTTAGTAGAAGAAACATTTACCGTTGAGTTTTATGGACCAACGCTTCTTGAATATGGTTGACGAATGTATAAATAAACCCTGAGATGAGTGAACAGAGTTTAGTATTTTTGCACGAGTTTTTAGATCACAATGCAACTCACCCTGGTCAGGTATTTAGGTCTGCTGTTTCTTCTGGGCATTAGCTGGACAGGTGGGTAATCGATCACATTGAGAATCCTAGCGAAATTCATTATCATAATATTATTCACCACAGCACCTCATCCCCAGGGCAGCGACAAACGAGAGCAGCTTGTCCGAGTCTATAGTATAGGTTATGGTAATGAATAGTTTTATGATAAATAAATAAATAATTGTACGAAAAATCAAAAATGATTGTTCTTTTGTTTGGTTAATTTGATAAATGATTATCAGATAGATTTGCAGATGTTTAGGAAAGTCAAATGATATCAAGTCAATCCAGTAATGCAAATGGGGGGCAAATGTTTTCTCCGTAGTAAAATTAATCATAGCCACTTTCGGGCTTTGCCTTTTCTCACGATCTGTTGATAATTTGAGAACTCATTTCTCCATGACGATTGTACATTAGAATCGCTTATCATGCAAAACTAACCATTAATGTATTCATGTTATTAACTGAGACTCCAAACGATTTAAAACAGTCATAAAAATAGCCATGTTTAGTATTTTCTTGGGCTTGGCTTAGAAGACGGCATTTGAGCCATTTTGGCTCTACGGCAAGCCTAAAAAGTTGGCGGGTGGCTTTGGGAATGGACACCAAGGGTTCCAAGACGGAGCTAATAGGCAGTCTACTGGAAATTCCGGAGGATGTACGTGGAGGTATTCCATTAACTCGAGCACCAGATCCCGATGCCATTCCATGTACAAGCGGCGTTGGTACAAAGTCACCACAAGAAGAAAACCAAATGAGGCAATTGGAGTCTCAAATCCTACAGCAACAACATGACGAAATAACCGAAAGTACAGTTGTGTTAGAGGGACTACGCTACGAAATAAAAAAGGCCAAGAAATTTCTAGAAAGTTTGCATATCGCAGACGCCATGCAAGAGCGAGACAGCAATAGACGCGTCGATGCCATGCAAAAGCGAGATAGACGCGATGAAAATGAGAGTGGCGACGAACATACTTCAAAAGCAGACGAAGAAAACGACGAAGAGAATTCGGAGCGCGAGCGTGTATCAGAGATAGCAACATCAACGGACCAGCAAAACAATCTGACCAGAGTAGCTGAGCAGAAAATAAATAATTGGACTTATGCTGGCTACCAGAAGGGCTAAGGAAATGCTGATGGAATATAATGGCGGACCAGATGTACAAAATTGGATTGTACAATTGAATAATGTGTCTGCATTCTGTGAACTCAGCAAGAAGCAACGACATTTGCTTTGCGTTGGAAAACTTAAGAGCAATGCACTACAATGGCTACACGCAAGCCCAAAACGTATATTGGAGTCAGTAGACAAATTGTTGGACGAGTTGGTGATGGCGTTTGGTTCCAGGAAATCGAAAGCAGAGTTGCGGCATGCTTTTGAGGCTCGTGTCTGGAGATATACCGAGCGATTTTCAGAATACTTTGAGAATAAGGCGAAGCTAGCCCAACACGTCAATATTAAGGACGACGAGCTGCTGGATTTCATTATCGAGGGAATTCCATTGGAGAGCATGCGTATACAAGCGCGTGAACAATGTTTTGACAATCCAAACCAGTTGTTAAGAGCATTTGCGGAGGTCCGGCTGCCAAGTAAGAAGTTCGTCGAGAGACAAAACAGTGTACCCAAGGACTCGAGGTGCCATAATTGTAATTTTAGAAATCATTGGGCGAAGGATTGCCTAAAGCCTTTACGTGTTCGTCGATCGTTCCTGAACTCCCAATCCTTCCTGCGACCTCCAAGTTTTGGACCGACTCCACCATTGTGTTGGCCTGGCTCAATAAACCCCCGTGTAGTTGGTCCACCTTCGTCGCCAATCGGGTATCGAGCATATCCAAAAGCACCAGTGGCCAAAGCTGGTCACATGTGCGTTCCGAGGACAACCCTGCTGATTTGGCAAGCCGTGGAGTCACCGCGGCCGAGTTATCGGCCAGTAGTGTAGTATGTTCGAAGTTGTATTATTTCATTTAATATTAATTTTGAGTTTTTGAGAGAAAGGCACAAACAGTTGTTTTCAGTTTGAGTTTGGTTTATTGAATAATTCTTAATTCTATAACAATTGTCGACTATAGCTAAGACCGCGTAGCTGCGCTGCTAGTCATTCAGAGTCAGTCAGAGGAGCGGTATGCTTATGTATAAACATACATATGTATAAATGTATAAATTTTTACATAAAAGTATGTATGTTTATATGCCGTCGCAGCGGTAGAGTGAGGATGTTTCATATTACATATTGGGCCAAAGCGGCCGCGCGTGTTATATTTGGCGACACATCAATTGTCCAGCACCATGCACTCATGGGTGGTCATGTTACTTAAGAGGCAAATGCACTTGAATGTTGCGCACAAAAATATTGTAACTAACTGCTACAATATGTTTATAATGTTGTTAATATGTTATCCCAGAACATGCTACATCCCCCCTCTTTAGAAAAATAACGTAATTATATGGAGTTATTTTCTAATTTTTATTATATGGAAATTTATTTACTTATTATTGTTTATTCTTTTTTTTTTGTATGTTTGATGGTTTTTTTAATGATATACATATGTGGTAAAATTGTAAAAATGTATAGTGTCATTATTATTATTATTTTTTTATATATATATATATATATATATATTAGAGTGTCCCAAAAAAATTAAAATGTTTTTTTTTTAACGCATACCCTCTTATTTTGTTTGTATGGTCTAAAAACATCTGAAAATAAAGTTTCGACTATTTAGAATAACGGCAACACGTGCCGAGTTGATCGCAAACATGTCGGTACTTGTATAGTATGGCGCAAGCACCCTGTCGCTTTGATTGCGTGTAATTACTTGTTTGTTTTATTAGTCATCGCGTTGTTTTCGTGTAGTGAACATGTCAATGGAGTTACGAAGTTCCAAAACGGAAATATTTTTAGTAGGGGACGTAAAACATCAAATCACCGGTTCTAAACTTCCCTCTAACGGGCAAGTACTGGCAGTTTTGTTCTATAATATTCGTGAAGTGAAGTTAAATGTCAGTGAAAGTGCAAATCTCACAATTCGTGAGTGTATTATTTATTGGGAAAAGGCACGTATACCGACAAGATCAATACCCAACTGTGTTAAAAAACTAGTTAACTTATACCAAGTTTGGAGAGAATTACAAAAAAATGCGAAAAAAACTCAAGAAGTGTTTAAACAGCGTCGAAATGAATTTGTTTCAAACTTAAGCAATTTGTTTGACATAGCACATGCCGATGCTCTTCAATCGATTAAAATAAATGAAGATAAGATCTTCTTGCAGCGCCAAAGAGAACCAGGTCGGCCCGGTCATTTAGCCGGAGTGGACAAAAAGTAACAGAAAAAGAGGAAAGGACGCGGCTTAGAATCATCGAGGAGGAAAAGCGACGTGCTAAATATTTTTCATCCTTAGATCAGTCAACATCATCTTGGGAACCACCTCTAGAACAGTCATCTTCTGATTCTGAAATAATAGAATTAGAAGAAAATAGGCCCAGCGCCTCCTCTCAGCCCGATAAAACTTATATGCGGAAAAATATCTTAACTGCCAAGTTAGTTGCCGCATTAGACAGGTGTCAGTTAAGTGTGAGGGATTCTGTCTTTATAATTGAAGCAACTATTGAGGCTCTGGGGCACAATACGGATGAATTCCCTATAAGCAAGTCCTCCATTCATAGAGTTCGTACGGAAATGCGAAAAGAACGGGCTGAAACTATAAAAATTGATTTTCAAAACAAGGTCCCGGACACGGTAACTGTCCACTGGGACGGAAAACTGTTGCCAGCTCTAGATTCACGTAAAAGTAAAGAAGAACGCCTACCGATAGTTATTACATATGATAATAAAGAACAAATTATTGCTGTTCCTAAGTTGGATAGCTCGACAGGAAGGGAACAGGCAGATGCAGTTTGGAATGCTATTACGAACTGGAACCTTGAAGACAAAGTGCAAATTCTCTGTTGTGATACTACTGCTTCTAACACAGGCCGCATAAATGGAGCATGTGTGCTTCTCGAACAAAAACTGGGTAGAGAAGTGCTTGTTTTTGCTTGCCGCCATCACGTTTATGAATTAGTACTTAAAGGCGTGTTTGAAGCAAAAATCAGTCAAGTAACTACAAGCCCAGATATCCCATTATTCAAGAAATTCCGAGAAAACTGGAAAAACATCGATCCGGAGAAAATCCAAAGTTGTTCAGAAACGCTATCTTGTTTAAATGTTTCGGAAATTGACAAACTGCTAACATTATACAGAACTGAATTAACCAAAGATATCGTTAGAGATGACTATCGTGAATTAATTGAGCTTTCAATTATATTTCTTGGCGGAGATTCAGAGAAGAAATTTAAGATTCGGCCTCCAGGTGCTATGCACCAGGCTCGATGGATGGCGAAAGCCACTTATTCATTGAAAATATCGTTACTTAGATCTCAATTCAGAATTTCAAACAAGGATAAGGGAGCTCTGTTGGAAGTATGTCTGTTCATCGTGACATCCTACGTTAAGCCCTGGCTCCAATGTATTTTAGCAGTAAAGGCGCCGTATCAGGATTTGTGTTTTTTGAAGGCCATGAAAAATTACGAAACAATAGACAAAAGCATTTCAAAAGCAGCATTGCAGAAGTTTTGCCAGCATTTGTGGTATTTGACAGATGAAGTATCTATTCTGGCTTTATTTGATGATGACGTCAGTCTAGAAACTAAAATAAGAATGATTTCTAACTTAACTAGAGAAAACCCAACTGCCCACAATAAACGTTACATTACATCCAACGAAGAACTCTGTAGCCAACTTTTTGGTATGTTAATTAATCTTTGAATTTGTTCTTTTACAAAGTTTGCTAATAGGTATAATAATAAATGATCAATCTTTTGTAATTTTAGAGAAAAACATTGATGACTTCGTCTCTGTCAAAAGCAAGTTCTTGTTTAATCGACTCCATATTGACGACAGTTTTTTGAACAAGTGTCCCTCGTCGTGGTCAAATGATAATTCGTTTCTACAGGCTAAAAAGAAGCTGCTAGAACTGAAAGCAGTCAATGACACGGCGGAAAGAGCGGTTAAGTTAATGCAAGATTTCCATGGTTTGATCACTGTTCAAGAGGAGCAAAAACAATTTTTATTACGTTGCGTACAAGAACACAGACAGGTATATCCCGACTGTAAAAAGAAAACTTTGAAAAGAAAATTGGAGGATTGAAGTCTCTTTTATAATAAAAAGAAAATAAATGCGAACTATAAGTTTTATTTTTAATTATTTAATTAATTTAAAAATTCAATTAAACATTTCTCTATAGTGACCATATAGCTTTCATACTAACTTTTAAACTTAAAGTTTGACGGCAAGTCGGCACGGGTTAATGACATCCGATCTCAATAATATTTTATATTTAAGTCTTTAGAGTCAAATGGAAAAAAAATAAAGGGTATGCATATTGAGATTCCGAAAAAAAAAATTCCCCCTTGTAGCCTGGGACAGCCTAATATATATATATATATATTAATTGATTAAAATTTGTAACCTATCCTTATGCACTAATTGTTTCTTATTCTTTGTATCTTTAATTAAAATGTTATCCCTATCTTTTATTTCTTCTATCCGTATCATTACGTAATAAAACCTTATCTCCTATTTCTAATTCAATATTTTTTACTTTTCTATCATATATTTCCTTATTCTTCGCTTTGTGCTGTTCTAACATAATTCTGGCTCTTTAATAAGCCTGTTCTAATCTAAATTTTGATTCCTTAGCATAATCTTCTATATTACATAGTGGACTTATCCTATCAACAATTGTTCACGCCACCGGGTGAACAGCAGTGAGCGGCGAAGAGCAGTGAGGAGTGAGGAGGGTTTTTTGATCCTCGGCGCCTACGGTCACACCAGGAGGGGTGACTTGATTTTCTGATGGGCGCCGCCATTTCACTCAAGTACGATTTTTCAACCCGAACACCCGTTCGTTTACTCCAGTGAATATTTTTTGCCTTTCGATATTGTACTTTTTGCAACCCGAACCATTCTCGTGTGTGTCGGGACATTGTGTAACTTCAAGAGAAATAAAACCATAATTAATTTTAAACGAAGTTTTCGCGCGTTTCAATTTATTACGCACTCACCAGACCCCCTGCAGAAATTGGCACCCGCCAACCACTTGGGACTTATTTGGATCCTTCCGCCCCGCTACGAACATTGGTCCTTCGAGCCGGATATCTTTCCGCTCCTCCAGCTTGCATCGGTGGAATTCCTGATAACTACAAACTTTCATTATTCATTTCATTTGCCCCTACATACTAATAAAAGTGTGAGGTTTCCCGCTCTTCCATAGCGACCTGCACATTTTTATATATATTGTATGTACATACCTGACCTACTCCAAGGGTACATGGTAGTTCCCAATCCATAACGTGTTTGTCCAACGTTCGGTTTCCATTCCACCACAGGAATTTCTTTATGTTTTCCTTATCAGCCGCACTTGTCTAATTGTTTCATACGTACATACATATGTAAAACTCGTGGCCTCACATGTACATGTATTTTCCACAGCTGTTCGCCAAGTCCGCGTAAAGCAAAAAAAAAAAAAAAAAGCAAAGAAATTATTAAAGTGTTAAAAAAAAAAAAAAAGGAAATAGTAATCCAAGTGTTCACCGCGATTTCTTATGTGTTCGGATTATTTCCAGTGCCCAATTAATTTCCTCACGCGCGTATTCGCCCACCGGCATATCCACGTACATACATACATACATCGTCATCTGTTGATGTACGCGCATATGTATATATCCACGTACATAATTCATTCGCATTTTACCACAAGACCAAACAAATTTAAAATAGCATTTAACGTATGCACCGCGATTTCATGTGGGTTTGAATTGGTTTAATTGCAAATTAATTTTCTCACGCGCGTCTCCACAAACCGGTGCACTTGCTTACATACATACATCGTCATATTGATGCCGCACATACGCACATATCCACAACACATAATCCATTTCGGTGACGCACATTGATTTAACAAATCGGAATCACAAATTACTTACGCTTTTTTGTGAACGACGCGCGTGCATACATCCATACATACCTACCTGTGTACTTACGCATGTGCGTACATCCATACATCAAAGCATCCGTCCATATGCACTGATCGTTTCTTTTGTAATTTCTTTCGCGCACAACACTCGCGGTGTGTAAACGCGTTTCGTGTGTTCTTTTTTTATAATTCTTTACCCCTCGCACAACCACAAAAAATAATTAACAACAATTAATACGCCAAAACAAAAACCAAATTTATAAACAGCGACCGACAGCTGTTTTCGGAGTAGTGGTGGCACGTGAGTCGAGTCGTGATATCGATAGGCGGGGTCAAGCGCGCCAAATTCAAACCACATTATTTCCGACGCCGGTTTTTTCGCCTATATATATCTATATATATATATATATATAAATAATACACATATGTTTTTTCCAGCTCTGTCGTGCCCATATTTATATATCCACCCATATTTATAAATCATATATGACTTTTCCGGCCAGTAATTTGCGCGCATATATAACCGCCCACATTTATAAATAAATACATATATATTTTTTCCAGCACTATCGTGCCCATATTTATATATCCACCCACATTTATAAATTATATATACAATTTTTTTCGGCCAGTATTTTGCGCGCATATATATATCCGTCCATATTTATAAATACATATATATTTTTCCAGCACTATCGGGCCCATATTTATAGATCCGTCCATATTTATAAATTTTATATATAATTTTTCCGGCCAGCAATTTGCGCACATATATATATCCGCTCATATTTATAAATAAATACATATATTTCTTCCAGCACTATCGAGCATACATTTATATATCCGCCCATATTTATAAATAAATACACATATATATTCTTTTCCCAGCACTATCGGGCCCATATTTATATAAAAACACATTTTTTTTTTCTTTGGCCTATACATCGTTTGCGTGTTTTGCCTTATACGTACTCCCATCGTTACTTACGAATCCAGCTAAACTTGTGTGTAATCACTCCTCTGTAGCTACGTGTAATATTCGATCTGCATTCGTGCGTTCGTACATTGTTCCGCATATATCCCCATTAAAAGGATTCCGTTTCCAAGCCACGCGTAAGAGAATTCTCCCGCAATCCTGCGGGCACAGTGAGAAAATTCTTGCGCCCTCATACAGTCCACTCCTCTTTTGTTTTCCTGTTTTTTTTCGTGTCTTTCCGAAATCAAAAAGCGCACCAGCGCGGTCTTCATCAGTAAGGACGTCCCCTGAGTATGTCCACGGAGCCGTCCAAGACTACGCCGAAGTCTAACAGTCTTTCGTCTCCCTCTGTAACTCCGGAGAAGGTTCGGCCTCCGAAGACTCCGGTGGTCACGAAGCGTACGGACATTCCCCGCAAATCCACGTCTGCTCGCATTCTCAGCGAATCCCCAAGGTCCCGTCCGTCTTCGTCCAGCCTACCCAAAGGGCGCATAGTCTCGGCTAAAGACGCCAGCGAACTCAAAGGGCGTTCCAAGCTTTCAGTAGAGGCTCAGATTCCGCACGTTATTGTGACGCGCTGTTCTGACGTTCCCGTCACCCGATCCGTATCCCAACAGCGTAGAGAACGATCCAAAATGGCCCTCTCCGATTTCGTTCTGGCATGCGACGCTTTGACTGTGTTCGAAGCTCGTGAGAG
Organism: Drosophila paulistorum; assembly: GCA_018152135.1. Classification (NCBI taxonomy): domain Eukaryota; kingdom Metazoa; phylum Arthropoda; class Insecta; order Diptera; family Drosophilidae; genus Drosophila; species Drosophila paulistorum. The sequence goes on along the minus strand of JAECXG010000273.1, from coordinate 987,727 downwards.
TGAAGCCCTAACTTCTGAAGTGCCCTTATTTTCCATTAAAATGCACTTAGAGCAGCTCAAATCCCTTTGGTCAACTGTCGAGATGGAATACTCCGGGTGTTACAAGGCCCTGTCGACCCAACCAGACGAGGACAGCCTAACCAACATAAGCCACATCAAAGCGAAGCACGAATCCGCTTACGCGGCGTATGTGCGATGCGGGACGTTGTTCGGAGAGCGCATCGAGCAGCTCTCGGCAGAGATGGCGAGTCTTAGACGTCAGCCCAGTGCTCCGTCGGGACCTCCGGGTCATAGAGTTCCTCCGTGCGAGGTGGAGACCTTTGATGGCGACAGCCTAGCATGGCCCACATTCCGCGATTTGTTCGCTGCCATTTACATCGCCAATCCGTATTTGTCTCAAGTGGAGAAGCTCTATCACTTGAACGCCAAGACTCGTGGGGAAGCGAGAACCATCGTGGCGAAGTCCCCCCTGACAAATGAAGGTTTCCAGGCCGCATGGGAGAACCTCACAGCGCGGTACGAAAATAGCCGTCTGCTTGTCATGACTCAAGCCAGACAACTCCTTCAGATTCCCGCGGTGGCGCTAGAATCGGGCAAGGCACTGCGAGAATTGCAGACTGCGTTCCAAGGGGGTCTTACCGCTTTTGAGCGTTCGGGTGTTAGCACTGAGAATTGGGATGTCTTACTTATCGCCATATGCACTAGCAAATTGCCGAAGGCTACAATACTCCTGTGGGAACAATCAGTGCCAAATAAGACTGTCGTCTCCACTTGTTACGATCTGAACCAATTTCTCACCGATCGGTATCGGGTCCTGGATGCCACCGAAGAACATAAGTCGGTTCCAAGTGTTCAAGCCATCCCCAGTGGCCCCCGCAAATCCTCTGCGACGATGAAGGTTCGAGCGTTTCCCACGAAAGCTCAGCTCAAACCAGCGTCTTGCAAGCTTTGCCATCGGGAGAATCACCCAATACCCTTAACACGGTTCCATCGCAGTCCCTCGACCGCCCCCTGGCTGACCCGTATTACAACAAGCCCGCGCCTATTGACATGATTATTGGTGTAGACCTGTTTTCACACATCCTCGGAGAACGGATCAAAAAGGATATGGGTGATTTCGTCGGACTGGAAACCATCTTTGGATGGGTTCTGTGTGGAGCGATCATGCCTGACACTTCGGTAACTCGATTAGGTTTCGCGGCACGGACGCGAGTCAATCCAGAAGCAAAACTTGATGTACTTCTCACCAAGTTTTGGGAGGTGGAAGACCTTCCTGCAAAGCCGGAAAAGGAGGATGATGTATTCTGCGAGCGGAATTTTCAGGAGACCACCCGAAGAGGGAAGGACGGCCGATATATTGTGTCCCTTCCGTTCAAATGTCCGAATAGCGTCGATTTAGGTCATTCAAGACCGATCGCGCTAGCTCAATTCCTGCGAAATGAAGCACGCCTTCTCAAGGATACCGTCCTAAAAACACAGTACGATGCCATCATTCAAGAATACGAGGAATTGGGTCATATGAGTCGGGTGACGCCGCCTAAAGATGAGAAAAACTTCTATCTCCCCCTTCACGCTGTGTTTAAGCCCGATAGCACCACCACCAAGGTACGCGTGGTATTTAACGCGTCAAGCTCCTCCACACGAGGCGTCAGCCTTAATGACGTCTTGCACACCGGGCCTACGCTTCAGGCAGATCTCACGCTTCAGGTACTAAAATGGCGTTTCTTTCAATTCGTTTTCAACGCTGACATAACACAGATGTATCGACAATTCCGAGTCGACTCCAGGCATACCCCCTTTCAGCGGATCCTCTACCGGAATCGCTGCGGCAATATTCAAGACTATGAGCTACAAACCGTCACGTTTGGGGTTAACTGCGCGCCATTCTTGGCGATCCGAGTTCTGTTACAACTAGCCCAAGACGTGCAAGCGATGTATCCTCTGGCGAGCGAAATCCTTCGGAACTACATGTATGTTGATGATGTCCTTGCCGGCGCTCACACTGAAGACGACGCCCGTCTCTCCATACGAGTGCTTCAAGCTGCCCTCCAATCCGCGGGCCTCCCGCTTCGGAAGTGGACTTCCAATAAGAAGGAAGTAATTCAAGCTATCCCAAAAGAGCATCTGCTGCGAGAGGACTTTCTCGAGCTGGAAGACGCGAGCACGGCAAAAACCTTGGGAATCCGCTGGCAAGCCGCCGAGGACGTTTTTTTCTTCACCGTAGCGGACCCACCATTGCAGGAGTCGATCTCCAAGAGGCAGGTTCTGTCCCATATCGCCAAACTCTTCGACCCCGCTGGCTGGCTAGCCCCATTTGTTATCCGAGCGAAGATATTTATGCAGCAAATCTGGCTAACCGAACTGGGCTGGGATGACGCCCTGCCACCTCTCCTGCTGCAGCAATGGCATGAATTCCTGCAGGACTACCCAGGCCTCAGTCAACTCCGCTTCCCTCGGTGGCTGAACACCAGCGATACGCTCTCGTGGGAGCTTCATGGCTTCTGTGACGCATCCCAGAAAGCGTATGGAGCAGCCCTATACGTGCGGGTTCGGTGTCGCGATCAAGTAAATGTCCATTTATTAACGGCTAAGACCCGCGTGGCCCCAGTCAAAACAGTCTCGCTGCCTCGGCTGGAGTTGTGCGGAGCGGTTCTGCTAGCCGATCTCTGGGCGTCGATCGTTCCTGAACTCCCGATCCCACCTGCAACCTCCCAGTTTTGGACCGACTCCACCATTGTGTTGGCCTGGCTCAACAAACCCCCATGTAGTTGGTCCACTTTCGTGGCCAATCGGGTATCCAACATCTCCCAATGCGCCGGTGGCCAAAGCTGGTCACATGTACGTTCCGAGGACAACCCTGCTGATCTGGCAAGCCGCGGAACCCCCGCGGCCGAATTATCGGCCAGTAGCCTTTGGTGGCATGGGCCGGACTGGCTCCAGAGGGACCCCGAGTACTTGCCAACTCTCCATAATGAACTTCCAGACACCCAACTGGAGCAACGAGTCCAGTGCCACACCGCCGCGACCACCTTACTCGATGACATAAGCGAACGGTTCTCGGACTACGGTAAAGCATTGCGAGTCACCGCGTATATCCTACGCTTCGCCGCCAAAGGGACGTCGATGCCTTCCACGGCCCACCTCATCAATGAGGAATTGCTCTCCGCTGAGCGCGCCTTAATCCGGACCTCCCAGCGTCGAGAATACATCGCGGAGATACGGGCCCTGGGTGAAGGGCGACTCCCTCCGACATCCAGCACGCTTCTCAACTTAAACCCCTTCCTCGACCAGCATGGGATACTCCGTGCCTGCGGACGACTCCGGGCCGCTGAGTCCCTCCGGTACGATGAACGTCACCCGATTCTCCTCCCCTACAATACGTATTTCACGCGCCTGCTTGTTGAACTCGCCCACCGCATCACGTTGCATGGCGACAATCAACTGATGGTGCGGTATCTGCGCACCAAGTTCTGGATCCCACGGATAAAGAACTTAGTGAAGTCCCACATCAAGGGGTGCAAGGTCTGCATCGTGCATCGTCGGCGACTGCAGACTCAGATGATGGGTGATCTCCCTCGAGAGCGTATCACGTACTCCCGGCCCTTCACCCACACGGGCATTGATTTCGCAGGGCCGTTCGTAGTTCAAGAACTACACCGGGCGCGCGTGTCTCATTACGAAGAGTTATGTCTGCGTCTTTGTGTTTTTCAGCACGAAGCCGATCCACCTCGAGGCGACCTCCGACCTCACCACGGAACGATTTCTCGCAGCCTTCTCCCGGTTTGTCGCCCGAAGACAATGCCCACAGCGCATTTACTCCGACAATGGCAAAACCTTCGTAGGGGCCTCAAAGGCGCTCGAAAGAGATTTCCTGAACGCCACCAAGCTTGGTATCATGAAGGCCTTTCCCCAGCACATTCTATCCTGGCAGTTCATTCCGCCGAGCGCGCCCCATATGGGAGGACTATGGGAAGCCGGGGGGGCGGCATCTAGGCGCTCCAGGACGTTGCCGTCCCCCATCCTACATATGCCCATGGTGGCAATTGCAACATGTTGCAACGGGGCGGTATGTTCACGCCACCGGGTGAACAGCAGTGAGCGGCGAAGAGCAGTGAGGAGTGAGGAGGGTTTTTTGATCCTCGGCGCCTACGGTCACACCAGGAGGGGTGACTTGATTTTCTGATTTGCGCCGCCATTTCACTCAAGTACGATTTTTCAACCCGAACACCCGTTCGTTTACTCCAGTGAATATTTTTTGCCATTCGATATTGTACTATTTGCAACCCGAACTATTCTCGTGTGTGTCGGGACATTGTGTAACTTCAAGAGAAATAAAACCATAATTAATTTTAAACGAAGTTTTCGCGCGTTTCAATTTATTACGCACTCACCAGACCCCCCTGCAGAATTTGCACCCGCCAACCACTTGGGACTTATTTGGATCCTTCCGCCCCGCTACGAACAACACTATTAAACTGTTGGGGTAAATTCGAAGTTTTACCGAATACCAACTCATATGGACAATAATAATGTGCCATAGAGTGTGTTGTATTAAAACATTATGCGAAGTATCGTATCCATACATCCTAGTCAGTTTTGTCAACTGAAATGTATGATCGTAAAAATTCATTAAGTGTTCTGTGGCTTCGCTCCACTGTGCTTACAGTCTGGTGATGATGTGCAGTTGAAGTTATTTTCTTTATTTGCAAGTTTTTGCATAAATCTTCAATTATTGAGTTTATATATTCTGTTCCCATGTCCGTAATGAACGTCTTCATTGGACCGTACTGCACATCTTCAAATATAGATATCGCTACTGTTTTTGCACTTTTGTCTTTAATTGGTATTATTACAAGATATTTTGTTAGGTCGCAGATTAAGATACTACTTATTCATTTCCGTGTTCTGATTTTGGGAGTGGACCGATCGTATCCACAATTACCCTGTCGAAAGACTGTTGTGGCGTTTCAGAAGCATAGAACGAAGCATCTCAGACCATTTAAAGTATATATATTCCTGATCAGCACGACGAGACGAGTTCAAATAGCCATGTCAGTCCGTCCGTCCGTCTGTCCGTCCGTCTGGATCAACGCGAACTCCTCCGAGACCGTTAGAGCTACAGAGCTGAAATTTCGCACGTAGGCTTGTATATACTGCAGGCGTTGTATATCTCGGATTCAGCAGGATCGGATCACTATATCATATAGCTCCCATACAAACGTCAAACTCACGAACAGTGACTTTTCTTAATAACTTCGTTATTTTATCAGCAATTGTCATAAAAGTTGGTATTGGTTTCTTATTAATAATTGAGCCAAATTTGATCAAAATCTGGTGACTATATCATATAGCTCCCATACAAACTTCAAAGTCTCGAACAGAGACTTTTCTGAATAACTTCGCTATTTTCTGAGCTGTCGTCATGAAATTTAATATTGGTGAGTTTATTGCACCTATAAACAACTGTGCCAAATTTAATCAAGATCGGGTGACTATATCATATATTTCCCATAGGAACGATCTGTCGAAAACAGTGACAATTGGCAATAACTTCGTTGCTTTTAATGCGATTGCTTTCAAATTAAACATTTGATAGTTAAATATACCTGTTAATGAATGTGCCGAATGTGTTCGACGCGGTCGAAGTTAACCCCGTCCCTCTGGTTGAGATACACCTCGTGTCATATGTTTCCAATAGCCTTTTTATTTTGGCCATAGTTCTCAATATTCCAGTATGACCTCCTTGTATAGGTTCATCGTGAAACGTAAACAGTATTGCTTCTTTTTCTTTATCATTATTTGATAATAGGGTCACCGGCTTGAGTAGCGCTACTCTTAAAAATTTCAATATTTTATTGCCCATATTTTTGAAAGATTCTATTGAAATAGTTTCAAAGATCTTTTCTCTCGGTGCCACTTTGACTTGACTGATATTGAGTATACCGGCTTCTTTTTCGAGGCTTTGAAAAAATTGACCTAAGTCAAGAATTCCATTGGTATACATATCGCAAATGTCAATTCTTGCTATAACTTTCTTGCCATGTTTGAATGTGCTTAAAGAATCAGTTATTCGCAAGGTCACTACTTTTTCGTACTTCGTCATTTACAATGACGTCATATACATTGGGCTTAGAAGCATTAAGAGATTGCTTTTGCAACTCTTTTTTATTATTTTCTTTTTCTTTTCCTACGCAGGAATTTGACTGTTTACTTTGATTTCTGGTAGTGACTCTCAGAATTTTGTTACTAGTTTGTATTGTATTGTTATTCTTGATAGCGCGTTGGCTACGAAATTATCTTTCCCCTTTAGATACTCTACCGTAAAATTATATTCCTCGAGTTCAAGTCGCATTCTAGTTAGCTTGGAACTTGGATTTGTCATTGAAAGCAAATAAGTTAATGCTCTGTTAGTTAAGGTATTTGCCAAATAAATACCATGTTGAATTTCTTGATTTGGAATCAATACACTGTCTTCTTGTGAACTTATTTTAATTTTTCGCACAACTTGTGATCTTGCTGGCAAAACTATTGTTTTGTTGCCAGAACTGTACGATATTGGTACATATATCGGATATTTTAGGTTATTTGGTCGAATTATTAAACAGTCTTCGGACGGATTGAAATCTAATTGACAGTTATTATACCATACACCCATAGGGTGAAATGGTATATTAAAGTCGCCAAAATGTATGTAACAGGCAGAAGGAAGCTTTTCCGACCCCATAAAGTATATATATTCTTGATCAGTATCAACAGCCGAGTCGATCTAGCCATGTCCGTCTGTCCGTCCGTCCGTCCGTCTGTCCGTCTGTCCGTCTGTCCGTCCGTATGAACGCCTAGTTCTCGGAGACTATAAGAGATAGAGCCACCAAATTTGAAATGTAGGCTCGTGTGGTATGTAGAGTGATCGAGTTTGTTTCAAATTTTTGCCACGCCCCTTTCCGCCCCCAGAATTCAAAAAAAACGTTTATCTCAAAAAACTATTGCAGCTAGAGACACCATATTTGGTATGTATATTTGCTTAGTAAATGCGCTCATTTTGTAATTATAAAGATTTTGCCACGCCCCTTTCCGCCCCCGCAATTCAAAAAAAAACGTTTATCTCAAAAACTATTGCAGCTAGAGACACCATATTTGGTATGTATATTTGCTTAGTAAATACGCTCATTTTGTAATTATAAAGATTTTGCCACGCCCCTTTCCGCCCCCGAAATTTGAAAAACTCGATTATCTCCCGTAATTTTTCACCTTGTGGAATCAAATTTGGCACACTTGCATTTGATACTAATACCCAGCAAAATACCAAATTTGATCAAAATCGGACAAAAAATAGCCAAGTTATGCATAAAACCGTTTTTCCATAAGGCCGTTGGCGGGTGGGGCGCTAGGGTGCTCATATGCATGAGTGAGCGAGATACTAAGATATGCTTGTAAAAAAGCATGTGAACAGAATTTTTTTGAAATAGGCAAAATGCATTTGTTATTACAAATTTGAAATATTTGTTTTACTGGTGTATGGTATACCTAAGTCGGCGAGACGACTTACTTACTTCATTTTATATTTTTTTATGAAGTCGATTCCATCACATGGAATAGCGAATTGGGAATTAACGATGTGAAAGTCGTGTGGGATTACATATTTTGAAGATTGTATTTCAACAGAAGTGCACCCTATGGATTTAGTTACTTCTTGACTAATTCCTTGTATATTAATGATTTTATTGGTTTGGATACTTTAAAAATTGTCGGTATTTTCTTTTACTATAGATATTTCCGATCCTGTGTCTATTAAGAATACTAACTCTTTTCCCGTTGCCACATTCGTGAAGGTAACAAACGTATTTTGACTAAAACTGATGGCGTGAATATTGTTATTCTGTACTGGTGGGTATCTAAAGGTGCTTGGGAGTTTCCCGAAGCATTCTGTGCTACTCTAACATTATTGCTATTATAACCGTTTTGTCGGTTATTTCCTCGGTTACCTCTATTATTCTGTTGTTTCCTCTGTAATTCTTATTTCTGTTTTGTTGGGAATTTTGGCCATTGTTTTGATTATTATAATTATTGTAATAACTACGACCATTGCCTCTACCACGATAATTATATTTGTTATTATAATTACCACGGTTTCTTTGGGCATACAGAACAGCTTTCGGATTTCCTGTTAGCTCAGTACACATTTGTAAGTACTTTGCTATAGCTTCGTCCAATGTTTTGAAATTGCCGGAGTCAAGTATAGTTTTAATTCTATTTTGCTCGCAATTTCCAATCTTTACATCTATAGAATCTTCTGTGCTATTCTTAAGAGCAAGTGCTGCTGGCATACCTTCATTGATATACGCAGCTTGAAGGGTTTTGCGTAAGTTATCCATCTCCGAAGTAAATTTGTCAGCGGTTTTACCTTTCTGAGTGGTATTCTTCAATTTAGCTTTTATAACTTTGGATGTTTCACCAATTACAACGCCTTGCAATTTTTAAATTATTGCTTCAATTGAAGTTTCTTGTTGGACTTCATATAGTGTTGGGTCATTTAATTTTGATTTTATTACCTCAACTGCTATGCTTTCGTAGTCGCCATTCATCATATCTACTTCAGAGCTGTTACAAATCTTTGGAGTTGCATTTTTGTTCCATTGAACTCAGGGATGGCCATGTTAATATCCTTCATAAATGCCCTTCGGACATTCAATTCTGCCATTCTGTCGGTTGTATTTATGACACTTATATTTATTTCTAAATCTGATTCGTTGTCTTGTTCAGATAATGCTTCTATATCACGTTATCTCAATAGCGCAGGAATTGTTAGATCGTTTAGATCTTGTTCTTCTATTTCTTCCTCGCTTGTTTCAGATTCTTCACCTTCTTGCTCTGTTTCTTTTTTACAAGTGTCTACGCTCAGAGGTGCATTAAGTATGGTAGGTACAAATATATCGATATTGTATTTTATCTTTATAGAGATTAGATTTGCACGTAACTTGATCAATAGATTGGAAATCCTTGATAAGTTTGTTTTACCTATTAACATGCACTAAATTTCTTGCTTCGTTAAAAGAATCAACCAGAATTTTTGCGTGCTTGTTTATTGTTTCCTTTTGGATATTTCTATTCTGTGTTATGCATTTATATGATTTTTTGAAATTTTCTTTTATATTTTGGATATGGAGAAGTAATTCTTCGCATTCCATGCTTAAAAGTTTATTTTTTCTTTTCAATTTTCTCTTACTTGTTCATCCTCATCTGAGTCTGCTATATTAACAGTTTCTATATCTGCTTTAAAAATGTTGTGTATCCATTCAGGGATATCCTTATTTTTAGGGCTACGTAATAACAATCTGCCATATGCCACTTTTATGGATTTTTCCATAAGGTCTACAATATTTCTTTTAAATTTGTAGTTATTAGCTATCCAAAATTGTATTTCCTTGTACTTGTTACTTACTGGCCCTTAGTATATCAGGAAAACAGGAAAAGGAATATATTTTTGGAGATGTTTTGTTTCTATTCTATTCTATACTTTATTTTGGCTACAACTTATTATTATTGGGCTTCATCCATCAGGTAGAAGCGAAATGGGCCTGTTAAATTCGAAAAACAGCATATATTTGGCACTGTGACAATAAAACTCATCTGTAGCATTGTACCCGTTGTATCAAGGTATGCTGATCTAATCCGTACTAAATTTGTAGAACTTTCTGCTGAGTTAATATTACCTTTTCATAAAACCTCAACTAAATCTGCTGCGATGCTAGGATTCCTATTTACTATCTTTCTAAAATAATCGTCTAATGTACTCATCTTAATCAATTGATATATATATTTTTGTGCAGTTTAATTTTTATTTGGAAAATTGGAAAAAAAAAATTTTTTTTTTTTAGATTATTTTTTTTTGAAATGCACTGTTACAATAATTGATTCATATGTTATTTAGATCTTATCAAGATCATTAGCATGGCTTAAGGGTCTTTTTGTTACAAATTTATTGTGTAGTTTATATGCTTTACATAACACATTAAAAAAAGTGCATTTGTTGGCTTTAAATCTACATTTGATGACTCCATTTTGTTAATTATATTAGCAGTGGAGTTCACTGTCTTGGTATCTATTAACCCCATATTGTGTTCATCAAATATGTCATCAAGCTTGCTTATTCTATTGGGAAAGATTGAAAGATTTTTTTTTTAATTATTTTTTTTTTTTTTTGTTTTTAATATTTTAGTTTTTAAATGCTTGTTTTTTAGTATTTTGTTTTCAAATGGTTGTTCGTTCGTGAGTGACCGTAAGTGCAAACCCTTATATATATTTTTGTTTGCAAACTTATTGTTAGCGTTTTTTTAATTGAAATTTAGATGGAGAAAGAAAATATAAATAAAAGAAGTGAAAATCAAAGGCGGTAAATGTCAAAATAAAGAAAAGACCCACTAAAACTTGCGGAATATAAGGAAAAACAAAGACAATTTACCCGAAACTACATAAATTAACGTAGGAAATGAAGTGTCAGGCGGGCATAATCATGGCAATCGTGAAGTAGGTAGTGAGCGAGACGGAACGACACACAGCGGCCGTACCTATCTGGTCGACTCCCTCATTCACAAATAACGCAGAAGGGTTGATTCAAAAAGCACTCGCAATCGTAATCTCGCCTCGATCACATCGCGCACCCAAATTTATCACTGAGGCCATTATAATAATAATAAATATATGTATTCTGTGTGAAGTTCCCAGTTGAATAGAAAAATTGTTAAAATTGCATGCATTAACGTGTAATACATATACAAAGTCAAGGTTGGCGAACGAATTTTACAAGAAGCAACCAATACAAGTTCAAAAAGTAGTGGAAGTTGGTGTGACTGTACGAGAGTTGACGACTGGATGGCGAGACGGTGAGCGGTTGGATGACGCAAGAAGAGCGTCACTAAGAATTTTGACGCCGATTTAGACAAAAGCCGGTGGCTGAAGCTGGAAGCAGCTCGAGAAGGGTGGCGACTCGAGAGGAAAAAAGGAAGCAGACAGCAGACACGAAGTTGATGATAACTAGTGTTTACTGTGGGAGCAGACAGACCGAGAGAGCAGACAGCGGGCACGAAGTTGATGATAACTAGTGTTTACTGTGGAAGCAGACAGCAGGCACGAATGATAACCAGTGTTTACTGTGGAAGCAGACAGGCCAAGGAAGCAGACACGAAGTTGATGATAAATAGTGTTTACTGTGGAAGCAGACAGCAGGCACGAATGATAACCAGTGTTTACTGTGGAAGCAGACAGGCCAAGGTAGCAGACACGAAGTTGATGATAACTAGTGTTTACTGTGGAAGCAGACAGACCGAGAGAGCAGACAGCAGGCACGAATGATAACCAGTGTTTACTGTGGAAGCAGATAAAAAGAGAGAGAGAGCAGACAGCGGGCACGGAGTTAATGATAACTAGAGTTCACTGTGGAAGCGGAAAACCAAAAGAGCAGAGAGCGGACAACACAAACCGTTACAAGAAGCAGACGACGCCAACAAGCTGAGACAATTTGGTGTGAAAGCAGACAAAGAGAGACCAAGAGAACGAGTGGAAAACAACAGATTTAGCTGCGACAGCCGAGTGAGTTACGACAGCAGAGTGAGTAGCAACAAAGAGCGAACCGAACATTCGCAAGAATTCTGAGTGAGTTGCTACAACGATATTGAGTTGCCATAGAGCAAGACGACTACAGTTGGGTGAGCTTTTATTATTGTTTTGAGTGTGAGTTACTTTGCTGGCACGACGAGACGAGACCGGTGGCAGAAATATTGACGAAATTGATACGAAATTGATTTCTAAGAATCGTCTGAATAATCCATAACCTACCCCAATTTGAACTACATTAACATAGTGTGTAAATTCTGCTGTTTGATTGAAATTTGATTAATTGTTACTAACCATACATTAATATACCAATCTTGTTAAGCAATATACGTACAGGTAATTGTGTGAAATGGATCGAGGTGAGATTCTAACATTGCGTATTGAGGAGTTGCGCAGTAAATTAAGTGAGTTAGGGCTAGAGACTACAGGCCTTAAAGCTGAGCTGCAAACGCGTCTACTCGCTCATTACGATCAAATAGAAACCCAGAATGATGGGCAGGAGGCAGATTTCGCATCAGTTAGAATAATTCGAGAAGTCCCGAACACAGATGGGCAAAGGTCATGGTTTACACTAAAAGATGTGGAGGGAAGCGTTTCCGAATTTTGCGGCTTAGGTTCGATTGATGTTGATGGATTAGGGAATTAGAAGAATGCGCTTTAACCGTCAGTTACAGCTTTTTGTGTATGCAAAACAACTGTTAATGGGAGCTGCATTGTCGTTTATACGTAGTAAGAGAAATAATATATTTGAGAAATGAATTCAGAGTAAAGGTTTCATCAGCAGGAGTTCACAGAAGACTAAGCAATCGACAGTTCAAGAGAGGTGAGAACTTGTACGAATTCTTGTATTCGTTAATGGAAATCGCAAAGCCGATCGATTTGGATGATGAAAGTTTAATCGAGTATTTCGTAGAAGGTATACCAGACATGAGAGCAAATAAGGCATTATTGTATCAAGCAAGAACATTGGATGCGTTGAAAGTTAAAGAAACCAACATTTGAATCATCTTTTTACAAGCAAGGCAGAGATAATAGAGAGAAAAGTTTGATAACAAAGTGAGAACGCAAATGTTTTAAGTGCGGTGATCCTTCGCACATGATGAGAGACTGTAGCAAGAAAACGTTTACTTGTTTTAAGTGTGGCGAAACAGGCCATCGTTCATTTGAATGCAAGGGAAAAGATACCACTAAAGCGGAAAGAACCAATATTGTAGAGGATAAATTAGGAAAACCATCCGGTAAATTTACTGATACGGGTTTGGAGTTGAAAAAAGTAACTTATAAAACGATTAAGTTCAACGGTCTAATTGATACAGGAGCAAATCTGAGCCTCATACGTAAGAGCGTGTTTGTCAAACTTGGAATTAAGCCATTAACATAACATTACTTTGGTAGTCTTAGCATGTGTCATGATAGACGACATAGAGATGGAAGTCGAGTTTCATATCGTTCCTGATGAGGACATGGCATATCAGGCAATTTTAGGTAGAACCATATTAGATCACGTTGATTTGGTTGTTACAAAGAAAGGTACAAAGTTTGTAAGCATCAACAGAAAAGAATCACTGTGTAAGGCGAATGGATCTTGTGATGAGTTGTTTAAGGAATTTGAAAGCATGTGTAAGCATAGTGCAGAACAGAATAAAGTGGAAATCAAGAGTGACTTGTCACATATCAGTGCAGAAATCACTAGTAAAGTTAAGCAATTGATTAAAAGTTATAAACCTATTAGAAATACAAACACTCCTATAGAAATGAAGATTGTACTAATCGATGAGTTGCCAGTTTATCAGCATCCAAGGCGTCTAGCAGAGTCCGATCAAAACATTGTTGACAGTACAGTACAAGAATGGTTGGAGGAAAAGATAATAAAGCCAAGTTTTTCCGAATATGCTTCGCCTGTACGTACCATTCGGAATTTCAAACTCTCCAGCAGTTTTTACAAGATTTATAATGGCAGTAATGAGAGAATGAAGATGCAGTGGTGTATATGGACGATATATTTATACCAAGCGTGGTATAGTGGATAAAGTTAAATCGGCTAGACCACCCCCTCTATACATTACATTATACTATTGATCTCACTTAATCAAAACATGACCACTTTTATGACGTTCATGCAAAACTGTATGCAGGAACTGATGCGGAATCAAAGCCTGCTTATCCAGAAGCTTATCGAGAATAAATAATGGCTTCCCTACGTCTATGTCTATGGAATGCTAATGGCGTCTCCAAGCACAAAAATGAACTGCAACTATTCCTAGACTCAAGTGAAATCGACGTCATGGTGATATCGGAAACACATTTAACATCATAAAATAACTTTCAAATACCAAAATACACCTTCTACGCAACAAACCATCCAGACGGAAAAGCTCATGGCGGGAAGGGTATCCTAATCAAAAACCGTATAAAACACTCGTTCCTCAACAGATATGAAACACAGCACCTACAAGCAACTGCTATAACCATCCAAACCAGCTGCGGCAACACTACGTTGGTTGCCCTGTACTGCTCACCACGCTTTTCAATCTCTGAAAAGGAATTCACCGGTTTCTTTAACACACTCGGAGAACGCTTCATTGCAGCAGGGGACTATAACGCCAAACATACGCACTGGGGATCTCGCCTGATAAATCCTAAAGGCAAGCAGTTGTACAATACAATAGTCAACCCACTCAATAAGATGGATTGCGTCTCACCGGGTAGGCCTACTTATTGGCCCACAGATCCACAGAAAATGCCTGACTTGATGGATTTCGCAGTAACCAAGAGGATTCCGCGTAATCGGATCACTGCGGAAACACTGCTAGATTTAACCTCCGATCATTCTCCAGTGCTATTCACACTGTTAACAAGACCTCAAGTACTTGATCGCCCATATATGCTTACAAACAACAAAACAAATTGGCTTAAATTTAAAATGTACATGAGTGCCCACATTGACTGTTCGCCGAAACTGGATGCTGCAGAGGACATTGACATGTGCGTCTCTGCACTTGAGTCGATGCTGGGAGCTGCAGCAAGAGTATCTACTCCACATGCCTCTACTTACGCTAAACCTGCTGTCAGGCCTACGAACCGGCGGATAGAACAATTAGTAACGGAAAAACGACGTCTAAGAAGAGAATGGCAGACTACTCGATCACCAGCAGCAAAACTTCGCCTAAGGCATGCCAGCCGCAACCTCTCCAAGGAGTTAAGACAAGAGGAAATCTGGGCTCAAAGGAAATACATAGAAAAGCTCAGTCCATCCAGCACTAAACATCCTCTGTGGAAAGCCCACCCAATTTTAAGCGCTCCTACAGAGACAGTTTCACCAATAAGGGGTCCAACCGGTGGATGGGCCTGTAGCGACGAAGAGAGGGCATCCGTATTTGCCACACATCTTGAAATGTTTTTCCAGCCAAATCCAACATCAAACTCATTTGTACATCCCCCCTTCGAGCACATTAACGGATAGTGAGTACTCGGAACTCCAATCGGATGAGATCACTGCAGTTATTAAAAACCACATAAAGCCGAACAAAGCCCCCTGGCCATGACCTAATCACACCGAAAATGATCCTAGAACTCCCTACCATCGCCATACAATACATCTGCAAAATGTTCAACGCTATAATAAGAATTGGCTTCTTCCCAAGATTATGGAAAAGGTCCACTATCATCATGATTCCTAAAGTGGAAAGGGACAAAACCCAACCATCATCCTATAGGCCAATTAGTTTGCTGCCATATCTTTCGAAGCTTTTTGAAAAGGTCCTGCAGATTCGTCTAAACTCATTTCTGGCATCGGAAAACACAATCCCTTGACACCAGTTCGGCTTTCGCGAAAAACAATTTGAACAAGTCAATCGTATAACATACGAAATACGAACAGCATTCGAACTGAAAGAATACTGTACGGCTGTCTTTATCGACGTTGCCCTGGCTTTCGACAGAGTTTGGCTGGAGGGTCTAATGCTCAAAATCCGGCAGAAACTCCCACAATACACCCACAAACTCATGGAATCTTACCTTTACAATAGGAAATTCGCTGTAAGATGTAATGGCTCCGTCTCGGCTGACTTTGAAATCGAAGCTGGTGTACCGCAAGGCAGTGTACTCGGACCATTGCTCTATCTGCTGTACACTGCAGACTTACCAACGAGTCTAGGACTTACATCGTCCACTTTTGCCGATGACACGACAATCCTCAGCAGATCCAAATGCCCGATACAAGCCTCTGCAAAATTAGAGGAACACCTCAAGGTGATAGAGGACCTGGCGTATCCGGGTCAACGAGCAGAAATCAAACATGTTACATTTACGCTTAACAGAAGAAACTGTCCAGCGATAATGCTAAACAACGTACCAATTCGTCAAGCCGTGGATGTCACTTACCTTGGTATCCTCCTAGACAGAAGACTAACTTGGCGCAAGCACATCGAGGCAAAAAAGTCACAGCTTAAACTGAAAGCGAGTAGCTTACATTGGATCATCAATGCTCGGTCACCTCTACGTCTGGAGTATAAAGTCCTATTATATACATACCAGCAATGTCGACATTATACAAAGGGCGCAGTCGAAGATTTTAAGATCAATCACTGGGGCTCCGTGGTATATACGGAACGACAACATTCAAAATGATCTAAATATACCTAGCGTAAAATCTGAAATAGGTAGTCAACAACTAAAGTATTCTGCGAAACTGGATGTACACCCTAATGTTCTTGCCAATTCCCTTACGCGAACTAATAATAGAACTCGTCTTAAAAGAAATGACAGACCAATCCAATAATAAATGATTAGGGCCGCCTGCAATATCCCCTGGATATATCTTAAGTACTAGATTAAGGAAAATATCTCAAACTTGTTGTTAGGCTCTAATTTAAGAGTAGATTCAACAAATATATATTAAACGTTTAAAAAAAAAAAAACAAATTAAACTTTTAAGGGGTTCTCGTAGATTAATTAAAAAGGTATTCAAACGTATCTCGTCATATAATTTTGGTTTGTCAGTTGTGTTTTGGTTTGTGTTTTGTAAAATGTCTGTCAATTGTGATCTTATTTTCAAAATACTATAAAATAGTTGACCTAATGACAAGCTATTAGGAAAGTTTTGTAAATCGCGAATAAGCATGGCATTGCTTTTCTTGCTACCATAATATTGGATGAGAATAGCCTTGATGTCATCCCAGATGAGTGCAGTATTGGATAGTTTTAAGGCGTTTTAGCTCTACCTACGATTTTCTTCCTGATGGCTCTTAACAGAAGGGAGCTGTATGGTGTCTGGTCAGTTCCTCTGATCCATGCGATGACTTCTTCCATATTGACAATGAGGTCTTGCAGTTTATTAGGGATGCCGTCTTAAAAGTAGGTAGCTCCTTGGTAAAGAAGTAAATACATTTCGGAACCTATTTTAGTTAACATCGATCAAAATTAAAAATTTAATCAATGTTTTTGAAACATTTTCTTGGCGAACTAAAATTTACTTTTGAGGTTAAAAATTACATAATCCCAAAAATTTCGGATACTACGAATTGGATACGTCTAAGTGTATTATACAAATATAGCCCACCAAAATGAGATCTTAGGACACTTATCACTTTTTGGATCGTGCGACTATATTTCAAGATAATTCGACCGCGGCGGGTTGCCTCAAGCGCTGATTAGCCCCACTTTCCCCTATATATTCAGCACTAAGGAAGCCATCAACACAATGGTTAAAAATGTGAGCATGGCAAACTAAAAACGATCCTTAAGGAAACTTCAAAACAATGAACAAGCATAATAACAATCGAAATGATAGCCAGAATAATACCTATAACTAGAACAACTGTTATGGAGGCAATAATATATGCAAAAACATAAACAATAATAGAGGAAACAATAGTGGAAATAATCACCAAAATAGAGGTTACGACTCTAACGTTAGGGTAGCTCAGAATACTTCGGGAAACGCCCGCTAATAGAAACCAATAAACCATCAGTTTGCGAAAGTTACGAATGTGTTTTGCCGTGGACACATTCGTAACTTTCACAAACGTAGCACCAGGAAAAGAGTTAGTACTACTAATAGACACAGGTGCGGAAATACCTCTACTGAAAGAAAATTCGGACACATTTGAATGCATTCAAACCACTCTTTCGATATATTTTAGGATGGTTATTAAATACGTCTGTTCACTTCGATTGTCACTCACAGAATGCCTCTTTATTTCATTTATCTCGTGGATCAAGATTATCTCTCTCTTTGTGAGAGAGTGAGCTTATCTTTATCTTAAGATCTATGTATTGCACAATGGGTGTTATTGGAGTTTATCATTAGGGATACTTATACTTAGCTTAAATATTACTACAATTCGGCCGTCTTGACCCTGACTATCCCCTGATACTAGCTGCTTTACTTCTGGTTATAATATTACTTGGTACATAATTATACTTATTCTTTTCCTTTTTGTCTACTTTTGTATTTTCACTTAGTTCTACTTGTCTGTTTAACTCAGAATTTTCATTTAATTCTATATTTTCATTCAATATTATGTTTTCATTTAATTCTATGTTTTCATTTAATTCTATGTTTTCATTTAATTCTATATTTTCTTTATGTCTTTCTGTAAGCCACGGTTTCATATTCTGTATTGCCCATATACCCGAATACGGAATTTGAGATTGCTGAAAATTCTCCACATCTTTTATAAAATATCGATCATTTGCAAGAACTTTTGAAACTACATATGGACCTTTAAATTTTGGAATTAATTTACTCGATACACCTTGTTGTTAGTTGAAGTTTCTGACTACAACGTAATCTCCCACCTTGAAAAGCGTTGGTTTCTGTCGTTTGGAGTCTACATATTGCTTATTATACTGTTGTGCTTTTTGTTGCCTGATAGCTGCGACTTCCCGTATTTCTGTTAAGTTCCGATTTTCTTTAACTTGACTCTCTTCTATTACATTTTCCTTTAAACTGTCTATTATAGTACCTGTTTGTCTTATACCAAATAGCATTACACTTGGATATTCATTGGTGCATCTATTTCTGGTGTTATTCATTGTGAACTCTACCTTATCTAATACTTTATGCCATTGCTTATTATTTTCATTGTCAATTAACTTCGCAATCATGGGTCCTAGGTCTCTATTGACTTTCTCAACTTGTCCATTAGCCTGTGGTGATGCTGTCGCTACTTTTATATGATTAACATTACATTCCTTAGTAAAATCATCGAACTCTTTCGAAGTGAAGCAACTGCCTCTATCTGATATTATATTCTTGGGTCTACTATATACTTTGAAGTATTCTTTCAGTGCTTCGATTGTTTCTACTGATTTCGTCGTCTTTGTAGCAAATAACCGCACAAATTTAGTGCATGCATCTATTACGACTAATATATGTTTCATTTTGCTATCTTTACTATGTATTGGTCCATAGTGATCTATATGCAAATATTCAAATGGGTTATCTCCTTTAGGTATGGAGTGAATAAATCCTTCTGTTTTTCCTGATTTATTTGAAAACGCTATGCATTTAAGACAATTTTTTATATGCTTATCAATTTTCCTTCTCATGGTAGGAAACCAATAATTTTTACTTATCAAGTCAACTACTTTGTCTACTCCTACATGCCCCATTTCACCATTTAAATATTACATTTTCTTCCATTGATCCTGGTACTAAAAAACAAACATGTATTCGCTTCTATCGTAAGGATGTTGTTGTTACGACTCAGGGCATCAACGTGCTGCATTCTTTTTCCAGCCATATGTTCTAGACTATAATTGTAGTTCTGCAATTCTAATGCCCACCTTGCGATACGTGGATTTAATTCTCTCTTGTTCAATGTTAGTGTAAGTGAATTGCAGTCCGTTACTATTTTAAATTGTATTCCTTGTAAATAGACTCTAAAGCGTTTTAATGCATATATGATTGCTAATGTTTCCAATTCAAAGCTATGATATCTGGACTCTACCTCACTAGTTCGTCTTGAAAAATAAAACACTGGGTGAAATTTTGTATCGCTTTTCCTTTGTAATAATATTGCTCCAAAGCCTAAAGCACTTGCATCACAATGTAATTCTGTTTCGTCTCTTGGATCATAAATTGCTAAAATGGGTGCTTCTACTAACTTGCTTTTAAGTGTATTAAATGCATCGAGTTCCTCTTTTCCAAACTTAAATTCTTTGTCCTTTTTAACAGATCATATCGAGGCTTTGCCTTTATTGAAAAATCTTTGACAAATCTTCTAAAATATGAACAAAGTCCTAAGAAACTCTGGACTTCATGAACTTTTGTTGGAATCGGATAACATTTTATTGCTTCAACACCTGCCTTACTGGCTTGTATGCCTTTTCCCGTGACAGTATATCCCAGATAATCTATTGATGACTTCAAAAATTCACATTTATCTACTCTCAGTTCCAATTTGTTATCTACTACTCGTTTGAAGAATTCTTTTAAAATTGAAAAATGCTCTTCTATGTCTTCAGTTGCGATCATTATGTCATCTAAATATATTACGACTTTTCCTGTGCGTATCATGTCAGAAAATATTTTGTTAATATATCTTTGAAAAGTGCGAGATGCGTTTGTCAAGCCATACGGCATTCTAAGATATTCAAACTGTCCTATTGGCGTTGTAAATGACGTAAATTTGATTGAATCTTCATCCATTACTACATGGTTGAATGCATCTTTGAGATCCAATTTGGAAAAAATATTCTTATTTACTAATCGTTCTAACAAATCATCTATTAATGGGATCGGGTAATTGTCTTTGCATGTTATTTTGTTTAATCGACGGTAGTCGACACACATTCTGATTTCTCCTGTCTTTTTAGGTACCAATACAATAG
The DNA here is from genome assembly GCA_018152135.1 of Drosophila paulistorum. Taxonomy (NCBI): domain Eukaryota; kingdom Metazoa; phylum Arthropoda; class Insecta; order Diptera; family Drosophilidae; genus Drosophila; species Drosophila paulistorum. The sequence continues at coordinate 967,279 of JAECXG010000273.1, read as the reverse complement.
GCGAAACAAGTTCTGACTCACTTGGTCTTATGTATCCTTTTGGTAAATTTTCTTCTAAAATCTTTTCCACTTGCGTTTTTTCTGCATATGATAATCTACGTGGTGTACATCTAAATGGTTTTTCTTTTTCAACTATGATTCTCATTTCACCCTTTTCCTTAGGTTCTACTGGTCTTTGCGGTGCTACATAATGCTTTTCAAAAAAATTTTCGAATCTCAACATTACATTTCTATTGATTTCACTACCTATTTTATAGGTTACTTTACTATCTTCTACTACATTGATGTTAAGCATTTGCTTGTCGAACTCTTCCATTGCAACATTGTTATTATTCTGTACTAATTTCGCACATTTTCCATTTCCTTCTTTTTCCGTATCTGTTCCATCTACATAATTATATACATCTTTCTCAGTTTTTACATTTAGATAATTCTCTACCTTTTTCGCATCTTTTCTATACCGGTAATTCTTCGAAACTTTTTCATTTTGAAAATTCTCTACATTTTTCGCATCTTTTCCATTTAGATAGTTCTCTACATTTTTCTCATCTTTTCATTCAGATAATTCTCTACATTTTCCGAAATTTTTGCTTTTTGATTTTGATTTATTCTTTACATTTTTCGCATCTTTTTCGTTTTGATAATTCATTTTGCATTCAATTACTTTTTTATCCTTGTTTACAGTAAAAATTTTTTCTTGTTCAGCAATTTCGACAAGTTTTAAATTGCTTTGATTAAGAAAATCTCTGCCTAGAACCATTGAGTACCCTGTAGTTTCATCAGTTACAATCAAAGTTTCTAATACAATATTTTTACTTTTATTTTTTATAACAGAATATATTTTTCCAATTGTATTCAATTTACTTCCATTAATTCCAAAATAATTTTGGTTTATGTTTTCTCTTTGAATTTCTACATTTTGTGGTAACGTTGATTTTTTTTTACGAATGAGACTTCACTTCCTGAATCTATAAGGCACTCTATGGGAATAAAAATTTCCTTATTACTACTTGCTTTTGTGAATTTTACATTAAAATATCTTACAAATTCATTGCTCTTCTTTCCTTTTTTATATTGGGTACATTCCTTTGCTTGATGTCCTTGTTCTCCGCAAGCGTAGCATGCTCCATTAGCACGTGTTGGTTTCAGACAGTCCTTCGCCAGGTGCCCTTTGCTATGGCAATTGTAACATGTAATAATCCTCTGTTCCGGGATCATTTTGTTGTTAGTTTTACTCTCTCTGCTTGATCTCCAATGTAACATCGTTGAACGCCTCCATCATTTCATCAGGTAGCTTGAAGCGCTGGAGTTTCGCTTGGTTCTTCAATTGAGTATCCGGAATTCCATCAATTAAATACTGGACCAACTCGTTGTCCCCCATGCGCAAATTGTTTGCCAATGCCGATTTGGTGTGGTAATACTCAGCAAACTTCTCAGATTTTTGCCACTTCCGTTGCTCAAATTTTCGACGATTTTCTAAAATGTTTTCTTTTTCACCGAAAACCATTTTGAGTTGCATCAATATTTCGTTAATTGGACCCATTAAAAGAGAGCCACGTGACATAAGCCATTGACTAGCTTTTCCTTTAAGTCGTACGCATATGAGTGTGCGTAAGTTTTGATCATCTATCTCAAAAGTGTTCTTGATGGTATTTAGAATTGTTAACCATTCGTCAAATTTAGTTTGCCCATCATTTTCATGTAATATTTCTTTTAAGACGTTGAATTCAAGTTTCATTACTGCAGTGTAGCCACTTTTGTTAGCTGCTTTTGTGATACCAACCGCTCCATCGTTGCCACTAGTTTCAGCGTTGCCAACCGCTCCATTGTTGCCACTAATTTCAGCATTGCCACCAGTTTCAGCATTGCCACTAGTTTTAATGTTGCCATGAGGATCGTCACAAGTATTGTTCTCCAGCATATTTGTCATGACGTCATCGATTTCTATGTTGGCGAAGCTCGCTGCGATGTCCGTTAATGCGTTGTTGTTGTCTCCCTCTTCGTCGCTGTTTTCCAAGAATTGCCGACTCGTGCTTGCCGTTACACGATTGCCGCCGTTTTCATTGGCGTCAGTTTCTGGTATTTCACCACTGACTGTACTTTCGTTGTTGTTTTCCATCGAAGACTTTTCGTAGTAAAACGCATGTGTGTACGAAGAGGATGGTAAAGCCTGAATAATAGCAGCAATTAGAGCTGTTTTATTTCCATGGCTTGTAATTCCAAGTTTTTCACACACTAATTTTAATTCTGGCAGATTTAAGTTACCAATGTTAATTTTATCGTTCATTTTATTTAGTTGTGAGTGGTTGCGATAAAAAAAACAAAATTTGGATATTAAATACGTCTGTTCACCTCGATTGTCACTCACAGAATGCCTCTTTATTTCATTTATCTCGTGGATCAAGATTATCTCTCTCTTTGTGAGAGAGTGAGCTTATCTTTATCTTAAGATCTATGTATTGCACAATGGGTGTTATTCGAGTTTATCATTAGGGATACTTATACTTAGCTTAAATATTACTACAATATATAAAAATGTTGTGTGAGTACCTACAATCGCTATGCATTCAGAAACTACTGAACCGATTGCGTCAGGTTCAAGCTTGGTTTTTGTCTACTTTTTAAAGACAAAGAATGGGCTTGAGCATGAGCGCTTGCGAGCCTGAGAGTCGCGGTCTTCAGCAACACAATTGCTTCGCTCTCAAGAAGTGAACTGCATGGGGGCAGGGTAGCTGAATCCCGCGCACAGATAATAGATCGACATTGAGCAATACCATCGTATTGCATTTCGATATGACCCTGCTGCTGATTCGGCCTTCAGCCGCTACAGTCAGGCTCTGAAGTTCAAGGAAATTACCTCAACTTGAAGCACCACCAGAGCCACTACGAAGCGTGGCAGGGTACGGCTAGTCAAATAATAAATATACAGCTAAGTCAAAAGAAGTTACTTCTATTGAGATACAAACTTCTAAATACATAATTCCACATGATTTTTATACAATAAACTTTCACTTACTATTCGATATGTGATGGAATACTATGAATCGATTTTATTAGAAAATACTAGAAATACAAAAAAAATTATTTAACCTCAGCAGATTTCCAAACCAGGAAATTTAGCATGGTATTTATCCCAGAATGCATTCAAAAGACTGCACAATACAAAGAATGGCTCCTCCATCTGGGACGATCACCAAAGATTTCGATGATACAAAGAAGCGACGAGATCAATTCGTAAAAAGCATAAAACGCGTAAGTGACCAACTAAAATATGACGATAAGTTGATGACGATAGAGTTGACGATAAGTCCCCAAAATTATCATATTGAGTCGAGAGCGTGGGAGTCGTGTGGAGCGAATTCGCTCGTTCTGCCTCGTTAGTTATAAGAAATTTGAAGAATGAACATTTGAAAGCGAGCGAGTTACCAAACCAACACCCTGGCCACAAAATTTGGGAACGAGACCCAGGAAAGACGATGTGGCATCGACTCTTTCCTGTTCCCAGAAATCATCATACATACATAAAACATCCATACACACATACATTAACTCGTTTACTATGCATTCCATAATACGCTCTCTTAGCTCTGCAGCTTCGGCAACTCTCATATCCAAACCTTTTAGTATCTTAAACGAACTCACTTTGGTGCTTCTTGGCTCAGTGTTGTTTATCAGTTGTTGTACCTTGCCTACATGTTTATACCAGGTTGCTGGACTTTCCAAACTCAATTTCGTTAACATGGGTCCAATGATCTTGTGCATTCTTTCGACCTGGCCGTTTCCCCGCGGAACGCCAGTTGTAATTAATAAATGTTGTATGTTATTGTCCTAACAATACTGTTCAAACAAATGTGACGTAAACGCCGTTCTCCTATCGGTCACTACTCTCACTGGGTTACCGAATATATTTGCTTGTTTTTCTGAATGATTTACGACTTCCTCTGGACCGGTACTTCGGGTAAGATATAACCATACGAACTTACTAAAACCATCAACAACTACTAACAAATGATTGTTCCTCTTCCACATCGGACCCACATGGTCAACATGATATGTAACTAGAGGTTGATCTCCCTTATCAATCGCTGTCGATACCCTTCTTTTCTACCGCTTTTCGCATTTGTTATAATACACTGTACGCAACTCTCAACTAATCGTATAACTTTTCCTTTCAATTTTTGAATGAAGTATGATTTTTCGACCAATAATTGTGTTTTCTTTGCTGAGAAATGTCCTTGTTTATGGGTACTAAGATCAACTGCTTATTGGCATCTTTGAACAAGACCTCATTCAAAATATAGAAATCCTCATACACGCCCTTTTCAACTATACTTCTTACAGCATTTGTCCAATCATCAAACAATTGAGCTTCTTTCATCCGATATTGAATAACAGGCGACTCGACTTAAAGCATCTACATGCCTCATTCTTGATCCTGACCGATGCTCTGACTGTAGCTAAAATCCTGCAAGAACATGGCCCACCGGGCTAGTCTCAAGGGAACTTCCTGTTTTTGAATGGTCATAGTTAATGCATTAAAGTCTGTAACTATAGTGAACTGCAAGCCAAGAATGTAAACTTGCCACTTCTTTAGAGCCTTAATTATGGCTACAACTTCTAGCTCGTATGAATGATAATTCTGCTCACATGCCTTCGTTTTTCGAGTCATGTACTGAATTGGATGGAACAAATTATCCTCAGTATCTTTCTGCATTAGAATTGCCCCATACCATATCTGTTTGCGCTTTCGGATTATATAACTTCAATACCGACTCACTCGTTAATGCTGCCTTCAATCGTTCAAATGATATCTCCTCAATCTCGCTGAACACAAATTTACTATCCTTCCTTAGCAAATCGGAAAGTGGCTTCGCAATTGAAGCATATCCCTTAAGGAATTTTCGGAAATACGATGTTAAACCGAGAAACCTTTGCACTGCTTTCTTATCCTGCGGTCTTGGGAAATTGTGTACCGACGAAATTTTCTCTTCACTCGGTTTTATTATCCCTTCACTAATCACGTATCCTAGAAAATTGACTTGATTTTGAAGAATCTGACACTTTTTCCAGTTTTGCTGTAATCCATTCTTCTCGGCTACCCCCAAAAGTAATTTAATTCTTGACGTTCCCTCTTCAATGTCGTTGCTTGGAATGATTATGTCATCCATATATACGATCGCTATACCTTTCTGAATCAACTCCTGCATTGCTGCCATCATGAATCTCGTAAAGACCGCTGGAGAGTTTGAGATACCAAACGGTACATATAAGAATTCGTACTGTCCTTTCTGAGTAACAAAAAGCAGTGAACTTTTGCGAACTTGCTTCTACTGGTACATGAAAATATCCATTTTTCAAGTCCAGTGTAGTAAAAACTTTTCCTCCTTGCAATTGATCAATTACACTGTACATCAAAACTATCGGAAAATTATCGCGAATTTTCTTTTCATTCAATTTTCTATAATAGCAGCACAACCTTTTAGCTCCGTTTGACTTTGCTACCAATACTATAGCGGATGCATACATCGATATATTATTTCGAATAATTCCTTCCTCAAGCCATTCTTGTATCTGATTGTCTACAATCTGCTGATCGCAGTAGGCCAACCGTCTTGGGTGTTGGTATACGGAAATATCATCTTTCAAAATAATTCTCATTACAGTCGTTGCGTTTTGGCTTGTATCGTTGAACTATCATTTCGACCTCTTTAGCCTGTTCTTGATTTAAGTGAGACAACTCTAAACCGATTTCGTCCTTCTCTTCAAAAACTGTGCAGACATCTTCAAATTGCTTCATCCAATCCTCAACAGATTCAGTCTTTTCTTCTAATACCTTTTGCTCATTGCTAATTAAAAACTGAGTGCCATTTTTTGTTACCTTCATGTCAACACTATCAAGAATTGGTCTTCCCAAAATAGCGTCAAACCCCATGTTCTCATCGTGAACTACATGAAACTCAACTACTATTTTAATTTTGTCGATGATCACCATTAAAGAGAAACTACCAAACGTTAAAATATTCGCATCTCCTATTCCTACCAAACACTTTCCAGAACCTGTTAGTTGTTTAACTCCTAGCTTCCAAAAAACACTTCGACGAATCAAGCACATATCTGCTCCTGTATCTATAAGCCCTTTAAATTCGATATTCTCATAGCTAACCTTCTTTAGTTCTAACCCTGACGGGGTGAACGTACTCGAGCTAACTTCAACTTTGTCATGTTGAATAACGTTTGCGTGCTTCTCTCGTTTAATCTGTGTTTCGATGCTACACTGAGCTGCACGATGATCTGGCTGACCGCATTTGAAACACTTTCGATCGAACTTAGGACAATCTTTTCTTAAATGTGTCTCCTCTCCGCAACCAAAACATTTTCTCTCTCGAGCCTATACTGCCTGTGCTTCACTTGAACCACATGCCTTACTTTCAAATCTGTTTGCTGCCTTGTATGAATCACGTCCCTTCTTATAAACTTTGATTTGAAACTTTAACTCTGAAATATTGCGAGCTTGGAATTACATCATTTTGTTAGTTTTTGTATCCGGAATACCTTTAACGAAGTACTCTATCAGACTCTCCTCATCTACGTCTACCGGCTTTGCAATTTCCATCAATGAGTATAAATATTCATTTAAAGTTTCGCCTTTCTTCTGTTGGCGCTGATTCCACTTCTTATGGACTGGAGTTGAAGATATTCTTACACCAAGAGCTGTTTTCAAGGAGCTCCAGTTTTTAATATTTCTCTCACTCCTTATGAAAGATTTTGCCGCCCCACACAATAACTGTTTTCCATACCCAAATAACTATGTATAATTCATTCCACTGTACCGTGGCTGCACATTCTTCTAGTTCTTCAATCCATTGAGCAATGTTAGGAATATCTGAACCAGAATACTGTGACACGCTGTCCTCAACATCTTTCAAGGTAAACCATGATCTCTCGGGTCTAACTACGTTTCCTGCTGCAATCTCTAGTCCCCCATTCGCTGTTATAACTGACTGATCGTCTGATTCCTCATCTTCCTCCTGCAAACCATAATAGGTGAGTAACCAATTCTGCAAATACCGTTTCCTGCCAGTCGTAGGAAGCCCTAGTTCGGATAATTTCGATCGCAAAGTCACCACGCTTAGAGCCAGAATCTCTGCAAGCTCCATCTCAATTGCCAAACTTAAAATTACGTTCAATTCTTCTAATACTATGTTAGTATTATTTTCTAGCTTTGAAAATTGTTATCAGTCTTCGCTAGTTCTCAATAACATACGCTTTTCCCGTCTTTCGTTGTGGTCGTCTTCGATTGATCGATGTTATTCGTCTTATCGCCAAATTCCATCCGAAATCCTCTCTTAGCAACAATACTGCAGTTTCTCGCCAACCTTCGAGTTGTTGCCACTGCCAAAACTTTCTCACGCCGCCGCCACCAGACTTTGATCACACCACCACCACCAACGAAGTTCACTCCTAGAACTCAACGCTAGTTTCTGTTGTCCACCGTCGCCACCAACGCAGTTCACTCCTAGAACTCAACGCTAGTCTCTGTTGTTCAAGCCGTCGCCACCAGATTTTGTCCAACGCCACCACCAATGCAGTTCACTCCTAGAACTTAACGCTAGTTTCTGTAGACTTCAAGTTTCGTTGCGTCCAGCCTTGGCTAACCGCTGTACACTTCTCCAACAGTTTACAAAGCTTCGAAACGTTATTACCACCAACACTGGTAAACTACTGTACACTTCTCCAGCAATTTACACAGCCTCCGTTGTGGCAGCCTTGTATCGATTTTGCAACCTTGAATCAATCTTGCAACCGGAATCGTTGTAGCCACAATCCTCTCTAGCGCCGTACACTTCTCCAGCGCTCTCTATTGTGCACTTCGATCCGTTCCTGCCTTGCCTTTTGATTGTTGGTATATCCCAATGGTACCTTCTTCGGCCAAACCTCACGAATATTTCGTCACATGCTGCGAAAATTCCAGAACCACCTTTCTAATCAGCTTTCTCACTCCTTCTGCAGTTTCCTTATGTCAGCGTCACTTGCTGTCTCCCTCGTCGGCCAAATTTTCTAGTTCTTGTTGCTCGCCGATACCGCACTTTTACTGCAGCTATCTCTCTTCCTCTCACGTGAACGTTTCTTCGAGGCAGCGTCACTTGCTGTCTCCCTCCTTCTTAGAATTTTACAAGTTTTAACGAATTTGTAAAATTCAATAGCCAATATTAATTGTTTCACTTTTAAGCTGCCATCCCGGACCGAGCCCCTAATTTGTGGTATTTATTTATATTCCGGTTTCGTTATTGGCATTGATGTTAGTGTTACAATTGAATATTATGGCTTTTACAAAATAAACGGACTGTGGGTCTGTCCCGAAACGTGTGCTCGCTGTCGTTGCAAACTTAGAAGTCAGTGTGACCGTCTTTTATTATTGTATTCTGCTGGCTTAGCACTACGAACTGGCTTTAGAAACGATGACTGCTTGTGGTTCTTTTATTGTCTGTCGGTGCCTGATCACCGGTTCCTACATACATATATATATACACACATAGAAATTGGCCTACAGAATCAATTGCTGATAACTAAAGGTCAATCATAAGTGAAAACAAAATTATTTTAGTAAAAGTGTGGGCTGAAATCATACGTTGATAATCGCCTCACAAAAAAAAAGACGAATATGTATATATCTACACATGCGTATGTGTAAATTTTATAATTCAATGGAAATGTTTACATATATGCTGCAAAGCTACAAGATCTACTTTAAGGAAGGACCCAACCACTAGAGACCAAAAACAACGAATTGGTCCAAAAATTATTCAAGCATGAACTTATATCAAGGACCTAACGAGCTAATAACAAACACATCAATTCCATCAAGAATAAACGAATTACCTAAAATTCAAAAAGAAGGCACGCCCTTGAGACCATTAATTGGTTCTCCATCCTACGGACTATGCAAATAGATAGTCAACATATTAAAAACCAGAGGGCCGGATCTAACTTCGACCGCGTCAAAGTTTGTATAACCTTGCAACTTTTTTGGTAACTCTTTCCTTATCTATCAAAGTGAAAAACATTTTATCTAAAAAGGGTAATGTTTGAGAAAGAATGGCCTATAATCTTAGCATAGACAATAACGAAGATATTCATCCAAGATATTCATCCAAGTTTAAAAGCAATTGCGTCAAAAGTAACGAAATTATTGACGAAAGTCACTGTTTTCGACCATAGGAACGATCGGAGCTATATGATATAGTCACCCGATCTTGAGAAAATTTGGCACAGACGTTTATAGGTATAATGAACTCACTAATCTTAAATTTCACGACAATAGCTCAGAAAATAACGGAGTTATTGAGAAAAGTCACTGTTTTTGACTTCGTTATATACGTGTAAAATTTCAACTCTGTGGCTCCAACAGTATAGGAGAAGTTTGCGTTGATCCAGACGGATGGACGGACGGATATGGCTGTGTGGACCCGTCTCGTCGTGCTGATCAAGAATATATATACTTCATATGGTTGGAGATGCTTCCTTCTAACCGTTGCACACTTCTGCAAAAAATTTATATACCCTATAAACGACAACCACCCGAGCATGGTCCAAGACTTAATCAACGCTCAATTCACCTGGTGCAAATAATGTTAGCTTACCTTGATATATCGGGAGAAGATTTCCCAGTTCAAGCAACCACTGGGGTACAAATGAGTTTCATTCTCAAAGTACCATATGTATGCTGTTACTCAAACGAAGCAGGCACGTTTTGTTTCTACCTAATGAAGGAAACACAGCAAAAGAAAAAAAAATTGTTATATACGTGACTTGGCCAATTTGAAACGCCAGGGAGCTAATACGTACTTTTGCATTCGAGCATGATCAAATGTAAAATATTACTTAATAAGAACCCTTAAGAATGGATAAAGAAGAATTAATTCTCAAACTCCGGGAAATTAAGGAATCTTTCAGTTAATCCTATAAATGAAAAATCGAACAATATTAAATGACACAGAAAAACATAAACAAATTCTGGTTGATTTGTTTAATGAAGCATTTTTTTCTATAATTATCTTTGTGCTGTTTATTTAAATTTTTATATGTATTTTTTTTTTTTTTTTTGTTGTTTTTTTTGCTTTGTGTTTATTTTGGCTTTTCAATGGCTTGTTGTCTACCCAATTGCAAGCATTCTGATCGTTTTGACGGTCAGTATAGAGCAATATCGTGTTGGCTTTGCGATAATCTTATTCACTTAAAATGTGCTGGCCTCAACGGCCGTGATTACGACAAATTTTCTGGTTTGTCTGTGTCTAAACCTGAGCTTGGCTTAATACGCTGGACTTGCCCATCTTGTGCCAGCCAGCAGCTTGATTTTAGCCGAATGTACAGGGATCTTCGTTTAAAGTTTCTTGCTCTAAATAAAATGGCCAAACAGCTGTCTAATGAGTGTGACTCTAGCATACATTTATTGTCGCAATTCAAGTTTGGTCCACCTTCTAAGGAATTGCCCAAGAAATGTACCCTTGAGTTGCCTCATAAGCAGTCGCCCGCACTTTCTATTACATCTTCTCCCATTTTACTTTCGCCTACACCATCTTCTTGTCCCTCTTTATGCTCTTCTTTTCAGATTGATGTACCCACTACAAGCCCTGGTGTACCTCAATCTATCCCTCACGGGAACTCTGATCAATTACTGGATCATGCTGGCTTTCAATCACTTGCGGATCCCAATGCTCCTCCGCCTCCACTAACTGTAATGCCTCATCGTAAACAATTATTTATCTCTAGGCTTGCTCCAGATACTTCTGAATCGTCTGTGGCAGCTTACATTGGTAATATATGCCCTGCTAAGGTTTTAATTCAAAAGTTTAAGTTTTCTAGGCCTCATGAAATCTCCTCTTTTAAAATTACTGTACCAAATGAGTATTTCTCAGCTATGGTTGACCCTAACTTTTGGCCAGAGGGCCTAGTTGTACATGAATTTGCGGCCAATAGGCGCTCCCGCCCTTTGCCTGTCCTCCTTCCTAATGTATCTTCTGCTTCAAAAAACTAATAACGTCTAGTCTTTGCATTCACTATCAAAATGTAAGAGGACTTCTTACCAGCTCTCTAAATTATTCTGTGATAGCTTAACCTTTTCGGCTGACATATTAGCTTTTTCCGAAACTTGGCTTAATTCCTCTGTTTTGGATAATGAAATTCTTTCTAATAACTTTATTTCTTATAGGCTTGATCGTGTTGGTTGACGTGGCGGTGGAGTACTCATTGCTGTCAACTCGAATCTGTGTTCAAGTGTTGTGCCGATTGATCTCCCCTTAGGTGTTGAGTTTATTTGCGTCGAAGTTACATGTTCTAACTTTTAGCTTATATATCTCTTGTTCATATATTCCTCCAACTTCTGATATCATGATCTACATGCACCATGCTGATGCTTTGCGAACTATTTTTAGTCGTCTTAAATATCGTGATTTTTTTATAGCTTTAACTTGCCTAATGTTTCTTGGTTTGCTGATGATAATCTATCTTTCTTAATTCCTTCATCTCAACATGTTTTTCTTGATAGCCTACTCGAATGTCCGCTATATCAGTTGAATTCTTTTCTTAACTCTTCTAAAATAATCCTCGATCTTGTTTTTGTCTCTGATCCCACTGTTAGTGCTGTATCACAAACACAGCCCCTAGTGAAGCCTGAAGATACTTATCACCCTACCATTGAAATTACTATTTCTTACAATTCCGTTAATAATTCATTCAATAACATCTCAAATTCTCGTCGCAGATGTTTTCGTAAAACAAATTTCAATCTTCTTAACAGCCTTACTTTCTCTTTTGATTGGTCATTTCTATTTGAGTGCTGTGATATAGATTGTGCAGAAAATTTTTTCTACTCTTCTCTTAATTCTCTAATTGATAAATGCGTTCCTTATATGAATGTCTCAAGTTACGTTCAAATTTCATAACAATCATTAATTAGATATATTTATACCGACAATCCTGAATACGCTCCTAGTGATAAACCCAAAGGAAGAACAGGAATTGGAAAACGAACAAGTGAAGTAGGCGAAGGCAAGGTTTGACTTGAAGTGATTTATTGGGGCCGCAAGCCCGGTATTTATAGGGGAGCATTTACATTGGTCTTATGTCTAGTGTCCTTAACGGTACTTAAAGCTAAACATTATGCTTAAGTTCTAATTACTTATAATCTATCCCTAGAAGTATGTGGCCTAATCTTATCCCTAAAAGTATACTACACCTCCTTTTTTTCAAAAAGAAAAATATTAATATTTTTCTTATATCCTATTTATATTATTTTTATTCTATGTAAATGTACTGTTTGCTTTTTGTTTTTATCATCAGTTATTACAGTATTATTGTTAGGCCCTATGCTCTGTATTTTATATTTGCCTGTGTATTTGTTTTCTAATTTATGTCCTGTCTCATTTTTATACCCTTGCAGAGGGTATTATAAAATTGATCAGATGTTTGTAACGCACAGAAGGAGACGTTTCCGACCCCATAAAGTATATATATTCTTGATCAGCTTGAGAAGCTGAGTCGATATAGCCATGTCCGTCTGTCCGTCTGTCCGTCCGTCTGTGCGTATGCGTTTTACTCAGCCATCTTAAGAGATATCGGGTTGAAATTTTTTTTGGAGACTCTTTATTAACTGTGTGAGATAAAGTATGAAAATCATCGGGATCGGACTACTATATCATATATTGTTAAATAATCATTAAATGTGTTTTGAAAATGCGTTTTACTCAGCCATCTTAAGAGATATCGGGTTGAAATTTTTTTTGGAGACTCTTTATTACCTGTGTGAGATAAAGTATGAAAATCATCGGGATCGGACTACTATATCATATATTGTTTAATAATCATTAAATGTGTTTTGAATTCAGTAGTTTGAAGTATGCGTTTTACTCAGCCATCTTAAGAGATATCGGGTTGAAATTTTTTTGGAGACTCTTTATTACCTGTGTGAGATAAAGTATGAAAATCATCGGGATCGGACTACTATATCATATATTGTTAAATAATCATTAAATGTGTTTTGAAAATGCGTTTTACTCAGCCATCTTAAGAGATATCGGGTTGAAATTTTTTTGGAGACTCTTTATTACCTGTGTGAGATAAAGTATGAAAATCATCGGGATCGGACTACTATATCATATATTGTTAAATAATCATTAAATGTGTTTTGAATTCAGTAGTTTGAAAAATATTTGAGCATATTCATAATACGACAACTAATGCTGTTGATGTATGAAATTTCACTTTTCTTATCGAATTAAATATAATAAAGAACTGCAAGGGTATATAAACTTCGGCAAGGCCGAAGTTAACTTCCATAGCTCGTTTATTTTTCCTAGCGTTCTGTTTACCCCGCAGTGACCTCCCTCTATTGGGTCATTATGATATTTATTTAATGTATTTCTTATTTCTTCTTTATTTGTTATTACTTTTACTTGAGGTAGAACTGATATTTCTACATTTTTCAATGTGTCATTTCCTTTTTGTTTTAGATCATTAAGTGTAAGTGACCTAAATAGTTTTTCTGACATGTCTATTTTCAGTTTATAGATTCTTTGAGCACCGGCTTATTTTTCAAGCCTTGGAAGGAATCGATCTAGATCTATTCTTTCATTAATGATCAAATCGCCTATGTTAAAGGAGAGTAATTATACCCTTGCAGAGGGTATTATAAAATTGATCAGATGTTTGTAACGCACAGAAGGAGACGTTTCCGACCCCATAAAGTATATATATTCTTGATCAGCTTGAGAAGCTGAGTCGATATAGCCATGTCCGTCTGTCCGTCTGTCCGTCTGTCCGTCCGTCTGTGCGTATGCGTTTTACTCAGCCATCTTAAGAGATATCGGGTTGAAATTTTTTTTGGAGACTCTTTATTACCTGTGTGAGATAAAGTATGAAAATCATCGGGATCGGACTACTATATCATATATTGTTTAATAATCATTAAATGTGTTTTGAATTCAGTAGTTTGAAGTATGCGTTTTACTCAGCCAAGTTTAAAAGCAATTGCGTCAAAAGTAACGAAATTATTGACGAAAGTCACTGTTTTCGACCATAGGAACGATCGGAGCTATATGATATAGTCACCCGATCTTGAGAAAATTTGGCACAGACGTTTATAGGTATAATGAACTCACTAATCTTAAATTTCACGACAATAGCTCAGAAAATAACGGAGTTATTGAGAAAAGTCACTGTTTTTGACTTCGTTATATACGTGTAAAATTTCAACTCTGTGGCTCCAACAGTATAGGAGAAGTTTGCGTTGATCCAGACGGATGGACGGACGGATATGGCTGTGTGGACCCGTCTCGTCGTGCTGATCAAGAATATATATACTTCATATGGTTGGAGATGCTTCCTTCTAACCGTTGCACACTTCTGCAAAAAATTTATATACCCTATAAACGACAACCACCCGAGCATGGTCCAAGACTTAATCAACGCTCAATTCACCTGGTGCAAATAATGTTAGCTTACCTTGATATATCGGGAGAAGATTTCCCAGTTCAAGCAACCACTGGGGTACAAATGAGTTTCATTCTCAAAGTACCATATGTATGCTGTTACTCAAACGAAGCAGGCACGTTTTGTTTCTACCTAATGAAGGAAACACAGCAAAAGAAAAAAAAAATTGTTATATACGTGACTTGGCCAATTTGAAACGCCAGGGAGCTAATACGTACTTTTGCATTCGAGCATGATCAAATGTAAAATATTACTTAATAAGAACCCTTAAGAATGGATAAAGAAGAATTAATTCTCAAACTCCGGGAAATTAAGGAATCTTTCAGTTAATCCTATAAATGAAAAATCGAACAATATTAAATGACACAGAAAAACATAAACAAATTCTGGTTGATTCGTTTAATGAAGCATTTTTTTCGATAATTATCTTTGTGCTGTTTATTTAAATTTTTATATGTATTTTTTTTTTTTTTTTTTGTTGTTTTTTTTTGCTTTGTGTTTATTTTGGCTTTTCAATGGCTTGTTGTCTACCCAATTGCAAGCATTCTGATCGTTTTGACGGTCAGTATAGAGCAATATCGTGTTGGCTTTGCGATAATCTTATTCACTTAAAATGTGCTGGCCTCAACGGCCGTGATTACGACAAATTTTCTGGTTTGTCTGTGTCTAAACCTGAGCTTGGCTTAATACGCTGGACTTGCCCATCTTGTGCCAGCCAGCAGCTTGATTTTAGCCGAATGTACAGGGATCTTCGTTTAAAGTTTCTTGCTCTAAATAAAATGGCCAAACAGCTGTCTAATGAGTGTGACTCTAGCATACATTTATTGTCGCAATTCAAGTTTGGTCCACCTTCTAAGGAATTGCCCAAGAAATGTACCCTTGAGTTGCCTCATAAGCAGTCGCCCGCACTTTCTATTACATCTTCTCCCATTTTACTTTCGCCTACACCATCTTCTTGTCCCTCTTTATGCTCTTCTTTTCAGATTGATGTACCCACTACAAGCCCTGGTGTACCTCAATCTATCCCTCACGGGAACTCTGATCAATTACTGGATCATGCTGGCTTTCAATCACTTGCGGATCCCAATGCTCCTCCGCCTCCACTAACTGTAATGCCTCATCGTAAACAATTATTTATCTCTAGGCTTGCTCCAGATACTTCTGAATCGTCTGTGGCAGCTTACATTGGTAATATATGCCCTGCTAAGGTTTTAATTCAAAAGTTTAAGTTTTCTAGGCCTCATGAAATCTCCTCTTTTAAAATTACTGTACCAAATGAGTATTTCTCAGCTATGGTTGACCCTAACTTTTGGCCAGAGGGCCTAGTTGTACATGAATTTGCGGCCAATAGGCGCTCCCGCCCTTTGCCTGTCCTCCTTCCTAATGTATCTTCTGCTTCAAAAACTAATAACGTCTAGTCTTTGCATTCACTATCACAATGTAAGAGGACTTCTTACCAGCTCTCTAAATTATTCTGTGATAGCTTAACCTTTTCGGCTGACATATTAGCTTTTTCCGAAACTTGGCTTAATTCCTCTGTTTTGGATAATGAAATTCTTTCTAATAACTTTATTTCTTATAGGCTTGATCGTGTTGGTTGACGTGGCGGTGGAGTACTCATTGCTGTCAACTCGAATCTGTGTTCAAGTGTTGTGCCGATTGATCTCCCCTTAGGTGTTGAGTTTATTTGCGTCGAAGTTACATGTTCTAACTTTAGCTTATATATCTCTTGTTCATATATTCCTCCAACTTCTGATATCATGATCTACATGCACCATGCTGATGCTTTGCGAACTATTTTTAGTCGTCTTAAATATCGTGATTTTTTTATAGCTTTAACTTGCCTAATGTTTCTTGGTTTGCTGATGATAATCTATCTTTCTTAATTCCTTCATCTCAACATGTTTTTCTTGATAGCCTACTCGAATGTCCGCTATATCAGTTGAATTCTTTTCTTAACTCTTCTAAAATAATCCTCGATCTTGTTTTTGTCTTTGATCCCACTGTTAGTGCTGTATCACAAACACAGCCCCTAGTGAAGCCTGAAGATACTTATCACCCTACCATTGAAATTACTATTTCTTACAATTCCGTTAATAATTCATTCAATAACATCTCAAATTCTCGTCGCAGATGTTTTCGTAAAACAAATTTCAATCTTCTTAACAGCCTTACTTTCTCTTTTGATTGGTCATTTCTATTTGAGTGCTGTGATATAGATTGTGCAGAAAATTTTTTCTACTCTTCTCTTAATTCTCTAATTGATAAATGCGTTCCTTATATGAATGTCTCAAGTTACGTTCAAATTTCATAACAATCATTAATTAGATATATTTATACCGACAATCCTGAATACGCTCCTAGTGATAAACCCAAAGGAAGAACAGGAATTGGAAAACGAACAAGTGAAGTAGGCGAAGGCAAGGTTTGACTTGAAGTGATTTATTGGGGCCGCAAGCCCGGTATTTATAGGGGAGCATTTACATTGGTCTTATGTCTAGTGTCCTTAACGGTACTTAAAGCTAAACATTATGCTTAAGTTCTAATTACTTATAATCTATCCCTAGAAGTATGTGGCCTAATCTTATCCCTAAAAGTATACTACACCTCCTTTTTTTCAAAAAGAAAAATATTAATATTTTTCTTATATCCTATTTATATTATTTTTATTCTATGTAAATGTACTGTTTGCTTTTTGTTTTTATCATCAGTTATTACAGTATTATTGTTAGGCCCTATGCTCTGTATTTTATATTTGCCTGTGTATTTGTTTTCTAATTTATGTCCTGTCTCATTTTTATACCCTTGCAGAGGGTATTATAAAATTGATCAGATGTTTGTAACGCACAGAAGGAGACGTTTCCGACCCCATAAAGTATATATATTCTTGATCAGCTTGAGAAGCTGAGTCGATATAGCCATGTCCGTCTGTCCGTCTGTCCGTCCGTCTGTGCGTATGCGTTTTACTCAGCCATCTTAAGAGATATCGGGTTGAAATTTTTTTTGGAGACTCTTTATTACCTGTGTGAGATAAAGTATGAAAATCATCGGGATCGGACTACTATATCATATATTGTTTAATAATCATTAAATGTGTTTTGAATTCAGTAGTTTGAAGTATGCGTTTTACTCAGCCATCTTAAGAGATATCGGGTTGAAATTTTTTTGGAGACTCTTTATTACCTGTGTGAGATAAAGTATGAAAATCATCGGGATCGGACTACTATATCATATATTGTTTAATAATCATTAAATGTGTTTTGAATTCAGTAGTTTGAAGTATGCGTTTTACTCAGCCATCTTAAGAGATATCGGGTTGAAATTTTTTTGGAGACTCTTTATTACCTGTGTGAGATAAAGTATGAAAATCATCGGGATCGGACTACTATATCATATATTGTTAAATAATCATTAAATGTGTTTTGAAAATGCGTTTTACTCAGCCATCTTAAGAGATATCGGGTTGAAATTTTTTTTGGAGACTCTTTATTACCTGTGTGAGATAAAGTATGAAAATCATCGGGATCGGACTACTATATCATAT
The DNA here is from genome assembly GCA_018152135.1 of Drosophila paulistorum. Lineage (NCBI taxonomy): Eukaryota > Metazoa > Arthropoda > Insecta > Diptera > Drosophilidae > Drosophila > Drosophila paulistorum. The sequence goes on along the minus strand of JAECXG010000273.1, from coordinate 949,248 downwards.
ATTGTTAAATAATCATTAAATGTGTTTTGAATTCAGTAGTTTGAAAAATATTTGAGCATATTCATAATACGACAACTAATGCTGTTGATGTATGAAATTTCACTTTTCTTATCGAATTAAATATAATAAAGAACTGCAAGGGTATATAAACTTCGGCAAGGCCGAAGTTAACTTCCATAGCTCGTTTATTTTTCCTAGCGTTCTGTTTACCCCGCAGTGACCTCCCCTCTATTGGGTCATTATGATATTTATTTAATGTATTTCTTATTTCTTCTTTATTTGTTATTACTTTTACTTGAGGTAGAACTGATATTTCTACATTTTTCAATGTGTCATTTCCTTTTTGTTTTAGATCATTAAGTGTAAGTGACCTAAATAGTTTTTCTGACATGTCTATTTTCAGTTTATAGATTCTTTGAGCACCGGCTTATTTTTCAAGCCTTGGAAGGAATCGATCTAGATCTATTCTTTCATTAATGATCAAATCGCCTATGTTAAAGGAGAGTAATTATACCCTTGCAGAGGGTATTATAAAATTGATCAGATGTTTGTAACGCACAGAAGGAGACGTTTCCGACCCCATAAAGTATATATATTCTTGATCAGCTTGAGAAGCTGAGTCGATATAGCCATGTCCGTCTGTCCGTCTGTCCGTCTGTCCGTCCGTCTGTGCGTATGCGTTTTACTCAGCCATCTTAAGAGATATCGGGTTGAAATTTTTTTGGAGACTCTTTATTACCTGTGTGAGATAAAGTATGAAAATCATCGGGATCGGACTACTATATCATATATTGTTTAATAATCATTAAATGTGTTTTGAATTCAGTAGTTTGAAGTATGCGTTTTACTCAGCCATCTTAAGAGATATCGGGTTGAAATTTTTTTTGGAGACTCTTTATTACCTGTGTGAGATAAAGTATGAAAATCATCGGGATCGGACTACTATATCATATATTGTTAAATAATCATTAAATGTGTTTTGAAAATGCGTTTTACTCAGCCATCTTAAGAGATATCGGGTTGAAATTTTTTTGGAGACTCTTTATTACCTGTGTGAGATAAAGTATGAGAATCATCGGGATCGGACTACTATATCATATATTGTTAAATAATCATTAAATGTGTTTTGAATTCAGTAGTTTGAAAAATATTTGAGCATATTCATAATACGACAACTAATGCTGTTGATGTATGAAATTTCACTTTTCTTATCGAATTAAATATAATAAAGAACTGCAAGGGTATATAAACTTCGGCAAGGCCGAAGTTAACTTCCATAGCTCGTTTTTCTTTATTTTTGGTAAAAAAAAACATTTGCATTTTTATACCCTTGCAGAGGGTATTATAAAATTGGTCAGATGTTTGTAACGCACAGAAGGAGACGTTTCCGACCCCATAAAGTATATATATTCTTGATCAGCTTGAGAAGCTGAGTCGATATAGCCATGTCCGTCTGTCCGTCTGTCCGTCTGTCCGTCCGTCTGTGCGTATGCGTTTTACTCAGCCATCTTAAGAGATATCGGGTTGAAATTTTTTTGGAGACTCTTTATTACCTGTGTGAGATAAAGTATGAAAATCATCGGGATCGGACTACTATATCATATATTGTTTAATAATCATTAAATGTGTTTTGAATTCAGTAGTTTGAAGTATGCGTTTTACTCAGCCATCTTAAGAGATATCGGGTTGAAATTTTTTTGGAGACTCTTTATTACCTGTGTGAGATAAAGTATGAAAATCATCGGGATCGGACTACTATATCATATATTGTTAAATAATCATTAAATGTGTTTTGAAAATGCGTTTTACTCAGCCATCTTAAGAGATATCGGGTTGAAATTTTTTTGGAGACTCTTTATTACCTGTGTGAGATAAAGTATGAAAATCATCGGGATCGGACTACTATATCATATATTGTTAAATAATCATTAAATGTGTTTTGAATTCAGTAGTTTGAAAAATATTTGAGCATATTCATAATACGACAACTAATGCTGTTGATGTATGAAATTTCACTTTTCTTATCGAATTAAATATAATAAAGAACTGCAAGGGTATATAAACTTCGGCAAGGCCGAAGTTAACTTCCATAGCTCGTTTATTTTTCCTAGCGTTCTGTTTACCCCGCAGTGACCTCCCTCTATTGGGTCATTATGATATTTATTTAATGTATTTCTTATTTCTTCTTTATTTGTTATTACTTTTACTTGAGGTAGAACTGATATTTCTACATTTTTCAATGTGTCATTTCCTTTTTGTTTTAGATCATTAAGTGTAAGTGACCTAAATAGTTTTTCTGACATGTCTATTTTCAGTTTATAGATTCTTTGAGCACCGGCTTATTTTTCAAGCCTTGGAAGGAATCGATCTAGATCTATTCTTTCATTAATGATCAAATCGCCTATGTTAAAGGAGAGTAATTATACCCTTGCAGAGGGTATTATAAAATTGATCAGATGTTTGTAACGCACAGAAGGAGACGTTTCCGACCCCATAAAGTATATATATTCTTGATCAGCTTGAGAAGCTGAGTCGATATAGCCATGTCCGTCTGTCCGTCTGTCCGTCTGTCCGTCTGTCCGTCCGTCTGTGCGTATGCGTTTTACTCAGCCATCTTAAGAGATATCAAGTTGAAATTTTTTTTGGAGACTCTTTATTACCTGTGTGAGATAAAGTATGAAAATCATCGGGATCGGACTACTATATCATATATTGTTTAATAATCATTAAATGTGTTTTGAATTCAGTAGTTTGAAGTATGCGTTTTACTCAGCCATCTTAAGAGATATCGGGTTGAAATTTTTTTTGGAGACTCTTTATTACCTGTGTGAGATAAAGTATGAAAATCATCGGGATCGGACTACTATATCATATATTGTTAAATAATCATTAAATGTGTTTTGAAAATGCGTTTTACTCAGCCATCTTAAGAGATATCGGGTTGAAATTTTTTTTGGAGACTCTTTATTACCTGTGTGAGATAAAGTATGAAAATCATCGGGATCGGACTACTATATCATATATTGTTAAATAATCATTAAATGTGTTTTGAATTCAGTAGTTTGAAAAATATTTGAGCATATTCATAATACGACAACTAATGCTGTTGATGTATGAAATTTCACTTTTCTTATCGAATTAAATATAATAAAGAACTGCAAGGGTATATAAACTTCGGCAAGGCCGAAGTTAACTTCCATAGCTCGTTTATTTTTCCTAGCGTTCTGTTTACCCCGCAGTGACCTCCCTCTATTGGGTCATTATGATATTTATTTAATGTATTTCTTATTTCTTCTTTATTTGTTATTACTTTTACTTGAGGTAGAACTGATATTTCTACATTTTTCAATGTGTCATTTCCTTTTTGTTTTAGATCATTAAGTGTAAGTGACCTAAATAGTTTTTCTGACATGTCTATTTTCAGTTTATAGATTCTTTGAGCACCGGCTTATTTTTCAAGCCTTGGAAGGAATCGATCTAGATCTATTCTTTCATTAATGATCAAATCGCCTATGTTAAAGGAGAGTAATTATACCCTTGCAGAGGGTATTATAAAATTGATCAGATGTTTGTAACGCACAGAAGGAGACGTTTCCGACCCCATAAAGTATATATATTCTTGATCAGCTTGAGAAGCTGAGTCGATATAGCCATGTCCGTCTGTCCGTCTGTCCGTCTGTCCGTCCGTCTGTGCGTATGCGTTTTACTCAGCCATCTTAAGAGATATCGGGTTGAAATTTTTTTTGGAGACTCTTTATTACCTGTGTGAGATAAAGTATGAAAATCATCGGGATCGGACTACTATATCATATATTGTTTAATAATCATTAAATGTGTTTTGAATTCAGTAGTTTGAAGTATGCGTTTTACTCAGCCATCTTAAGAGATATCGGGTTGAAATTTTTTTGGAGACTCTTTATTACCTGTGTGAGATAAAGTATGAAAATCATCGGGATCGGACTACTATATCATATATTGTTAAATAATCATTAAATGTGTTTTGAAAATGCGTTTTACTCAGCCATCTTAAGAGATATCGGGTTGAAATTTTTTTTGGAGACTCTTTATTACCTGTGTGAGATAAAGTATGAAAATCATCGGGATCGGACTACTATATCATATATTGTTAAATAATCATTAAATGTGTTTTGAAAATGCGTTTTACTCAGCCATCTTAAGAGATATCGGGTTGAAATTTTTTTTGGAGACTCTTTATTACCTGTGTGAGATAAAGTATGAAAATCATCGGGATCGGACTACTATATCATATATTGTTAAATAATCATTAAATGTGTTTTGAATTCAGTAGTTTGAAAAATATTTGAGCATATTCATAATACGACAACTAATGCTGTTGATGTATGAAATTTCACTTTTCTTATCGAATTAAATATAATAAAGAACTGCAAGGGTATATAAACTTCGGCAAGGCCGAAGTTAACTTCCATAGCTCGTTTATTTTTCCTAGCGTTCTGTTTACCCCGCAGTGACCTCCCTCTATTGGGTCATTATGATATTTATTTAATGTATTTCTTATTTCTTCTTTATTTGTTATTACTTTTACTTGAGGTAGAACTGATATTTCTACATTTTTCAATGTGTCATTTCCTTTTTGTTTTAGATCATTAAGTGTAAGTGACCTAAATAGTTTTTCTGACATGTCTATTTTCAGTTTATAGATTCTTTGAGCACCGGCTTATTTTTCAAGCCTTGGAAGGAATCGATCTAGATCTATTCTTTCATTAATGATCAAATCGCCTATGTTAAAGGAGAGTAATTTTTCTTTATTTTTGGTAAAAAAAAACATTTGCATTTTTATACCCTTGCAGAGGGTATTATAAAATTGGTCAGATGTTTGTAACGCACAGAAGGAGACGTTTCCGACCCCATAAAGTATATATATTCTTGATCAGCTTGAGAAGCTGAGTCGATATAGCCATGTCCGTCTGTCCGTCTGTCCGTCCGTCTGTGCGTATGCGTTTTACTCAGCCATCTTAAGAGATATCGGGTTGAAATTTTTTTGGAGACTCTTTATTACCTGTGTGAGATAAAGTATGAAAATCATCGGGATCGGACTACTATATCATATATTGTTTAATAATCATTAAATGTGTTTTGAATTCAGTAGTTTGAAGTATGCGTTTTACTCAGCCATCTTAAGAGATATCGGGTTGAAATTTTTTTTGGAGACTCTTTATTAACTGTGTGAGATAAAGTATGAAAATCATCGGGATCGGACTACTATATCATATATTGTTAAATAATCATTAAATGTGTTTTGAAAATGCGTTTTACTCAGCCATCTTAAGAGATATCGGGTTGAAATTGATCAGCTTGAGAAGCTGAGTCGATATAGCCATGTCCGTCTGTCCGTCTGTCCGTCTGTCCGTCCGTCTGTGCGTATGCGTTTTACTCAGCCATCTTAAGAGATATCGGGTTGAAATTTTTTTTGGAGACTCTTTATTACCTGTGTGAGATAAAGTATGAAAATCATCGGGATCGGACTACTATATCATATATTGTTTAATAATCATTAAATGTGTTTTGAATTCAGTAGTTTGAAGTATGCGTTTTACTCAGCCATCTTAAGAGATATCGGGTTGAAATTTTTTTGGAGACTCTTTATTACCTGTGTGAGATAAAGTATGAAAATCATCGGGATCGGACTACTATATCATATATTGTTAAATAATCATTAAATGTGTTTTGAAAATGCGTTTTACTCAGCCATCTTAAGAGATATCGGGTTGAAATTTTTTTTGGAGACTCTTTATTACCTGTGTGAGATAAAGTATGAAAATCATCGGGATCGGACTACTATATCATATATTGTTAAATAATCATTAAATGTGTTTTGAATTCAGTAGTTTGAAAAATATTTGAGCATATTCATAATACGACAACTAATGCTGTTGATGTATGAAATTTCACTTTTCTTATCGAATTAAATATAATAAAGAACTGCAAGGGTATATAAACTTCGGCAAGGCCGAAGTTAACTTCCATAGCTCGTTTATTTTTCCTAGCGTTCTGTTTACCCCGCAGTGACCTCCCTCTATTGGGTCATTATGATATTTATTTAATGTATTTCTTATTTCTTCTTTATTTGTTATTACTTTTACTTGAGGTAGAACTGATATTTCTACATTTTTCAATGTGTCATTTCCTTTTGTTTTAGATCATTAAGTGTAAGTGACCTAAATAGTTTTTCTGACATGTCTATTTTCAGTTTATAGATTCTTTGAGCACCGGCTTATTTTTCAAGCCTTGGAAGGAATCGATCTAGATCTATTCTTTCATTAATGATCAAATCGCCTATGTTAAAGGAGAGTAATTATACCCTTGCAGAGGGTATTATAAAATTGATCAGATGTTTGTAACGCACAGAAGGAGACGTTTCCGACCCCATAAAGTATATATATTCTTGATCAGCTTGAGAAGCTGAGTCGATATAGCCATGTCCGTCTGTCCGTCTGTCCGTCTGTCCGTCTGTCCGTCCGTCTGTGCGTATGCGTTTTACTCAGCCATCTTAAGAGATATCGAGTTGAAATTTTTTTTGGAGACTCTTTATTACCTGTGTGAGATAAAGTATGAAAATCATCGGGATCGGACTACTATATCATATATTGTTTAATAATCATTAAATGTGTTTTGAATTCAGTAGTTTGAAGTATGCGTTTTACTCAGCCATCTTAAGAGATATCGGGTTGAAATTTTTTTGGAGACTCTTTATTACCTGTGTGAGATAAAGTATGAAAATCATCGGGATCGGACTACTATATCATATATTGTTAAATAATCATTAAATGTGTTTTGAAAATGCGTTTTACTCAGCCATCTTAAGAGATATCGGGTTGAAATTTTTTTTGGAGACTCTTTATTACCTGTGTGAGATAAAGTATGAAAATCATCGGGATCGGACTACTATATCATATATTGTTAAATAATCATTAAATGTGTTTTGAATTCAGTAGTTTGAAAAATATTTGAGCATATTCATAATACGACAACTAATGCTGTTGATGTATGAAATTTCACTTTTCTTATCGAATTAAATATAATAAAGAACTGCAAGGGTATATAAACTTCGGCAAGGCCGAAGTTAACTTCCATAGCTCGTTTATTTTTCCTAGCGTTCTGTTTACCCCGCAGTGACCTCCCTCTATTGGGTCATTATGATATTTATTTAATGTATTTCTTATTTCTTCTTTATTTGTTATTACTTTTACTTGAGGTAGAACTGATATTTCTACATTTTTCAATGTGTCATTTCCTTTTGTTTTAGATCATTAAGTGTAAGTGACCTAAATAGTTTTTCTGACATGTCTATTTTCAGTTTATAGATTCTTTGAGCACCGGCTTATTTTTTCAAGCCTTGGAAGGAATCGATCTAGATCTATTCTTTCATTAATGATCAAATCGCCTATGTTAAAGGAGAGTAATTTTTCTTTATTTTTGGTAAAAAAAAACATTTGCATTTTTATACCCTTGCAGAGGGTATTATAAAATTGGTCAGATGTTTGTAACGCACAGAAGGAGACGTTTCCGACCCCATAAAGTATATATATTCTTGATCAGCTTGAGAAGCTGAGTCGATATAGCCATGTCCGTCTGTCCGTCTGTCCGTCCGTCTGTGCGTATGCGTTTTACTCAGCCATCTTAAGAGATATCGGGTTGAAATTTTTTTTGGAGACTCTTTATTACCTGTGTGAGATAAAGTATGAAAATCATCGGGATCGGACTACTATATCATATATTGTTTAATAATCATTAAATGTGTTTTGAATTCAGTAGTTTGAAGTATGCGTTTTACTCAGCCATCTTAAGAGATATCGGGTTGAAATTTTTTTTGGAGACTCTTTATTAACTGTGTGAGATAAAGTATGAAAATCATCGGGATCGGACTACTATATCATATATTGTTAAATAATCATTAAATGTGTTTTGAAAATGCGTTTTACTCAGCCATCTTAAGAGATATCGGGTTGAAATTTTTTTTGGAGACTCTTTATTACCTGTGTGAGATAAAGTATGAAAATCATCGGGATCGGACTACTATATCATATATTGTTAAATAATCATTAAATGTGTTTTGAATTCAGTAGTTTGAAAAATATTTGAGCATATTCATAATACGACAACTAATGCTGTTGATGTATGAAATTTCACTTTTCTTATCGAATTAAATATAATAAAGAACTGCAAGGGTATATAAACTTCGGCAAGGCCGAAGTTAACTTCCATAGCTCGTTTATTTTTCCTAGCGTTCTGTTCACCCCGCAGTGACCTCCCTCTATTGGGTCATTATGATATTTATTTAATGTATTTCTTATTTCTTCTTTATTTGTTATTACTTTTACTTGAGGTAGAACTGATATTTCTACATTTTTCAATGTGTCATTTCCTTTTGTTTTAGATCATTAAGTGTAAGTGACCTAAATAGTTTTTCTGACATGTCTATTTTCAGTTTATAGATTCTTTGAGCACCGGCTTATTTTTCAAGCCTTGGAAGGAATCGATCTAGATCTATTCTTTCATTAATGATCAAATCGCCTATGTTAAAGGAGAGTAATTTTTCTTTATTTTTGGTAAAAAAAACATTTGCATTTTTATACCCTTGCAGAGGGTATTATAAAATTGGTCAGATGTTTGTAACGCACAGAAGGAGACGTTTCCGACCCCATAAAGTATATATATTCTTGATCAGCTTGAGAAGCTGAGTCGATATAGCCATGTCCGTCTGTCCGTCTGTCCGTCTGTCCGTCCGTCTGTGCGTATGCGTTTTACTCAGCCATCTTAAGAGATATCGGGTTGAAATTTTTTTGGAGACTCTTTATTACCTGTGTGAGATAAAGTATGAAAATCATCGGGATCGGACTACTATATCATATATTGTTAAATAATCATTAAATGTGTTTTGAAAATGCGTTTTACTCAGCCATCTTAAGAGATATCGGGTTGAAATTTTTTTTGGAGACTCTTTATTACCTGTGTGAGATAAAGTATGAAAATCATCGGGATCGGACTACTATATCATATATTGTTAAATAATCATTAAATGTGTTTTGAATTCAGTAGTTTGAAAAATATTTGAGCATATTCATAATACGACAACTAATGCTGTTGATGTATGAAATTTCACTTTTCTTATCGAATTAAATATAATAAAGAACTGCAAGGGTATATAAACTTCGGCAAGGCCGAAGTTAACTTCCATAGCTCGTTTGAATTTAATTTGCGCGTATTTTTTGGCTTCGTTAGGATTTATTATTTCATATATTCTTGGTGTTTCTTGTTATTTTGTTATTGTTAATTTTGTTTTCCTTATGTGTTAATTTTTTGTTTCTGATCTTGTTGCTACTTTAAGTATTTTATTAGTTTCTATGTTTTTTATATTTTCAAATTCAATTCTGAAGAGAGCATCCGCTGCGAAATTTTCTTGTCCCCTGATGTATTCTATAGTAAAATCGAACTCTTCTAAATCTAGCCTATTCTAGTAAGCTTTGACAATGGGTTTTTTAGAGAAAATAGCTATGTTAATGGCTGATGGTCAGTTCTAATTAGGAATTTCTTTCCGTATATGTATGGTTTCAAATATTGAATTGCCAATGTATTTGTGTTAATTCTTGCTCGATTGTTGACTTATTGCTTTCGCCTTTTGTAAATGCTTTAGATGCGTATGATATGGGTAATTGGAGTCCATCAAATTGTTGGCTGAGGTCGGCTCCACATGCGATCTTGCTTGCATCAGTTGTGATACAGAATTTTTTATTAATATCTGGATATTGGAGTATTTGTGGGCTTAATAATTTGTTTTTTAAGTATTCAAAAGCTGCTTGGCAGTTTGCATCCCAGTTAAATTCTACATTTTTCATAGATAATCTATTGATAAATTGTGCATGGTATGCAAAGTTTGGATTGAATCTACGGTAGTAATTACAGAATGCTACAAATCTTTTGGCTTCGTCGCCATTCTTGGGAGTCGGGTAATCTTGAATCGTTTTGCACTTGCTTTCGTCTGGTAAAATTCCTTTATTTGTGCATTTGTGTCCTAGAAAAGTAACTTCATGTATGAAGAAAGAGCATTTGTAATCATGTGACTTTCAGAGCACCCAATTACAATTAGATCATCCATATAAAGGAATGTTTGGGATGGTGATAGACCCGTGAATGCAAGGGACATCATTCTTTGAAATGAATTTGGTGCAATTTTTAATCCATATGGTAATCGCTTGAATCTGAATGAGCCCTTATCTGTGGAAAATGATGTTATGTCCCGAGAGTTTTCTTCTAATTCTACTTGATGAAATTCTGACATTAAGTCTATACAAGAGAAGTATTTAGCGCGTCCTAGTTGGTCGAGGATATCGTCCATTCTGGGTAGCGATAATGTATCCGCTACTAGTTGTTTGTTAATTTTTCTATAATCAACTACCAATCTCCACCGTTTTTCATTGCTGCCAGGTAGCGACTTTTTAGGAACCAATAAAATCGGACTATTGAACTCAGACATTGATGGTTCAATAATATCATCATTGATCAATTTGTCCACTTGTTTATTAATTTCGTTTTTTTGACTGTGTGCTATCCTGTAGTTTTTGGTGTAGACTGGTGTTGTGTCTTTTAGTCTTAATTTTTGTTTATAGAAATTGTTGGAGGATATTTGTTCAGATTCTATTGCGAATACATCATCAAATTCTGATCATAATTTATGTAGAGGTTCTTTCACGAAATCGGGAAAATGGGGTGCTAGTTTGTTCATTATTGTGGATTTATGTTTTGAATCATGTTGTTTGTCTATTTTTAAGATTTCATAATCGGACAGTTTTTCATTTAATAGGTTTATATTTGCAATTTGTACGTCTGTGTTGTTAGAATTTCATATGCGGACATATGGATTAGTCTTAGAAGCAATAGTGTTTGCGACGAATACCCCCTGGTGTAATTCTTGATTAGGGATAAAGATGTTATTATTGTTTGAGGATATTGCAATGCGTACAATTTTTTCTGTTCTAGGTGGGATATGGAATACATGTATGTTTTGACTGATCCCTATATTAATTATAATTTTATATCTTGATTTATATGGATCTATTATCAATTTGTTGGTGGAATAATTGAGTGTGCAATTGAATTTTTTTATAAAGTCAAGCCCCAGGATTCCGTCACATGGGATGGGAAAATCGTTTTCTATTACTTGGAATGTGTGTACCGTTGAGAGGTTGCTGATCTTTAGTTTGGTTTCACCTATTGTTTTTGTATGTCAACTGTATTGTCTTTTCTTAATAATTTTTATTCTATTAGTGATACATCAGCTCCTGTGAATTTTATTGTCTCTACATCGTCAAAGTTTAAAGTTATGTAGCTATTAAGGTTGCAATTTAAACTATATATTTTATTTGTTCGATTTTTTACACCAGAGGACTTTCGGAGTTTTCCGAACGCTGTGATCCTGTTCCATATTTGTAGATGTATTTACAAATTTAGCTACAACATCATTCATTTCAGTAAAATTGCCTGCATCTCTTATTGTTCTGACCCTTTCGTTATCGCTGTTCTTTATGATTGATTTCACTACTGTTTGAGTTGCATATTTCTTTGCTGTTTCAGGGTTTACGTTGTCTGTTATGAATGCGCGTTTTAATGATTTAGTGAGATTTTCTATTCCTGACATAAATAAACTTGCGTTCTTGCCATTTTGTTTTAAATTCATTAATCTTGCCTCTGCTACCTGAACTGTTTCACCCTTAATTTCTTTCTTTAATGTTTGGATTATACCATTTATAGTGTTTTCATTTGTAACTAGTAGTCTAACGTCCCCTTGTAGTTTTGTTTTTACGACTTTAATAGCTGTTTCTTCATGTTCTGCTTTTATTTCATTGATTAATTCCAGTGAATCTATGAAACTTTGAATTGTTTCTACTCCACCATCATACTCTTGAATCAGCTTAGAAGCTGTATTAAGAAATTCAATCTTTGTTTGCACCATCTTTGCTTTTGTATTATCTTGAAGGTCTTCTGGGTTATCTTTTACACCTGATATATCTTGAATGTCTTTAACAGCTGGTTCTTCTGTGTCTTTTGCTACTAGAGGTTCAAAAGTTGCTTCTAGATTCGAATCTACCGGTATTGTGAATTTTATATTGTGTTTTGTTGCTATACTTATTAGTTGTTTATTTAAACTGTATATTAGCTCAGTGAAGATTTTACTGCTTGATTCATTGCATATGTCTGTACTGCTACTCTTTATTCTATTGTAACTCTTGAAGATAGTTTCAAGGTTGTATGTATATAAATTGTTTTATTTAGGCACTTGTATGCTTTCTGAAATTTTTCTTTCAATATTTCTATGTTCTGGTCCTTTGAAATTTTGTTACTTTTGGTTTTATCTTTATTTAATTCCCTTAAAAATAATTTTGTTCTCTTAATATTTCATTTTTTTCTTCGTTATTTTTTTTCATTTTGCTTAAAATTCTATTTTCTAATTTTTAATTGTTTTCAAAAAAAAAAAATTTTCTGTAATTTTTCCTATACGGTATTTAGACTTCGTTATTGGGCAATTTTGATCTTGTGGAGCTTGCTGCGATCAGAAAGCTTTATGTGTGCTTGCAAGCTTTGTGAAATTTACTTGAGCTTTTTTGTTCTTTTTTTTTTAGAAGCTCGCTTTGATTGAGGCAAGCTTTACAACTGTGCTTATGTTGTTTGTGCAATTTTGAGTGCACATGTTTGACATGTGCTCTTCGTTAGGGTATGTTGGGGTATAGAAGGCTGATTGGAATTTAATATTTAATTGTATAAATATAGGTTTTTTCTTTTTGTGTATTTTTCATTTTATATAAGGCTGATTGGAATTTAATATTTAATTGTATAAATATATGTTTTTTCTTTTTGTGTATTTTTCATTTTATTGTATATATGCATATGTATATGGATATAGGTATTTTCTCTTTTTTTTCGAGGGTAATTTTGGCAATGATAGACTTATTCAAAAAATTTTGCGGACAATATATTAGTTGTTTTTATCATTTTATTTTTTCTCTTTTGTTTGTAGTATTTATATTCAAATTATTTAATTAATTAATTATTTATAATGGCAGCGCAAAGATCGCCTCTTGCCACAAAGGTGCCTATACATATATATTAGCACACTTTTTTTTATTTTCTTATTATTTTGTTAATTAATTTTTTTTTGTTTCTGCATCTGCTGCTGTTGCTGGTCGGTTCTACTGCTGTTGGTTGTGCTGCTTTGCCTCTTTTTTTTGTTGCTGTTGTTCCTCAAGTCATATCAGGCATATCCTAACCCAAATTTGGCATGCCTCCGCCCATGGTGGTGGTGGGTCGCTGTTTACTTGGGCCAGCAGGGCCGCTCGCTGCCTCCTAAGTCTGACGAGAAGGCCACCTCGCCGCTTTATTTGGGTAATGGTCCTCCCTCTATTGGGTCATTATGATATTTATTTAATGTATTTCTTATTTCTTCTTTATTTGTTATTACTTTTACTTGAGGTAGAACTGATATTTCTACATTTTTCAATGTGTCATTTCCTTTTTGTTTTAGATCATTAAGTGTAAGTGACCTAAATAGTTTTTCTGACATGTCTATTTTCAGTTTATAGATTCTTTGAGCACCGGCTTATTTTTCAAGCCTTGGAAGGAATCGATCTAGATCTATTCTTTCATTAATGATCAAATCGCCTATGTTAAAGGAGAGTAATTTTTCTTTATTTTTGGTAATAAAACATTTGCATTTTTTGAATTTAATTTGCGCGTATTTTTTGGCTTCGTTAGGATTTATTATTTCATATATTCTTGGTGTTTCTATTTTGTTATTGTTAATTTTGTTTTCCTTATGTGTTAATTTTTTGTTTCTGATCTTGTTGCTACTTTAAGTATTTTATTAGTTTCTATGTTTTTTATATTTTCAAATTCAATTCTGAAGGGAGCATCCGCTGCGAAATTTTCTTGTCCCCTGATGTATTCTATAGTAAAATCGAACTCTTCTAAATCTAGCCTATTCTAGTAAGCTTTGACAATGGGTTTTTTAGAGAAAATAGCTATGTTAATGGCTGATGGTCAGTTCTAATTAGGAATTTCTTTCCGTATATGTATGGTTTCAAATATTGAATTGCCAATGTATTTGTGTTAATTCTTGCTCGATTGTTGACTTATTGCTTTCGCCTTTTGTAAATGCTTTAGATGCGTATGATATGGGTAATTGGAGTCCATCAAATTGTTGGCTGAGGTCGGCTCCACATGCGATCTTGCTTGCATCAGTTGTGATACAGAATTTTTATTTAAATCTGGATATTGGAGTATTTGTGGGCTTAATAATTTGTTTTTTAAGTATTCAAAAGCTGCTTGGCAGTTTGCATCCCAGTTAAATTCTACATTTTTCATAGATAATCTATTGATAAATTGTGCATGGTATGCAAAGTTTGGATTGAATCTACGGTAGTAATTACAGAATGCTACAAATCTTTTGGCTTCGTCGCCATTCTTGGGAGTCGGGTAATCTTGAATCGTTTTGCACTTGCTTTCGTCTGGTAAAATTCCTTTATTTGTGCATTTGTGTCCTAGAAAAGTAACTTCATGTATGAAGAAAGAGCATTTGTAATCATGTGACTTTCAGAGCACCCAATTACAATTAGATCATCCATATAAAGGAATGTTTGGGATGGTGATAGACCCGTGAATGCAAGGGACATCATTCTTTGAAATGAATTTGGTGCAATTTTTAATCCATATGGTAATCGCTTGAATCTGAATGAGCCCTTATCTGTGGAAAATGATGTTATGTCCCGAGAGTTTTCTTCTAATTCTACTTGATGAAATTCTGACATTAAGTCTATACAAGAGAAGTATTTAGCGCGTCCTAGTTGGTCGAGGATATCGTCCATTCTGAATTCTGAATTGAACTCAGACATTGATGGTTCAATAATATCATCATTGATCAATTTGTCCACTTGTTTATTAATTTCGTTTTTTTGACTGTGTGCTATCCTGTAGTTTTTGGTGTAGACTGGTGTTGTGTCTTTTAGTCTTAATTTTTGTTTATAGAAATTGTTGGAGGATATTTGTTCAGATTCTATTGCGAATACATCATCAAATTCTGATCATAATTTATGTAGAGGTTCTTTCACGAAATCGGGAAAATGGGGTGCTAGTTTGTTCATTATTGTGGATTTATGTTTTGAATCATGTTGTTTGTCTATTTTTAAGATTTCATAATCGGACAGTTTTTCATTTAATAGGTTTATATTTGCAATTTGTACGTCTGTGTTGTTAGAATTTCATATGCGGACATATGGATTAGTCTTAGAAGCAATAGTGTTTGCGACGAATACCCCCTGGTGTAATTCTTGATTAGGGATAAAGATGTTATTATTGTTTGAGGATATTGCAATGCGTACAATTTTTTCTGTTCTAGGTGGGATATGGAATACATGTATGTTTTGACTGATCCCTATATTAATTATAATTTTATATCTTGATTTATATGGATCTATTATCAATTTGTTGGTGGAATAATTGAGTGTGCAATTGAATTTTTTTATAAAGTCAAGCCACAGGATTCCGTCACATGGGATGGGAAAATCGTTTTCTATTACTTGGAATGTGTGTACCGTTGAGAGGTTGCTGATCTTTAGTTTGGTTTCACCTATTGTTTTTGTATGTCAACTGTATTGTCTTTTCTTAATAATTTTTATTCTATTAGTGATACATCAGCTCCTGTGAATTTTATTGTCCCTACATCGTCAAAGTTTAAAGTTATGTAGCTATTAAGGTTGCAATTTAAACTATATATTTTATTTGTTCGATTTTTTACACCAGAGGACTTTCGGAGTTTTCCGAACGCTGTGAACCTGTTCCATATTTGTAGATGTATTTACAAATTTAGCTACAACATCATTCATTTCAGTAAAATTGCCTGCATCTCTTATCTCTCTTATTGTTCTGACCCTTTCGTTATCGCTGTTCTTTATGATTGATTTCACTACTGTTTGAGTTGCATATTTCTTTGCTGTTTCAGGGTTTACGTTGTCTGTTATGAATGCGCGTTTCAATGATTTAGTGAGATTTTCTATTCCTGACATAAATAAACTTGCGTTCTTGCCATTTTGTTTTAAATTCATTAATCTTGCCTCTGCTACCTGAACTGTTTCACCCTTAATTTCTTTCTTTAATGTTTGGATTATACCATTTATAGTATTTTCATTTGTAACTAGTAGTCTAACGTCCCCTTGTATTTTTGTTTTTACGACTTTAATAGCTGTTTCTTCATGTTCTGCTTTTATTTCATTGATTAATTCCAGTGAATCTATGAAACTTTGAATTGTTTCTACTCCACCATCATACTCTTGAATCAGCTTAGAAGCTGTATTAAGAAATTCAATCTTTGTTTGCACCATCTTTGCTTTTGTATTATCTTGAAGGTCTTCTGGGTTATCTTTTACACCTGATATATCTTGAATGTCTTCTGGGTTATCTTTAACAGCTGGTTCTTCTGTGTCTTTTGCTACTAGAGGTTCAAAAGTTGCTTCTAGATTCGAATCTACCGGTATTGTGAATTTTATATTGTGTTTTGTTGCTATACTTATTAGTTGTTTATTTAAACTGTATATTAGCTCAGTGAAGATTTTACTGCTTGATTCATTGCATATGTCTGTACTGCTACTCTTTATTCTATTGTAACTCTTGAAGATAGTTTCAAGGTTGTATGTATATAAATTGTTTTATTTAGGCACTTGTATGCTTTCTGAAATTTTTCTTTCAATATTTCTATGTTCTGGTCCATTGAAATTTTGTTACTTTTGGTTTTATCTTTATTTAATTCCCTTAAAAATAATTTTGTTCTCTTAATATTTCATTTTTTTCTTCGTTATTTTTTTCATTTTGCTTAAAATTCTATTTTCTAATTTTTAATTGTTTTCAAAAAAAAAAAATTTTCTGTAATTTTTCCTATACGGTATTTAGACTTCGTTATTGGGCAATTTTGATCTTGTGGAGCTTGCTGCGATCAGAAAGCTTTATGTGTGCTTGCAAGCTTTGTGAAATTTACTTGAGCTTTTTTGTTCTTTTTTTTTTAGAAGCTCGCTTTGATTGAGGCAAGCTTTACAACTGTGCTTATGTTGTTTGTGCAATTTTGAGTGCACATGTTTGACATGTGCTCTTCGTTAGGGTATGTTGTGGTATAGAAGGCTGATTGGAATTTAATATTTAATTGTATAAATATAGGTTTTTTCTTTTTGTGTATTTTTCATTTTATATAAGGCTGATTGGAATTTAATATTTAATTGTATAAATATATGTTTTTTCTTTTTGTGTATTTTTCATTTTATTGTATATATGCATATGTATATGTATATAGGTATTTTCTCTTTTTTTTCGAGGGTAATTTTGGCAATGATAGACTTATTCAAAAAATTTTGCGGACAATATATTAGTTGTTTTTATCATTTTATTTTTTCTCTTTTGTTTGTAGTATTTATATTCAAATTATTTAATTAATTAATTATTTATAATGGCAGCGCAAAGATCGCCTCTTGCCACAAAGGTGCCTATACATATATATTAGCACACTTTTTTTTATTTTCTTATTATTTTGTTAATTAATTTTTTTTGTTTCTGCATCTGCTGCTGTTGCTGGTCGGTTCTACTGCTGTTGGTTGTGCTGCTTGGCCTCTTTTTGTTGTTGCTGTTGTTCCTCAAGTCATATCAGGCATATCCTAACCCAAATTTGGCATGCCTCCGCCCATGGTGGTGGTGGGTCGCTGTTTACTTGGGCCAGCAGGGCCGCTCGCTGCCTCCTAAGTCTGACGAGAAGGCCACCTCGCCGCTTTATTTGGGTAATGGTCCTGGTCATCGGTATTTGAGCCTGCTTCCTTTTTTCACTTTGCGTTTTTATTTGTATGGCAAGGATGTTTTTTTTCTTACTGCCTTTTTATTTGTTGCCAATGTTAGGCAGGATCGCCATGAAGTAGGCGAGGGCAAAGTTTGACTTGAAGTGACTAGACATTATGCTTAAGTTCTAATTACTTATAATCTATCCCTAAAAGTATGTGGCCTAATCCTATCCCTAAAAGTATACTACATAAGACATAGATTTATAGGATGAAGACCCTGAATCAGATGAGGGTACAGGCATAAAAGAACATATACAGACATAAACAAACTTAAAGGGCTACATTAATGTCATTTCGAACGCCATTCCAGAATTCAATGGACAAAAGTTACATCTACAAAGATTGATAAGAGCTTTGAAGTTGGTAAACTTAACAAAAGGCACAAGGCAAAATTTGGATCAAAACTATATAAAGTTCAAGATGAAACCTCCATTGACACGATTATAAAGAAATTGCAAGATATAGTCAGTGAAACATTCGATGTAGTCAAAGCAAAGCTGTCAAAGGTAACTCAAAAATGAAAAAAACTCGATAAGTTCGGGAATTGACAATTTACGGAAGCTCTTGGAAGCTTCATATAATGAAAAGGGCCTATCAGCTGAATATGTATGTATATAGGGGAGAGTGGGGCTAATAGGCGCAATTTTGTTTAATCCTTCATATATCGTGATCGGTAGCTAGTATCATCTCATATGAGCACTTAAATAAATGGTTAATTCATTATCTTACATTTGGTAAATGATACGTTCAGATGTGATTTACCGTTAAAAAGTTATAACTTTTTTTCCGAACATATCCAAAATTGCTGTTTTCAAATGTGGCGCACTTAAGATTTTAACTGTTTTTAGTACAATTAAGAAAATAATGCTAGCAATATCCAATAGAAAATGTAGTTTAATTATTTATTATTTATGCTTTTTGTTCAAATTAGTACATTTTTTCAGCCAAAAATAGAAACCCATTTACTAGAAACAAAGGTAATACAAAAATTTATGTCAAGTAAGAAAAACATCTTAAAACTATGAAACAAATTGTATATTTCAAAAAGTTAACAAAAATTATTTCGAAGTCTTAGCCTTTTCTTCATTTTTGTACATGCAATCTTTAATAACAGTTAAAAATTTATTTTCTCTTGATTTTAGTTATTTGGCTGATCTTTACATGTGTAAAATTACCGCGCCATATTACCCCATCACCAAATGCGCCATTTTGCCCACCCTAGCTTCTAGCTTTAAAAACTAAAAATTTTAAAATTGTGTTACTTATATAAAATAATCGAATTACACATCATAAGTTAATACATTTCGGAACCTATTTTAGTTAACATCGATCAAAATTAAAAATTTAATCAATGTTTTTGAAACATTTTCTTGGCGAACCAAAATTTACTTTAGAGGTTAAAAATTACATAATCCCAAAAATTTCGGATACTACGAATTGGATACGTCTAAGTGTATTATACAAATATAGCCTACCAAAATGAGATCTTAGGACACTTATCACTTTTTGGATCGTGCGACTATATTTCAAGATAATTCGACCGCGACGGGTTGCCTCAAGCGCCGATTAGCCCGACTTTCGCCTATATATTCAGCACTAAGGAACAATGGTTAAAAATGTGAGCATGGCAAACTAAACACGATTCTTATTTTAATTTATGTCTGTCAATGTTCTTTTATGTCTGTACCCTCATATGATTCAGGGTCTTCATCCTCTAAATCTATGTCTTGTTCGTTTTCAATTCCTGTTCTTCCTTTGGGTTTATCACTAGGAGCGTATTTAGGATTATCGGTATAAATATATCTAATTAATGATTGTTATCAAATTTGAAGAGTATTCAGGATTGTCGGTATAAATATATCTAATTAATGATTGATATCAAATTTGAACGTAACTTGATCAATTATTTTGATATTCTAGACCAGTTCGTTTTGTCTATTTGTTCCCTATTATTATGCACTAGTTTTCTTGCTTCATTTAACGAATCAACCAGAATTTGTTTATGTTTTTTCTGTGTCATTTTATATTGTTCGATTTTTCATTTATAGGATTAACTGAAAGATTCCTTAATTTCCCGGAGTTTGAGAATTAATTCTTCTTTATCCATTCTTAAGGGTTCTTATTAAGTAATATTTTACATTTGATCATGCTCGATTGCAAAAGTACGTATTAGCTCCCTGGCGTTTCAAATTGGCCAAGTCACGTATATAAAAATTTTGTTTCCTTTTGCTGTGTTTCCTTCATTAGGTAGAAACAAAACGTGCCTGCTTCGGTTGAGTAACAGCATACATATGGTACTTTGAGAATGAAACTCATTTGTACCCCAGTGGTTGCTTGAACTGGGAAATCTTCTCCCGATATATCAAGGTAAGCTAACATTATTTGCACCAGGTGAATTGAGCGTTGATTAAGTCTTGGACGATGCTCGGGTGGTTGTCGTTTATAGGGTATATAAATTTTTTGCAGAAGTGTGCAACGGTTAGAAGGAAGCATCTCCAACCATATGAAGTATATATATTCTTGATCAGCACGACGAGACGGGTCCACACAGCCATATCCGTCCGTCCATCCGTCTGGATCAACGCAAACTTCTCCTATACTGTTGGAGCTACAGAGTTGAAATTTTACACGTAGGCTTGTACATATATATAACGAAGTCAAGAACAGTGACTTTTCTCAATAACTCCGTTATTTTCTGAGCTATTGTCGTGAAATTTAAGATTAGTGAGTTCATTATACCTATAAACGTCTGTGCCCAATTTTCTCAAGATCGGGTGACTATATCATATAGCTCCGATCGTTCCTATGGTCGAAAACAGTGACTTTCGTCAATAACTTCGTTACTTTTGACGCAATTGCTTTTAAATTAAACATTTGTTAGTTACTGACTGTTCCGAATTTAATAAATATCGGGTGACTATATCAAATAGCTCTCATAGGAACGATCGGTCGAAATTAGTGATCAATGTCTTCGTTATTGTCTATGCTAAGATTATAGGCCATTCTTTCTCAAACATTACCCTTTTTAAATCAAACCTTGCAGTTTAGCCGGCTCGAGGTCAATCTTCCAAAAGAAGATTATTTCAAAGGCAACACAAAAAGGTGAGCAGGTTGTCTGTATAGCTATTTCAAGAAATACCAAGTTCTATCATCAGCAGACTTTGCTAAAGAACTCCGGAATTGCAATAGCCATACCATGTCTTCAACGCTAGAATTGGTTGGGAATTGTAACAACCAAATGAAGCGAAAAAAGTTGGTAAAGCCTACAAAACCGAAGACCACCTTTTTGTGCTTACCCTTAGGCGCTATGAAAAATTAGTGTAAGAGCTTCGCCTTACCAAACTAATATCACGACCTGTTATTTCATATACGGTATATTGTACCACATAGAAAAAGGGTTTTTTTTTTTTTTTTTTTTTGAATAAAAATTCCAAAGTAACGGCGTGCCTTCCGTTGGTGTTATCTGGTTAGATTACGACCTATTGAAATTTAAATCAAACCTTGCAGTTTAGCCGGCTCGAGGTCAATCTTCCAAAAGAAGATTATTTCAAAGGCAACACAAAAAGGTGAGCAGGTTGTCTGTATAGCTATTTCAAGAACTACCAAGTTCTATCATCAGCAGACTTTGCTAAAGAACTCCGGAATTGCAATAGCCATACCATGTCTTTAACGCTAGAATTGGTTGGGAATTGTAACAACCAAATGAAGCGAAAAAAGTTGGTAAAGCCTACAAAACCGAAGACCACCTTTTTGTGCATACCCTTAGGCGCTATGAAAAATTAGTGTAAGAGCTTCGCCTTACCAAACTAATATCACGACCTGTTATTTCATATACGGTATATTGTACCACATAGAAAAAGGGTTTTTTTTTGGAATAAAAATTCCAAAGTAACGGCGTGCCTTCCGTTGGTGTTATCTGGTTAGATTACGACCTATTGAAATTTAAATCAAACCTTGCAGTTTAGCCGGCTCGAGGTCAATCTTCCAAAAGAAGATTATTTCAAAGGCAACACAAAAAGGTGAGCAGGTTGTCTGTATAGCTATTTCAAGAACTACCAAGTTCTATTATCAGCAGACTTTGCTAAAGAACTCCGGAATTGCAATAGCCATACCATGTCTTCAACGCTAGAATTGGTTGGGAATTGTAACAACCAAATGAAGCGAAAAAAGTTGGTAAAGCCTACAAAACCGAAGACCACCTTTTTGTGCATACCCTTAGGCGCTATGAAAAATTAGTGTAAGAGCTTCGCCTTACCAAACTAATATCACGACCTGTTATTTCATATACGGTATATTGTACAATATAGAAGAAGGGTTTTTTTTTTTTTTTTGGAATAAAAATTCCAAAGTAACGGCGTGCCTTCCGTTGGTGTTATCTGGTTAGATTATGAAATAATCTTCTTTTGGAAGATTGACCTCGAGCCGGCTAAACTGCAAGGTTTGATTTAAATTTCAATAGGTCGTAATCTAACCAGATAACACCAACGGAAGGCACGCCGTTACTTTGGAATTTTTATTCCAAAAAAAAAAAAATAAAAACCCTTTTTCTATGTGGTACAATATACCGTATATGAAATAACAGGTCGTGATATTAGTTCGGTAAGGCGAAGCTCTTACACTAATTTTTCATAGCGCCTAAGGGTATGCACAAAAAGGTGGTCTTCGGTTTTGTAGGCTTTACCAACTTTTTTCGCTTCATTTGGTTGTTACAATTCCCAACCAATTCTAGCGTTGAAGACATGGTATGGCTATTGCAATTCCGGAGTTCTTTAGCAAAGTCTGCTGATGACAGAACTTGGTAGTTCTTGAAATAGCTATACAGACAACCTGCTCACCTTTTTGTGTTGCCTTTGAAATAATCTTCTTTTGGAAGATTGACCTCAAGCCGGCTAAACTGCAAGGTTTGATTTAAATTTCAATAGGTCGTAATGTAACCAGATTACCCTTTTTATACCCTTGCAGAGGGTATTATAAAATTGGTCAGATGTTTGTAACGCACAGAAGGAGACGTTTCCGACCCCATAAAGTATATATATTCTTGATCAGCTTGAGAAGCTGAGTCGATATAGCCATGTCCGTCTGCCCGTCTGTCCGTCCGTCTGTGCGTACGCGTTTTACTCAGCCATCTTAAGAGATATCGGGTTGAAATTTTTTTTGGAGACTCTTTATTACCTGTGTGAGATAAAGTATGAAAATCATCGGGATCGGACTACTATATCATATAGCTCTGGAACAAAAATTTTTGCAAAAAAAATTTTATAAAATAAAAATTGGAGTATCCCCATGAAATTTACCAATATAATAGAATTTGGTATAAAATCTCAGATCCCAAAATTTGAACCTTATCGGATAAATAGAACACAAGTTACAGTCAGAACAAATCGGTTCAAGCGCTGCCGGCAGCGCTGCTTGCTGCCTACTACGTCATCATCAAATCAACAGAACACATGCATACACACACAGCACGGATTCATAAATTGTATGTGTGTGTGTGTGTGAGCCGTTGGCAATTGTGGTGTCCAATTTTAAAAATTTTAACTTTTTCGATGATTTTCGATAGATTAGTATTGTATTTAGTATTTTTGCGGCATATTCATAAAACGACAACTAATGCTGTTGATGTATGAAATTTCGCTTTTCTTATCGAATTAAATATAATAAAGAACTGCAAGGGTATATAAACTTCGGCAAGGCCGAAGTTAACTTCCATAGCTCGTTAGATAAAAGGTTTTTCACTTTGATAGATAAGGAAAGAGTTACCCAAAAAGTTGCAAGGTTATACAAACTTTGACGCGGTCGAAGTTAGATCCGGCCCTCTGGTTTTTAATATGTTGACTATCTATTTGCATAGTAGGATGGAGAACCAATTAATGGTCTCAAGGGCGTGCCTTCTTTTTGAATTTTAGGTAATTCGTTTATTCTTGATGGAATTGATGTGTTTGTTATTAGCTCGTTAGGTCCTTGATATAAGTTCATGCTTGAATAATTTTTGGACCAATTCGTTGTTTTTGGTCTCTAGTGGTTGGGTCCTTCCTTAAAGTAGATCTTGTAGCTTTGCAGCATATATGTAAACATTTCCATTGAATTATAAAATTTACACATACTCATGTGTACATGCATACATGTATATAGATATGTCTTTTTTTTTTGTGAGGCGATTATCAACGTATGATTTCAGCCCACACTTTTACTAAAATAATTTTGTTTTCACTTATGATTGACCTTTAGCAATTGATTCTGTAGGCCAATTTCTCTGTGTGTATATATATATGTATGTAGGAACCGGTGATCAGGCACCGACAGACAATAAAAGAACCAGAAGCGGTCATCGTTTCTAAACCCAGTTCGTAGTGCTAAGCCAGCAGAATACAATAATAAAAGACGGTCACACTGACTTCTAAGTTTGCAACGACAGCGAGCACACGTTTCGGGACAGACCCACAGTCCGTTTATTTTGTAAAAGCCATAATATTCAATTGTAACACTAACATCAATGCCAATAACGAAACCGGAATATAAATAAATACCACAAATTAGGGGCTCGGTCCGGGATGGCAGCTTAAAAATGAAACAATTAATATTGGCTATTGAATTTTACAAATTCGTTAAAACTTGTAAAATTCTAAGAAGGAGGGAGACAGCAAGTGACGCTGCCTCGAAGAAACGTTCACGTGAGAGGAAGAGAGATAGCTGCAGTAAAAGCGCGGTATCGGCGAGCAACAAGAACTAGAAAATTTGGCCGACGAGGGAGACAGCAAGTGACGCTGACATAAGGAAACTGCAGAAGGAGTGAGAAAGCTGATCAGAAAGGTGGTTCTGGAATTTTCGCAGCATGTGACGAAATATTCGTGAGGTTTGGCCGAAGAATATTGGATATACCAACAATCAAAAGGCAAGGCAGGAACGGATTGAAGTGCACAATAGAGAGCGCTGGAGAAGTGTACGGCGCTAGAGAGGATTGTGGCTACAACGATTCCGGTTGCAAGATTGATTCAAGGTTGCAAAATCGATACAAGGCTGCCACAACGGAGGCTGTGTAAATTGCTGGAGAAGTGTACAGTAGTTTACCAGTGTTGGTGGTAATAACGTTTCGAAGCTTTGTAAACTGTTGGAGAAGTGTACAGCGGTTAGCCAAGGCTGGACGCAACGAAACTTGAAGTCTACAGAAACTAGCGTTAAGTTCTAGGAGTGAACTGCATTGGTGGTGGCGTTGGACAAAATCTGGTGGCGACGGCTTGAACAACAGAGACTAGCGTTGAGTTCTAGGAGTGAACTGCGTTGGTGGCGATGGTGGACAACAGAAACTAGCGTTGAGTTCTAGAAGTGAACTGCGTTGGTGGTGGTGGAGTGATCTAAGTCTGGTGGCGGCGGCGCACAGTTGGGCCTCTGCTCGGATAGCATTGCCAAAATACGTTTTTTCATGATCGCGTTTGGCAAAAATGATATATGCAATCGATAGGAAATACTTTAGAGATTATGAATCCGAAAAATTTTTGAAATCGGTTGAGATTCATGGTGCTAGAAGCGCCCAAAGTTGAGACATTTTTAGTGAAAAGGAAAAAATGATAATTTTTAAAAAAAGTCGCAACTTTAAAACTGAATATTGGGCGATTTTAACAATCGATCTTGGATTTTTTGGTTTTATCTGAAAAGTATGTTCTTTGTTAATAGCATGTTTCATAAATTTTAATAATTACTTAAATAGTTATTGAACTAAAAGAGTTTAAAAAATGTACTAAATATTGGCGTTTTTTGAACTTTGATGGAATAGAACTAGCAAGACTCAACGAGTATCAATACCGGACTACATACACTAGGTAGGTGAAATATTTACCTATCAGATGTATATAGTCCCATATGCGGAGACCTGCGACAGCGATGCGTAAGTCATAAAACTAAGGCAACCTCGCCTAAAAAATGCGCTGCAGGTATAAGGAAGAAGAAGATCGCATGCGTATTTGCCTGTAGCTTCTTTGTATTTAAATGATAACATTGCGTAATGCTGTTTTGCAAATACTACCTGTTTACATATATGCCTTTCTACAATGATAAATTTTAATCTGAAGCTAGCTTACACACTTCCTCGGCCAGGAGAAACAAAAACGGATAAAACATCTCGTGAGGATATTCAGAGCAGGAAGGAGATTATACAAGCTGAATTCTCTCGGAAGCTGGGACTGAAAGTTGACTGTCCAAAGTACGGATACGGAAACAAGAATGATGGAAATACTTCAAGGAGATTTTTTGAAAATTATGAAGTGATATCTTTTATAACAGGTGTTAGTCAAGAGATCATTAAAAGGTTGGCTGTTATCTTGAATGTTATAAATTGCAAGGAAATGGTAAATGGTGAAAAATTTGCCGAATATACTTCAAAGACTGCTCAATTTTTGACTGAATTGTATCCGCAAAAAAAACTAACCCCAACGGTACATAGGATTTTGGCTCACGGAAAGGATTTAATAGAATATCAGTGTTTACCAATTGGAGAGCTATCCGAAGAAGCACAGGAATCTAAAAACAAGGACTACAAAAGTTTCAGATACACTAATACATTAAAAACTTCTCGTCTTAGACAAAATGAAGACCTTTTTAACATGCTAGCAGCCTCTTCGGACCCACTTATTGCATCACTGAGACACGTGCGATCACGAAAGGATTTGGAAAATAGCAACCATAGTCCCGAAATGTTGAGTTTATTAGATATTGATGAAAATATTGAAGATTATTTTGAAGAAAATCAGCCATTAATTGCAAATTTTCAAAAATAACCTAAAAAAAAATTAAACCAGAGGGCCGGGGCTAACTTCGACCGCGTCAAAGTTTGTATACCCTTGCAAGTTTTTTAGTAACTCTTTTATCTAAACAAACTGTTTTATCTAAAAAGGGTAATGTTTGCGAAAGAACGGCCTTCAATCTTAGCATAGGATTTAACGACATTTCTGATGAAAGTCACTGTTTTTCACCGATCGTTCCTATGGGAGCTATATGATATAGTTATCCGATCTTTACCGAATTCGGCACAGTCATTAACAGATATATTTAACTGTCAAGTGTTTAATTTGAAAGCAAATTTATATATATATATTTAACTGTCAAGTGTTTAATTTGAAAGCAAAGGCATTAAAAGTAACGAAGTTATTGACAAAAGTCACTGTTTTCGACGGATCCTTCCTATGGGAGGTATATTATATAGTCACACGATCTTGACCAAATTTGGCACAGTCGTTTATAGTTACAATAAACTCACTTATATTAAATTTCACGACAATAGCTTAAAAAGTAACGAAGTTATTGAGAAAAGTCACTGTTCGTGACTTTGACGTTTGTATGGGAGCTATATGATATAGTGGTCCGATCCGGCTGAATCTGAGATATACAAACCCTGCAGTATATACAAGCCTACATGCAAAATTTCAGCTCTGTAGCTCTAACGGTCTAGGAGGAGTTCGCATCGATCTAGACGGACGGACGGACGGACGGACATAGCTATTTGAACTCGTCTCGTCGTGCTGATCAAGAATATATATACTTTATATGGTCGGAGATGCTTCGTTCTATGCGTTGCACACTTCTGACCAAAATTAATATACCCTTTTTGCAAGGGTATAAAAAAATTTTTTTTTTCTTTTTGTAATTGTGTTAAAAAATTAAATTAAAACATTAAAAAATGTCACATAGTCGTCTAAAACAATGAAAAATTCCATGCTTGGAAATATTTTCTGACTTTGACCTTGAATATTACTGCACCACGAACACCCAGCACTTTTGACAAACATTCATTTTGAAGCTTAAGGTATTCTTTATCATATGCTTTTTAAATTTTTGGTTTAGACGCTATGATTTTTGCAATGCTAAATGCCAGAAGGCCCCACTGTGCGGCGTGAGAAAGTTTTGGCAGTGGCAACAACTCGAAGGTTGGCGAGAAACTGCAGTATTGTTGCTAAGAGAGGATTTCGGAGACGAATAACATCGATCAATCGAAGACGACCACAACGAAAGACGGGAAAAGCGTATGTTATTGAGAACTAGTATTAGAAGAATTGAACGTAATTTTAAGTTTGGCAATTGAGATGGAGCTTGAAGAGATTCTGGCTATAAGCGTCGTGACTTTGCGATCAAAATTATCCGAACTAGGGCTCCCTACGACTGGCAGGAAACGGGATTTGCAGAATAGGTTACTCACCCATTATGGTTTGCAGGAGGAAGATGAGGAATCAGACGATCAGTCAGTTACAACAGCGAATGGGGTACTAGAGATTGCAGCAGGAAACGTAGTTAGACCCGAGAGATCATGGTTTACTTTAAAAGATGTTGAGGGCAGCGTGTCACAGTATTCTGGTTCAGATATTCCTAACATTGCTCAATGGATTGAAGAACTAGAAGAATGTGCAGCCACGGTACAGTGGAATGAATTATACATAGTTATTTGTGTATGGAAAACAGTTATTGTGTGGGGCGGCAAAATCTTTCATAAGGAGTGAGAGAAATATTAAAAACTGGAGCTCCTTGAAAACAGCTCTTGGTGTAAGAATATCTTCAACTCCAGTCCATAAGAAGTTGAATCAGCACCAACAGAAGAAAGGCGAAACTTTAAATGAATATTTATACTCATTGAAGGAAATTGCAAAGCCGGTAAGGAGAATCTGATAGAGTACTTCGTTAAAGGTATTCCGGATACAAAAACTAACAAAATGATGTAATTCCAAGCTCGCAATATTTCAGAGTTAAAGTTTCAAATCAAAGTTTATAAGAAGGGACGTGATTCTTACAAGGCAGCAAACAGATTTGAAAGTGAGGCATGTGGTTCAAGTGAAGCACAGGCAGTACAGGCTCGAGAGAGAAAATGTTTTGGTTGCGGAGAGGAGACTCATTTAAGAAAAGATTGTCCTAAGTTCGATCGAAAGTGTTTCAAATGCGGTCAGCTAGGTCATCGTGCAGCTCAGTGTAGCATCGAAATACAGATTAAACGAGTGAAGCAAGCAAATGTTATTCAACATGACAAAGTTGAAGTTAGCTCGAGTACGTTCACCCCGTCTGGGTTAGAACTAAAGAAGGTTAGCTATGAGAATATCGAATTTAAAGGGCTCATAGATACAGGAGCAGATATGTGCTTGATTCGACGAAGTGTTTTTTGGAAGCTAGGAGTTAAACAACTAACAGGTTCTGGAAAGTGTTTGGTAGGAATAGGAGATGCGAATATTTTAACGTTTGGTAGTTTCTCTTTAATGGTGATCATCGACAAAATTAAAATAGTAGTTGAGTTTCATGTAGTTCCCGATGATGACATGGGGTTTGACGCTATTTTAGGAAGAACGATTCTTGATAGTGTTGACATGAAGGTAACAAAAAATGGCACTCAGTTTTTAATTAGCAATGAGCAAAAGGTATCAGAAGAAAAGACTGAATCTGTTGAGGATTGGATGAAGCAATTTGAAGATGTCTGCACAGTTTTTGAAGGGAAGGACGAAATCGGTTTGGAGTTGTCTCATTTAAATCAAGAACAGGCTAAAGAGGTCGAAATGATAGTTTAACGATACAAGCCAAAACGCAAAAAAGATAATTCGCGATAATTTTCCGATAGTTTTGATGGACAGTGTAATTGATCAATTGCAAGGAGGAAAAGTTTTTACTACACTGGACTTGAAAAATGGATATTTTCATGTACCAGTAGAAGCAAGTTCGCAAAAGTTCACTGCATTTGTTACTCAGAAAGGACAGTAAGAATTCTTATATGTACCGTTTGGTATCTCAAACTCTCTAGCGGTCTTTACGAGATTCATTATGGCAGCAATGCAGGAGTTGATTCAGAAAGGTATAGCGATCGACATTGAAGAGGGAATGTCAAGAATTAAATTACTTTTGGGGGTAGCCGAGAAGAATGGATTACAGCAAAACTGGAAAAAGTGTCAGATTCTGCAAAATCAAGTCAATTTTCTAGGATACGTGATTAGTGAAGGGATAATAAAACCGAGTGAAGAGAAAATTTCGTCGGTACACAATTTCCCAAGACCGCAGGATAAGAAAGCAGTGCAAAGGTTTCTCGGTTTAACATCGTATTTCCGAAAATTCATTGAGGGATATGCTTTAATTGCGAAGCCACTTTCCGATTTGCTAAGGAAGGATAGTAAATTTGTGTTCAGCGAGATTGAGGAGATATCATTTGAACGATTGGGCAGCATTAACGAGTGAGTCGGTATTGAAGTTATATAATCTGAAAGCGCAAACAGAGGTCCAATATGGTTATGGGGCAATTCTAATGCAGAAAGCTACTGAGGATAATTTGTTCCATTCAATTCAGTACATGAGTCGAAAAACGAAGGCATGTGAGCAGAATTATCATTCATACGAGCTCGAAGTTCTAGCCATAATTGAGGCTCTAAAGAAGTGGCGAGTTTACATTCTTGGCTTGCAGTTCACTATAGTTACAGACTTTAATGCATTAACTATGACCATGAAAAAACAGGAAGTTCCCTTGAGACTAGCCCGGTGGGCCATGTTCTTGCAGGATTTTAGCTACAGTCTAGAGCATTGCTCAGGATCAAGGATGAGGCATGTAGATGCTTTAAGTCGAGTCGCCTGTTATTCAATATCGGATGAAAGAAGCTCAATTGGTTGATGATTGGACAAATTCTGTAAGAAGTATAGTTGAAAAGGGCGTGTATGAGGATTTCTATATTTTGAATGAGGTCTTGTTCAAAGATGGCAATAAGCAGTTGATCTTAGTACCCATAAACAAGGACATTTCTCAGCAAAGAAAACACAATTATTGGTCGAAAAATCATACTTTATTCAAAAATTGAAAGGAAAAGTTATACGATTAGTTGAGAGTTGCGTACAGTGTATTATAACAAATGCGAAAATCGGTAGAAAAGAAAGGTATCGACAGCGATTGATAAGGGAGATCAACCTCTAGTTACATATCATATTGACCATGTGGGTCCGATGGATCTCACTAAGAAGAGGAACAATCATTTGTTAGTAGTTGTTGATGGTTTTAGTAAGTTCGTATGATTATATCTTACCCGAAGTACCGGTCCAGAGGAAGTCGTAAATCATTCAGAAAAACAAGCAAATATATTCGGTAACCCAGTGAGAGTAGTGACCGATAGGAGAACGGCGTTACGTCGATCATTGGACCCATGTTAACGAAATTGAGTTTGGAAAGTCCAGCAACCTGGTATAAGCAGGTAGACAAGGTACAACAACTGATAAACAACACTGAGCCTAGAAGCACCAAAGTGAGTTCGTTTAAGATACTAAAAGGTTTGGATATGAGAGTTCCTGAAGATGCAGAGCTAAGAGAGCGTATTATGGAATGCATAGTAAACGAGTTGGATGAGGAGCGTAAAGAAATCCGATATAGGGCGATTAAAGTCCTACAGGACAAAAATCGAAAATCCTATGATGCAAAACGAAAGATCGAAAGGATATATAATTATATATCTTGTCATTCCAAAAGGAAAAAAAAAATTATTGTTTTATTTGAGTTAAAAGCGGGGACTTTATTCGTTGGATGAATACTTAAAACTAAAGTACAAAATGTCTTACAGTTATATTTATAGGCTAAATTGATGTGATTTGATTGGCCCGAATTTTAATGCTGAATTGGCGTTCTCACGCTTTTGCTTTTAGGGGGACAATTGTTATTGCAAGTGTCCAATTGTTTGATTTTTGTGTATTAAAGTTGGATATATGACTTCCCCATCCTAAAAAAATTAGCCTGTCCTCAGGCGGATACATTGGGATATAGCGAGGGGTTTTTCTCAGCTGTAAATATCGGGGTATCAATTTTGTTTATAATTTGGGACTCAATTTTTTCAACAATTGGGGTTTCGGTTTCTGTGGGACCACGATTGTTATTTGATCGAAAATGCTTAATTATTAATTCTTGTGGCATTGCCTTAAACTTATAGATTAAGTATGTAATCAAACTTATTATTGTAAGTATAAAAGTGGTTGATGTAATAGTTTGAAATGCAGTATAATATTTCGAATGTTCGTTAATTATGTCTTTTGTTTCGATAAAGGAAATAGGTTCTAGCTTGGTGATATTGTTTGTTACATAAATGCTTTGGCTATAGTCAAGCAATGAATTTATTATTGATATTTCGTTTAGTTGTAAGGCACAATCGTAAATTTTTATTATGTTATTGCCTTCTATTATTAATTCGTTGTTTACGCAATTTTGATTAAGTTTAGTTTTTGGTAAATTCCATGTTACAATTATGTTTGGGTCAATATAATTAGTTTGAAAATTCTTATATGTTTTAGTGTATTTACAAGTGGTTGGGATTTGATTTAAAATGCCTATTATACATTCATTTGTTTTGTATTTTTATTAAGCAAAGTGTTATTGTTAAACTAGTATTTATCGTATGAATTTTCTGTCAAAAGTATCAAAGATAGGGGTTTTTATTATTTCTTGAGGAATGTTTGAAATGATAAATATCTCGTTTGAATTTGGTTTAAGCCAGGTGGATGTTTTTGTATTCAATAGTTTTTCCGAATTAACATGACTTAAGCGATTATGCTTTAAAAGTTTTGGATTGAAAATTCCTAATCTGGTGAGCTGCATGTTTAATTTAGTTCGTTTGCTTGTACGCTATTGCTTTCAAGATTATCTATCTTTTCTTCTAATTCGTCTTTATCGTCTTGATCAAGAGTACCAAAAAGATATTTGTATATTGAACCAATTCCGTTAATTAGTCCTCGTTTGTAACGTTTTACAATTTGTATTCCATTAATTTCCCTACTTAGTTTTTCTGTTAAGTAAGTGCTAAGTGCTTGTTGCATTAGATTGTTATATGTAATGTCTATTAACGTTAAATTTACTTTTAAATAATGATGTTCAAAGTTTGTCGGTAAGTCCATGGTTCCTATTTTAAATATTAAGTAACCGTTCGGTGCTTTTACTGGGTTTATGTCAATGGATTGACTGGATGTTGATTTTAATGTTAGCATGATGCACAAAAAAGTAATCTTGAGATGTTGACCTGTAATGTATCAATTGTCATATTTGCTTTTATTAACTTTCTTTTTCTTTTTGAATTTTGATTTGTAGTGTGTGACTCTTTGTCCTCTATTTCTTTCTTCAAAATGTTTCTCATCTAACTGATTTATCTCTCCTGTCTTTTTGAATGGATTTGTTGTTTTTGACTTTACTAGTGGTGCTTGTTTAAATCTAGTATCGATTTCGAAATCGTGTCTATCTTTATTTAAACTGTTTATTTTATGTATTTTATTCGTTTGGGTATTATAGTCGGGTGATCCTGCATAGATAAAAATGTCCGCTGGTGTTCGGTTAGTTGTTTTATGTCTCGTCTTATGGTTGTATATGTAGAGAATTTTTTCAAATTTAAGTAATTTATCTTCAATGTCGTTTTCACTATTTATAATTCTGAGTTTTTCATTTACTGTTTTATGGAATCTTTCTACGTCTGAAATGCCGTTTTTACTTGTTGTAATTTCTAACTTTACATTTTCTTCTTATAGCCAATTTTTTAGTGCTTAAAAAATTTCTTTAATTGGTTTGCCCATTTCAGTGAATACTTTCATAATTGCTCTCTTGGCTTCTAACCAATCTCTAGATTTTACTTCTACAAGTGTTGCAAATTTAGAGTAAATGTCAATGCATGAAAGGAATTGTAAATTGTCGATCATGTAAAAGTCCATGACGTATTTTTCTCTGGCATTAAAAGTTTCTGGTGTTATTTCAAAAGTTAGTTTTGTATTCCTTTTTTTTGTCTTTGCGATATTGCATACTGAGCATTCGTTAATAATGTTTTGAATCAGGTTTTGAAAATCGGGGAAATAATATTTTTCTTTAAACAAATTAATCGTTTTTTCGATTCCTGGATGTAATAATTCTTTATGTTGTTTTAGAATTATTTCTTTAAATTGTGCAAATGTTTGAATGTCCTCTAACTTAATGCTTGACTTCGAGGTTTTTGTGTTTGCGTTTGATCGTATTATTTCAATAAAGGCTTGTTGAAATATGGGATAATCTTGTTCGTTATGAAAATATATAACTGTTTTCTTACCGCAAAGATATCTTTTAATTATATCCCTTACGTAAGCATTGGTCATTTCTTTGTATGTTATTTTTATGTTTGATTTATAAAAATAGGTTGATATTTCTGTTTTGTTTCCTGAACCTCTGATGAATTCTATTCGCCTGTTAGAATAATTAATGGGTTTTTCTACTATTGGAATGTAATTTCCGATATTCTCATGAGCACTATGTATTGTAGCTACGGTGCTGTCTGTTGATCCTAAAAAGTTTTCATCTATTTGAATTTTTTTCTTTGCCGGGTAAATATTTAATTTTATAATCAAACTCATTTAGTTTTATTCTCCATCGTTGAAGTTTGATGTTTGGTTTTTTTATATTGTTGAGCCATACTAAAGGCTTATGGTCGCTTAGAATTTCGAACTTTCTACCGAAAAGGTATGGTCTGAAATACTTTGTTGCCCAAACCATCGCTAGTAATTCTTTTTCTATAGCTGAATAATTGATCTCATGTTCGTTTAACGTTCTGCTTGCGTAAGAAATAGGTCTATGGTCCTGTGAGATGAACGCACCTAAAGCTATATTGCTAGCATCTGCGGTTAGAAAAAATGGTTTTTTAAAATCGGGGTATGCAAGTATGGGGTCGTTCATAAGAATATATTTTAATTTTTCAAAGGATGAAATATAATGTGGGTCCTTTATGTTAATTATAGCTCCTTTCTTTAATCCCAGAGTTAAAGGTTTTGCAATATGTGCAAAGTTTGGTATGAATTTTCGGAAGAATCCGCATAATCCTAAGAATGATTTAATTTCTTTTGGGGTTTTAGGGATCGGAAAGTTTTGAATTGCTTTGATTTTATTTGGGTTAGGTTTTATACCTTCTGTTGTAATTATATGACCAAGGAATTCTGTTTCTTTTTTCATGAATTCGCATTTGTCGAGTTGGAGTTTAAGATTAGCTTCTCTTAGTTTTTTAAATACCTTTCTGAGTGATAGTATGTGTTCCTCCAATGAAGTGGAGTACACTATAATGTCATCCAGATAAACAAGACAATCCTTGTAAATAAGGTCTTCCAAAAGATTATTCATGCATCTTTGGAATGTTGCCGGGGCATTTTTACGTGTGTATTCGTAATGGCCATGTTTAGTTGAGAAAGCTGTTTTTGCAATAGATTCAGGATCCATTTGAATTTGATGAAATCCCTTAGCTAAATCAATGGTGGTAAAATATTGGCATTTTCCCAGTTTGTCAAGAATTTCATCCATGACTGGAATTGGGAATTTGTCATCTATTGTGACTTCATTTAAATTTCGGTAGTCAATGACTAACCTGAATTTTTGTTTGTTGGAAGCATCTCCTTTTTTTGGGACGAACCAAATGGGTGAACAGTAGGGTCGATCATTTCATTTATTTGTTTGTTGATTTCTATATCAAACGTTTGGGGATATTTGTAAGGACGTTTAAAAATTGGGTCCTCATGTTTTGTACAAATAGAGTGCTTTATAGTACTCGTGAAAGTCAAATTTTCACCTTCGCGGTACTGAATATCACTGAATTCGTACAAGACCTTTTTTAGTTTTTGTATTTCCTCGTTATTTAAATGGTCGAGTCTATACTGATTACTTTCTATTATTTCATTTTCAATAGCAAAATTTGTGTCTGGGTCCCTCTCTTTAGGTGGGTCTAAACACTCTATGTTATGTTCTTCTTCTATTTCTTCCATATCTCTGAAATAAAATGTATAGTTTCCTAGCTTTGCATATTCTTCTTCATAGTTTATTTGGGCTTTGCATGCTTTTAAGAAAGTTCTGCCTATCAACATGTCATATTTATTTGAAAATTTATGGATATAAAACTTTTGTTCTGTCGGACAAAGTTTGCTAGGTGCAAGGAAAATTATTTCTTTTAATTCTACTGCTCCTTCAATCATGTGAATTTTGGAATCTCCTAAATAGGTTTTGAAATTAAAAAAGTTTTCGGACATTATATTTATTGAAGAGCCTGAATCGACTACACATCTCAAAGATTTATTGTTCATTGTGATTCTGATGAAGGACTTGTCTCTATCTCTTCTTCCGATTGATCCGAGGCATTCTGATGAAAATTTTCGGATGTGTCCATTTTGCTAATTCCACTATTACTTTCTCTTGGCCTTTTTGTAGGCTGGTTTGCTACATATTTTTTTGGATAATTATTTTGATGTTGGTTATTCATTGGATTCTGAGCCCTGTCAATATTTAATTTTTGTTGAAATTCTTGGAAAAGTTTTTGGTTTTGTGTGGTGTCTGATTGTTTTGTTTGAGACGGAGTTGTACTATTGGGTACAAAAGATTTTCCACTTTTTTGGCTTTGATTTGATTTTCTGATTTCTGTTATACTATCCTCGTATAACCCTTCTCTTTGAGCTACTTGTTTCAGCTTGCTAACTGTGGTTATATCATATCTGGCTAACGTCATAAATAATCTATCGGGTAATTTTTTGTTGATTACATCTTTTATAGTGTTATTTAAAGCATTTGTATAAAGAGTAGTGTTATTTGCATCGTTTTCAAGACTATGCTTGTTTGTGATAATATAGGATTTATCTTCTAATTCTGTTACAAACTTACGAAGGTTTCCTGTATAGTGGGTGTTGTAGAGGCGTCGAAGAAGTCCCTCACATGGGGTCTGCGTCTTCAATTCATTGATGAGGAATGTTCTTAGTTCCGTCCAGTTGTTGGCTTGTCCAATTTGCGAAAGTCGTTGTCCTCTCCAGTGAGCTGCATTTCGATTGCGCTGAACAATATGTTATGTTGCCTTAGGTCATGGGTTGGATACAGGTGCATGATGAAATCTATCCTCCTTATGAATGATGTCAGATTCTCTGGTGCTCCATCATAGTTTGCCACCTGTCTATAAAAAAAAAAAGTGTTTGATTGAGGTGGGCTTCGGTGAGTTCGGCCATTTTTGGTTTTTAGTTTTGTTTGTGATGTTTTGTACGTGTTTTATTTTATTTCACACAAGCACACAAGTTGGCGTTTTTGTTCCACAATTGGAGTTCA
Organism: Drosophila paulistorum; assembly: GCA_018152135.1. Lineage (NCBI taxonomy): Eukaryota > Metazoa > Arthropoda > Insecta > Diptera > Drosophilidae > Drosophila > Drosophila paulistorum. The sequence continues at coordinate 912,294 of JAECXG010000273.1, read as the reverse complement.
TGGTTGTAACACACACAGTTGATATATCCGCTCACAGTTGGCGTTTTTGTTCCACAATTGGAGTTTTTTTTTTTGGTTGTAACACACACAGTTGATATTTCCGCACACAGTTGGCGTTTTTGTTCCACAATTGGAATATTATTTTTTTTTGTTGGTTGCAACACACTGTTGCAACACAGAAAATATTTTCACTGTTTGAGCGTTCCCGTAAGTTCTTGATGTCGGATCGGAGTTTTATAGTGATTATTCACTAATTCTATGTAACGCACGGATAATAATTCTATGTGTCACACGGATAGAATAACAAGTTCACTTTTACCGATCCTACCGACTGCGCCAATTATATATCTTGTCTTTCCAAAAGGAAAAAAAAAGATATTGTTTTATTTGAGTTAAAAGCGGGGACTTTATTCGTTGGATGAATAATTAAAACTAGAGTACAAAATGTCTTACAGTTATATTTATAGACTAAATATGTGAGCCCTTCAGTGGCGTGATCGATATTGATGTGATTTGATTGGCCCGAATTTTAATGCTGAATTGGCGTTCTCACGCTTTTGATTTTAGGGGGACAATTATTATTGCAAGTGTTCAATTGTTTATGAATAAAATGGATTTTATTGCTTGTGCTTCAATTATGAGTTAGCGTTCACACGCTTTGATTTTGAGGGGGACAATTGTTATTGCAAGTGTCCAATTGTTTATTATAAAAAACGGATGTTTACTTTTAAGTTTGATTTTAGGGGGCGAAAAGTTTATAAGGTTTTGAGTATTAAAGTTGGATATATGACTATATAGACTTAACGATTTAGTAGCGATAAAGCGGACCCAGTACGTGGCTAAGAAGGAAAATACTTTGGGCCGTACAAGGTAGTATCAGTCCAGAAACATGGAAGATATGAGGTTGAAAAAATAGGAGATACGGAAGGGCCCACTAAAACTATCCACTGTGGCCGAGTTCATGAAACCTTGGGAAAATTCATTCGAGTCGAATGAAACGTCAGGAGGGCCGAATGTAGGAACCGGTGATCAGGCACCGACAGACAATAAAAGAACCAGAAGCGGTCATCGTTTCTAAAGCCAGTTCGTAGTGCTAAGCCAGCAGAATACAATAATAAAAGACGGTCACACTGACCGTTTGCAACGACAGCGAGCACACGTTTCGGGACAGACCTACAGTCCGTTTATTTTGTAAAAGCCATAATATTCAATTGTAACACTAACAAAAATGCCAATAACGAAACCGGAATATAAATAAATACCACATGTAATATATGCAAACACCGTGAGGCAAATATGGATTTTTTTTCGATATTTTGTTGTTTGATTGGTTCCGCCATGTAAACGATTATCAACAATTGATTCCGTTCCAATTACCAATGCACTTAAGACACAGCAAATTTTTGGGTTTTCAATGCACTTTACTTACGAAACAAAATAAGAATAGTTCTCAATGTGACCATAAGTAGATCCATTCCTGACCCAGCTGCGCCAGTTACCATCGGGAGCTAGATGGTTGGAATGAGGGTATGTGAGATGTGTGAAGTTTATTAATAATTTAGAGTTGGATATTTTGCCGGCTCGAGGTCAAATTGTTGGGCGAATAAAAACAAAAATAAAAATCAGTTTGTTCTTATTTTCTTCTCCGATATATTTCGACCACTCATCGGTGGTCGTCTTCAGGGCAACTATAAAAACATTTAATTGTGATTAACTTTAACATTAATTTAACAACAACAAACACCTACTTATTTTTACACGTCCTCACACTGTGACGTGCAGCTACACACTGATTTGTCCCTAATAAATGCCTGTATAAATGCGCTCAGTTGTCTGTGTCTACCTTATAATTAAGTCTTATATTTGTCGGGGTATTTATTATGTGCAGCAGCTCCAAAGTGTAACGTTTGTTGTAATGTTGTTCTTGGTCTATTATGTTTACTTCGTCAAAATTTGGGTAATGTCCACTGGCGGCACAGTGGGCCATAAGTGCCGTTTTTTGTGCATTGGAGTATTGACGAAGTTTATAGTCAGATCTATGTTGCGATAGTCTTGTTTATTAATAATGTTTTGAGCTTCTACATTTTGTCTGTCTTTGTGTGCCTGTTACAATCGAATTAATGTATGTGTGTATGTATGTTTTATGTATGTATGATGATTTCTGGGAACAGGAAAGAGTCGATGCCACATCGTCTTTCCTGGGTCTCGTTCCCAAATTTTGTGGCCAGGGTGTTGGGTTGGTAACTCGCTCGCTTTCAAATGTTCATTCTTCAAATTTCTTATAACCAACGAGGCGGAACGGGCAAATTCGCTCCACACGACTCCCACGCTCTCGGCTCAATATGATAATTTTGGGGACTTATCGTCAACTCTATCGTCATCAACTTATCGACATATTTAAATTGGTCACTTACGCGTTTTATGCTTTTTACGAATTGATCTCGTCCCTTCTTTGTATCATCGAAATCTTTGGGGATCGTCTCAGATGGAGGAGCCATTCTTGCAAGATGAATTTATATTGACCACTTGGTCTGTCCCGGTTGTATTGTGCAGTCTTTTGAATGCATTCTGGGATGTTGCTATGGTATTTGATATCTAAATACCATGCTAAATTTCCTGGTTTGGAAATCTGCTGAGGTTAATTAAATTTTTTTTGTATTTCTAGTATTTTCTAATAAAATCGAATAGTAAGTGAAAGTTTATTGTATAAAAATCATGTGGAATTATGTATTTAGAAGTTTGTATCTCAATAGAAGTAACTTCTTTTGACTTACCTCTTGAATTATTCCCTGTATATTTATTATTTGACTAGCCGTACCCTGCCACGCTTCGTAGTGGCTCTGGTGGTGCTTTAAGTTGAGGTAATTTCCTTGAACTTCAGAGCCTGACAGTAGCGGCTGGAGGCCTAATCAGTAGCCAGCTGCTGACCCAGGTCATATCGAAAAGCAATACGATGGTATTGCTCGATGTCGATCTATTATCTGTGCGCGGGATTCAGCTACCCTGCCCCCATGCAGTTAACTTCTTGCGAGCGAAGCAATTGTGTTGCTGAAGACCGCGACTCTCAGGCTCGCAAGCGCTCATACTCAAGCCTATCCTTTGTCTTTAAAAAGTAGACAAAAACCAAGCCTGAACCTGACGCAATCGGTTCAGTAGTTTCTGAATGCATAGCGATTGTAGGTACTCACACAACATTTTTATATATATCGAAAGATTGGTTTCAATGCATTCAAATGTGTCCGAATTTTCTTTCAGTAGAGGTATTTCCGCACCTGTGTCTATTAGTAGTACTAACTCTTTTCCTGGTGCTACGTTTGTGAAAGTTACGAATGTGTCCATGGCAAAACACATTCGTAACTTTCGCAAACTGATGGTTTATTGGTTTCTATTAGCCAGTATCTAAGGGTTGCTGGGTTCCCGAAGTATTCTGAGCTACCCTAACGTTAGAGTTGTAACCTCTATTTTGGTGATTATTTCCACTATTGTTTCATCTATTATTGTTTCTGTTTTTGCATCTATTATTGCCTCCATAACAGTTTTTGTAGTTATAGGTATTATTCTGGCTATCATTTCGATTGTTATTATGGTTGTTCATTGTTTTGAAGTTTCCAGCCTTAAGGATCGTTTTTAGTTTGCCATGCTCACATTTTTAACCATTGTGTTGATGGCTTCCTTAGTGCTGAATATATAGGGGAAAGTGGGGCTAATCGGCGCTTGAGGCAAAAAGTGATAAGTGTCCTAAGATTTCATTTTGGTAGGCTATATTTGTTTAATACACCTAGACGTATCCAATTCGTGGTATCCGAATTTTGTGGGATTATGTAATTTTTAACCTCAAAAGTAAATTTTGGTTCGCAAAGAAAATGTTTAAAAAACATTTCCAGCCTTAAGGATCGTTTTTAGTTTGCCATGCTCACATTTTTAACCATTGTGTTGATGGCTTCCTTAGTGCTGAATATATAGGGGAAAGTGGGGCTAATCGGCGCTTGAGGCCAAAAGTGATAAGTGTCCTAAGATTTCATTTTGGTAGGCTATATTTGTATAATACACCTAGACGTATCCAATTCGTGGTATCCGAATTTTGTGGGATTATGTAATTTTTAACCTCAAAAGTAAATCAAGTTTAAAAAACATTGATTAAATTTTTAATTTTGATCGATGTTAACTAAAATAGGTTCCGAAATGTATTAACTTATGATGTATATATTATTTTATAACACAATTTTAAAATTTTTAGTTTTTAAAGCTAGAAGCTAGGGTGGGGCAAAATGGCGCATTTGGTGATGGGGTAATATGGCGCGGTAATTTTACACATGTAAAGATCAGCCAAATAACTAAAATCAAGAGAAAATAAATTTTTAACTGTTATTAAAGATTGCATGTACAAAAATGAAGAAAAGGCTAAGACTTCGAAATAATTTTTGTTAACTTTTTGAAATATACAATTTGTTTCATAGTTTTAAGATGTTTTTCTTACTTGACATAAATTTTTGTATTACCTTTGTTTCTAGTAACTGGGTTTCTATTTTTGGCTGAAAAAATGTATTAATTTGAACAAAAAGCATAAATAATAAATAATTAAACTACATTTTCTATTGGATATTGCTAGCATTATTTTCTTAATTGTACTAAAAACAGTTAAAATCTTAAGTGCGCCACATTTGAAAACAGCAATTTTGGATATGTTCGGAAAAAAAGTTATAACTTTTTAACGGTAAATCACATCTGAACGTATCATTTACCAAATGTAAGATAATGAATTAACCTTTTATTTAAGTGCTCATATGAGATGATACTAGCTACCGATCACGATATATGAAGGATTAAACAAAATTGCGCCTATTAGCCCCACTCTCCCCTATATACATACATATTCAGCTGATAGGCCCTTTTCATTATATGAAGCTTCCAAGAGCTTCCGTAAATTGTCAATTCCCGAACTTATCGAGTTTTTTTCATTTTTGAGTTACCTTTGACAGCTTTGCTTTGACTACATCGAATGTTTCACTGACTATATCTTGCAATTTCTTTATAATCGTGTCAATGGAGGTTTCATCTTGAACTTTATATAGTTTTGATCCAAATTTTGCCTTGTGCCTTTTGTTAAGTTTACCAACTTCAAAGCTCTTATCAATCTTTGTAGGTGTAACTTTTGTCCATTGAATTCTGGAATGGCGTTCGAAATGACATTAATGTAGCCCTTTAAGTTTGTTTATGTCTGTCTATGTTCTTTTATGCCTGTACCCTCATCTGATTCAGGGTCTTCATCCTCTAAATCTATGTCTTGTTCGTTTTCCAATTCCTGTTCCCTTGGGTTTATTACTAGGAGCGTATTCAGGATTATCGGTATAAATATATCTAATTAATGATTGTTATCAAATTTGAACGTAACTTGATCAATTATTTTGATATTCTCGACCAGTTCGTTTTGTCTATTTGTTCCCTGTTATCATGCACTAGTTTTCTTGCTTCATTAAACGAATCAACCAGAATTTGTTTATGTTTTTTCTGTGTCATTTTGTATATTTCGATTTTTCATTTATAGGATTAACTGAAAGATTCCCTAATTTCCCGGAGTTTTAGAATTAATTCTTCTTTATCCATTCTTAAGGGTTCTTATTAAGTAATATTTTACATTTGATCATGCTCGAATGCAAAAGTACGTATTAGCTCCCTGGCGTTTCAAATTGGCCAAGTCACGTATATAAAAATTTTTTTTCCTTATTGCTGTGTTTCCTTCATTAGGTAGAAACAAAACGTGCCTGCTTTGTTTGAGTAACAGCATACATATGGTACTTTGAGAATGAAACTCATTTGTACCCCAGTGGTTGCTTGAACTGGGAAATCTTCTCCCGATATATCAAGGTAAGCTAACATTATTTGCACCAGGTGAATTGAGCGTTGATTAAGTCTTGGACCATGCTAGAGTGGTTGACTTTTATAGGGCATATACATTTTTTGCAGAAGTGTGCAACGCCTAGAAGGAAGCATCTCCGACCATATGAAGTATATATATTCTTGATCAGCACGACAAGACGGGTCCACATAGCCATATCCGTCCGTCCATCCGTCTGGAACAACGCAAAGTCCTCCTATACTGCTGGAGCTACAGAGTTGAAATTTCACATGTAGGCTTGTACATATATACATATATATTCTGAGCTATTGTCGTGAAATTTAACATTAGTGAGTTCATTATACCTCTAAACGACTGTGCCAAATTTTCTCAAGATCGGGTGAATATATCATATAGCTCCGATCGTTCCTATGGTCGAAAACAGTGACTTTCGTCAATAACTTCATTACTTTTCACGCAATTGCTTTTAAATTAAACATTTGTTAGTTAATGACTGTTCCGAATTTAAAAAATATCGGGTGACAATATCAAATAGCTCTCATAGGAACGTTATTTTCTATGCTAAGATTATAGGCCATTTTTTCTGAAACATTACATTTAGATAAATGGTTTTCCACTTTGATAGATAAGGAAAGAGTTATACAAACTTTGACGCGGTCGAAGTTAGATCCGGCCCTCTGGTTTTTAATATGTAGACTTTCTATTTGCATAGTATGTAGGATGGAGAACCAATTGATGGTCTCAAGGGCTTGTCTTCTTTTTGAATTTTAGGAAATTCGTTTATTCTTGATAGAATTGATGTGTTTGTTATTAGCTCGTTCGGTCCTTGATATAAGTTCATGCTTGAATAATTTTTGGACCACTTCGTTGTTTTTGGTCTCTAGTGGTTGGGTCCTTCCTTAAAGTAGATCTTGTAGCTTTGCAGCATATATGTAAACATTTCCATTGAATTATAAAATGTACACATACGCATGTGTACATGCATACATGTATAGACATATTCGTCTTTTTTTTTTTTTTTGAGGCGATTATCAACGTATGATTTCAGCCCACACTTTTACTAAAATAATTTTGTTTTCACTTATGATTGACCTTTAGTTATCAGCAATTGATTCTGTAGGCTAATTTCTACGTGTTTAACATGTACATGTATATATGTAATATATGCAAACACCGTGAGGCAAATATGAATTTTTTTTTCGATATTTTGTTGTTTGATTGGTTCCGCCATGTAAACGATTATCAAGACACAGCAAATTTTTGGGTTTTCAATGCACTTTACGTATGAAACAAAATAAGAATAGTTCTCAATGTGACCATAAGTAGATCCATTCCTGACCCAGCTGCGCCAGTTACCATCGGGAGCTAGATGGTTTGAATGAGGGTATGTGAGATGTGTTTATATTTATTTTTTTTAGAGTAACTCAAACGTCTGTTCGATTCAAATGTTAAAACAGAAGTGAAGTTTATTAATAATGTTTTGAGTTTCTACATTTTGTCTGTCTTTGTGTGTCTGTTACAATCGAATTAATGTATGTATGTTTTATGTATGTATGATTATTTCTGGGAACAGGAAAGAGTCGATGCCACGTCTTCTTTCCTGGGTCTCGTTCCCAAATTTTGTGGCCAGGGTGTTGGGTTGGTAACTCGCTCGCTTTCAAATGTAATTTTCGAATGTTCATTCGTTAAATTTCTTATAACCAACGAGGCGGAACGGGCGAATTCGCTCCACGCGACTCCCACGCTCTCGGCTCAATATGATAATTTTGGGGACTTATCGTCAACTCTATCATCATCAACTTATCGTCATATTTTAATTGGTCACTTACGCGTTTTATTCTTTTTACGAATTGACCTCGTCCCTTCTTTGTATCATCGAAATCTTTGGGGATCGTCCCAGATGGAGGAGCCATTCTTGCAAGATGAATTTATATTGACTACTTGGTCTGTCCCGGTTGTATTGTGCAGTCTTTCGAATGCATTCTGGGATGTTGCTATGGTATTTGATATGTAAATACCAAGCTAAATTTCCTGGTTTGGAAATCTGCTGAGGTTAATTAAATTTTTTTTGTATTTCTAGTATTTTCTAATAAAAGCGATTCATAGTATTCCATCACATATCGAATAGTAAGTGAAAGTTTATTGTATAAAAATCATGTGCAATTATGTATTAAGAAGTTTGTATCTCAATAGAAGTAACTTCTTTTGACTTACCTCTTGAATTATTCCCTGTATATTTATTATTTGACTAGCCGTACCCTGCCACGCTTCGTAGTGGCTCTGGTGGTGCTTTAAGTTGAGGTAATTTCCTTGAACTTCAGAGCCTGACAGTAGCGGCTGGAGGACTAATCTGGAGGTCATATCGAAATGCAATACGATGGCATTGCTCAATGTCGATCTATTATCTGTGCGCGGGATTCTGCTGCCCTGCCCCCATGCAGTTCACTTCTTGCGAGCGAAGCAATTGTGTTGCTGAAGACCGCGACTCTCAGGCTCGCACGCGCTTATACTCAAGTCTATCCTTTGTCTTTAAAAAGTAGACAAAAACCAAGCTTGAACCTGGCTACCGTCTGGATGTGACTGCAGCGTCGACGCGTCGCGGAGAGAGAGTAACCTCCCGACTGCGGACGCTGCGCTGCATGCCGACGCTAAAGAGACCATGAGAAAATTTAAAGTGAAAGAGAGAGACGGCGATCGTGACGCGAGTTATGCCATTAGCAACACTTCCCATAACAGCCGACCCAAGAGGTCTACACTCCACATTAATGTAAACATAAACAATACCATTCCAGTAAACATAGAGTGTCACAAGATAAGTGACAGTTTCCCTAAACATAGAGTGTCACAAGATAAGTGACAGTTTCCCTAAAACATAGAGTGTCACAAGAAAAGTGACCAGAAGAAAACATTATAAACACTTAGATGTAAGCCAAACCAGAATATGATTTGATTCAATAAAACAGTCTTGATTTAACGCTCAACCAGAACAGACTCAATCTTAATTGGCGCAGTCGGTACTCGAGTTCACAGTTAAAATATTGTGGAAACTTTGAACGCAATCAAAGATAACGAAACAATATAATACTGTGGAAAACAAAACATTTAGTGACAAAATAAAATGAGGAAATTACTGATTTTTCGGTCTTTGAAAACAATAGCAGATTAGTTGACATATTGAGTGGTCTCTTAATTCAAAGAGTAAAAGAATTATCTTGTGGTCCAATGGCCATTGCCTTAATGAATAAAACAACATTAGCAGATATAAGAATTGAACTTGCAAATTATATTGGTCTGAATTATGGAAATTTAAATAAAAAACTATTATTAACCAAAAATGACAATGACCATAGTACATATAACAAACAGACAACTAATAAAAATACAAACCAAAATACTGAACAGAGTCAAAATGTAAAACAGTCTCAAAATCCCAATAGACAACAGAGTCAAAATACGAGACAGTATCAAAATCCGAATAGACAACAGAGTCAGAACGTAAGACAAAATCAAAATTATCAGCAACCACAAAATTATCAGCAACCACCAGCAGAAGCAATGAGTGTAGATAATATAAATGAGGAAGTAGTAAACAGCACAGATAATCAAGAGTTTTTAACCAACTAGCCTTGGATGAAAAAAAAATTTTTATAAAAGGAACAATAGAGGAAGATACTTATATTATTTTAGTAGATACAGGATCAACCATAAGCATTTTAAACACAACTAATGTACATAATTCCAAATACAAAATAATTGAAAAATATTCAAAAACCATACATACAATAAAGGGAAAAATAGAAAGTGACAGTTACTTAGTGAAAACAAAAGTGCCAAGGGAGTTTAAATATATAAATGATGCAAGAACAAGATGGGTGGCTATGCCCCTGGAAAAATCATATGATTTTCTATTGGGCATGGACTTCATTCAAAGGAATTTTGCAAATATTGATTTTCAAAACAAAATTATTAAACTTAACAATGGGGTCGAAATTCCATTCCTTTCCAAACAATCAGAAGATGTTTGCGTAATGGAAGTAAGTGAAATTGATGATCTTAAGTTAAAAGAACTCAATATTGAGGAAGAACAAATAATAAGAAAACTTTCAAAAAAGTACGAAAAGTTATGTTTCAAAGAAGGGGATCACTTAACCAATACTAACACTATAGTTCATAGCATAAAAACTACTACAGACCAACCTATTAATTCAAAACTCTATCGGGTCTCCCCAAAATATGAAGAAGAAATAAAGAAACAAATAATTTATATGGAAAACAATGGAATTATAAGAAAAAGCAAAAGCAAATATAGTTCTCCAATATGTGTCATACCTAAAAAAAGAGATAGCTCTGGAATTCAAAAGTATCGTATTTGTGTAGACTATAGGCGTTTAAACCAAGTAACCGTTCCAGATAAGTACCCAATCCCTATCATGGACGCTGTATTAGACAAACTTGGTAAAGCCCAATATTTTACTACATTAGATTTAGCAAAAGGCTATCACCAAATTTTAATGGCAGAAGAAGATTTAGAGAAAACAGCATTCATTTCACCAATGGGTTTATATGAATATGTTAGAATGCCTTTTGGGTTAAAAAATGCCCCAGCCACATTTCAACGTTTAATGAATGAAATACTGAGGGATTATATAAACAAAAGTTGTGTCGTATACATGGACGATATTTTGATATTTTCAACAACACTTGAGGAACATAAGATTGCTCTAGAAAACCTTTTCAAAATACTTAGAAATCATAACTTAAAAATTCAACCAGACAAATGTTCCTTCATGAAACAATATACTGAATATTTAGGCCACATTCTCACAAAGGAAGGGATTAAACCCAATCCACATAAAATAGAAGCAATAAAAGCAATGCAGCTACCTAAAACAGAAAAACAATTGAAAGGATTTTACAGAAAATTTATTAAGGACTATTCCAAAATAGCTTACCCAATGATCAGATATTTACAAAAAGGCACACAAATTAATACAAATGACCCACAGTTTATAGATGCCTTTGAAAACCTTAAAACACTTATAAGCTCACATCCAATCTTAAAATATCCAGAGTTTGATAAACCATTTACCATTACAACAGATGCCAGTGACTTCGCAATAGGTGCAGTATTGTCTCAACAAGAGCAACCAGTTGCATTCCTTTCAAGAACTCTAAATAAACACGAAAAAAACTACAGTACAATTGATAAAGAATTTTTATCCATTATACATGCAGTAAACTATTTTAGACACTATTTGATAGGTAATAAATTCCAAATTAGAACAGATCATGCTCCGATAAAATATCTAAACTCAAAATACAAAGGGAAAGAAATGACAGCAAGACACCAAAGATGGATTTTAAAATTACAAGAATTCGATTATGACATAATATATTTTAAAGGAAAAGACAATAAAGTGGCAGATTTTTTAAGTAGACAGGAAACAGCTGAACTAATAAACAAGGATAAAACAAATGAGTCAAACTTTGAACTATCAGATACACAGCATTCAGCAGAGGAAGGAGGATTTACAAATTTCTATATAAAAGACGATATTGTAAACAAATATAAAACTCAGATAATAGTAACTTATACAGCAACGGACAATATTAATATTCAGCATGGTAGAAAAATAATAGAAGTAAGCCCAGCAGAAACAGAAATTGAAATCGAAATCAAAATGCAAAATAATATAAATAAAGGAACAGTAGGAATTTTTCCAGAAGTTCCAGACTCAGAATATTATAAGATACAATGTATCTTAATGAACATTTTTTCACATTGTAATAATATAAAATTTTTTAAATGTACTAAGAGAGCTCAGGAAATTTCAAGCGAGGAAGAGTTACACAATCAAATAGCTATTTACCACACCAAAGATTCATTACATAGCGGAATAAATGAAGCTTTTAATTCGTTAAAGAACAAAATATATTTTCCAAAGCTAAGAGACCATATTGAGTTGATAATTTCAAATTGTAAAAAATGTAAGGAAATTAAATATGACAGAAAACCAATCAAACCTAAGTTTCAATTCACAGAAACACCGGATGTTAAAAATCAAATTATACATTTAGACATATTTCATATAAAACACAAATCGTTTGTTACAATCATAGACAAGCTCACAAAATTCGCAGTCGCTTATAATATAACAGATAGAAACTGGAAAACTAAAATGGAAATTATGATTGAACACTTTGCCAAATTCAATAAGCCACATAAAATAATAATGGATAATGAATTTCGATCAGAACAGATAAAACAATACTTAAACCAAGAACAAATAGAAATCCATTATACAAAGCCAAATTCACATACAGGAAATGCAGACACCTAATCGGTGGCTCAGTGGAGACCTACTAAATCTACAATTCTGTTGCTCTCGAGTTCGAACCCCGACGTAGGTGGCTTTTCCCCCCGATGAAGCAATACTGAAAGGTAGTTCCGTCGGGGATAATGGAAACGATTGTGGTTAACGAATAATTTTTTTTTCACAAAATTCGCAGTCGCTTATAATATAACAGATAGAAACTGGAAAACTAAAATGGAAATTATGATTGAACACTTTGCCAAATTCAATAAGCCACATAAAATAATAATGGATAATGAATTTCGATCAGAACAGATAAAACAATACTTAAACCAAGAACAGATAGAAATCCATTATACAAAGCCAAATTCACATAAAGGAAATGCAGACATAGAAAGACTACATTCTACTCTCATTGAAATAATAGCAGGAATAGATGATGATTTATCAATTTCATCCAAAATGCAATTAGCAATAACAGCTTATAATAACCGTTATCACTCTACAATAAAATGTACACCAAATTATGCAAAAACATAGAAGATGAGGAAAAACTAAAAAACACTATTATCAAGCACAAAGAAAAAATTTTAAGCAAACATAATAATAAAAGAGAAGATTATGAGGAGGAAAGACAGGAAGGACCAATTAAAAACTATAAACGAGTTAGGCATAAGGATGAACCTTATTTTAGAATTACAACATTAAATAATATTCATCCATGTAATATAAAAAGACCGTCAAAGCAGGAAAAAATTAATTTCCAACAAAATACAGATTGACATCCTTGAAACAAAAATTTTTTTCTCTTATCCTCAGATTTTCATAATTTTTTACGTTATAATGTGTGTTCAAGGCAGATTACAAATTGAACCAATTCAATCAAATGCAGGATATGCACCTATACAAACTTATTCCACGGAAATAGTTAATGAAACAGTAATTATACTACACATTATTAATATCGACCCTTTAAATAATATAATAAATCAAATGGAGACAAACATTAAAAATATTAACATCACAGGAAAAAAGGAGCTATTAGCTGAAATAAATCTAATTAGAGCTAAAATAAAATCCATAACCCCAAACAACAGAATAAAAGAGGAATGTTAAATATTGTAGGAACAACATACAAATGGCTTTTTGGAATTATGGACGATGAAGATAGAAAAGATATTTTAGACCACCTTAACAATATTGACCAAAACAACCATAATATTATACAAGACATGAACCAACAAATTGTTATAAATACACATTTTAATAAAACAATACACAACTTAGCAGAAACAATTAAACAAGACAGAACAGTAATCAAGGACATACTTACAAGCATGGACAATCAAAATCAAGAAATAGAAATGAAAATACTTCATAATGACCAAATGGGGAAATTAAAAAATATAGAATTCAAAATAAATTATATTCAGGAAAACATAGCATCAGCAAAAAATAATATAATCGTACCAGAAATTTTATCAGAAGAGGAAATAAATAAATTTGACATTGATTTTTATAAATTAAAGCTAATCCGTATGGGCATTTTAAAATATAAGAATAATTGCATCATAATCGCAATTAAAATCCCAAAATCATTTATAACCATAGATGTTAAGTTAATTATTCCTATACCAAATATGGATTATATACAAATAGACCAAGAAAATCAGTTAATTGCAGAAATAAATAATAAAACATTTACATATGAACCCAACAAAATTTTAAAAGAATTAAAATTAAGTAAAAGTTGTACCATTAATAATAATTGCAAATTTATATTCAACAATATAACGAGTATCGAAGAAATTGACGATGATACAATTATAATCAAAAATGCCAAGAATACAAAAATATATCAAAATTGCGATAAAAGAAATATTATACTTAAGGGAAGTAACTTAATTCAATTCGGTAACTGTAAAATTCAAATTCTAAATGAAATATTTTTTAATGAAAAAACAGAATTTCACGAAAAATTTTTTTATCCAACAGAACTATTGAATCAAACCTATAAAAACACAATTAACTTTGATCATGTAACAATAGATAATTTTGACAATTTAAAAGAAATCACAGAACTTAAATACGAAAAGAAAATGACAAATGGCATATTTTTAACACTTTTTATTATTATTATTATATGTTTATCCATTTATATACATATATACTGTAAAAAGAAAAATATAAACATTAATGTAAACAGAATTCAGGAGAATTCATACTCTCAGAGGGGAGGAGTTATGCCATTAGCAACACTTCCCATAACAGCCGACCCAAGAGGTCTACACTCCACATTAATGTAAACATAAACAATACCATTCCAGTAAACATAGAGTGTCACAAGATAAGTGACAGTTTCCCTAAACATAGAGTGTCACAAGATAAGTGACAGTTTCCCTAAAACATAGAGTGTCACAAGAAAAGTGACCAGAAGAAAACATTATAAACACTTAGATGTAAGCCAAACCAGAATATGATTTGATTCAATAAAACAGTCTTGATTTAACGCTCAACCAGAACAGACTCAATCTTAATTCGCGTGCCAAAGCACAAGACGCATCGCATGTTTTCACCGTTAGGACATATGTAGGCAGAGCAAGGGTGGGTTTTAACAGAGTTAGAATTAGGAGAAAATCACTTGACCAGTGACCACGAGAGTGACAAGTTGAAAAGTGAAACCAACAGCAGCAGTAAAAAGATAGTGCCATAGAAAATTATCAAGCGGAATACAAGGAGTAGCTGGTGAGCCCATGTTCTAAGATCCTTTTTGCTTGAGTGCGGTAGGGACCCAAAATTATAAAAGATGTTTAGGATTAGTTAGTTATCAATAAACTCTGTACTATTATCACTTAACCCACGCAGCATTATTTCTTTATTTGTTACTAAATTTATGTATACCCTTTCCCTCCCATTTTCCTTGGCCACTTAACTTTTTGAGTGGAGTCGAAGGATCAGCGGACTTCGGCAGGATGAGTTATTCTCCTGCAGACGAAGTCAGTCGCTGGTCTCCAGGCTCAGTCACTCAAGGTGAAGAGGCAACGGATCTTGGCCAAGCGAGATCAGTCGTTGCAGTTTCTCTTCACCATTCCTTTCTAATACCCACACTAACATTTCCTTTCACCCTTCCCTTTCCCAGTCCAAGGGGCAAAGGATCTTAGCCAAGCGGGCTTCGCTTGGCAGACAAGATCAGTCGTTGCTACTCCTCCTGGACTCTCCTTCTACTCGTTTCCTTTCCTTTTCCTCCCCTTTATGTGGTCTCAGTCCCTTATCCTAATACTCGTCAAGGTCTCCAGATCAAATAAATGTTCTGTAGACGGGACTCTGGGACTGAGAACTGTACCCCAGCCAGAGCTTCCTTACATGCTACTTTTGTGAAAATTACGAATGTGTCAATGTCAAAACACATTCGTAACTTTCGCAAACTGATGGTGTCAACTTTATTGGTTTTTATTAGCCAGTATCTAAGGGTTGCTGGGCGTTTCCCGAAGTATTCTGAGCTAACGTTAGAGTTGTAACCTCTATTTTGGTGATTATTTCCACTATTGTTTCCTCTATTATTGTTTCTGTTTTTGCATCTATTATTGCCTCCATAACAGTTGTTATGGTAGTTATAGGTATTATTTTGGCTATTATTTCGATTGTTATTATAGTTGTTCATTGTTTTGAAGTTTCCAGCCTTAAGGATCGTTTTTAGTTTGCCATGGTCACATTTTTAACCATTGTGTTGATGGCTTCCTTAGTGCTGAATATATATATACATGTAAGAGACAGCTGGCAACGTACCATTCTAGGCTGTTTGCTGGGTAATACGTTTGGAAAGCAAGTGTTCGCTGGGTAAGTCAGTCAGTTGGAAGTTGTTCTCGTTGGTCGTCAGCCGAAGTGAAAAGTTGTATCGAAGTTGTGTAAAAGTCGAGTTAAATCTATTACTTGCATCATATATATTTACTCTGTATTATCATGAACCTATTAAATAACAATTATAATAAACATTAAATTAATCTAAACCTTACATTTGGGGGCTCGCCCGTGTCAAATACAGAGACTTAAAATGCATATGTGATCGCGAAAAGTCGAGTGTTGTTTTGTTAAAAGTTGCTAAGTTGTTATATGCTGCTAAAAAGTTGTTAAAGTTGTTACAAGTAGCTAAAAACATTAGGTTGTGGTGTTCAAAACAAAACATTCTTGCAGACGCGTGGTCTTAAAAATCAGTTGCATAAAGTTGTAAAATTCGAAGACGCCCTAGCGTCGCCAGAAAAGTCCCGAAGTTAGGCAAAAGAAAGAGACAGAAGAAAAAAGGCGCGAAAAAAAGTTGTGAAGTTCGAAGTCGCCCTAGCGTCGCCAGAAAAGTTCCGAAGTTAGGCGAAAGAAAGAGACAGAAGAAAAAAGGCGCGAAATACCAGGGCGACGCCTAAGACGAAGAAAACGGTTGCAAAGCCGTTAGTAAAACGTGCAAGTCAAAAAGAGATAGGAGATATTAAACATAAAACAACAAGTATGAGCGAGAAAGCAGAACACACGACGCCGATTCCAATTCAAAGCGAGATGGCAGATGAACTCAAAGTGTGTCCAAACGAATTTCATATGGAGGAAGCTGAACAGTCTGCAGAGGATAAAATGGAACAAATAATACAGCTGCTGAGTCTAAAAATTGTTTCTGATGAGAAGCGTGATGGTCAAATGAAGATTTCTGCGGACAATTTTGGAAAAGTTGTTGGCGAATACGATGGAAAATCTATACAAGTGGAAAAGTGGTTGGAAATATTTGAAAGAAATGCCGAAGTTTATGACCTTAGTGAGAAGCAGAAATATTGCTATGCCAGAGCTAAAATGAGCGGTGCAGCCCAACTGTTTTTAGAATCCGAAAATATTTGCAATTATGAAGAATTTAAAAGCGCCCTAATGGAGGATTTCATGCGACTACAATAGTGCTGACATTCATCAGCTGTTGCAAGAAAAAAACAGGAAACACTGCATGAGTACTTACTTCAAATAAAAAGATAGCTTCACTTGGTTATGTTGATAATGCAGCTGTTATAAGTCACATAGTCAATGGTCTGGATATAAAAAATGAATATAAGGTTGCAATGTATCGTTGTAAGTCTTTAAGGCTTTGAAAGAAGAGTTCGATATCTATGATCGTTTGAACATTTCGAAAAGAAGGTCAATAAAGAACAACAGAAATCATTTTTCA
Organism: Drosophila paulistorum; assembly: GCA_018152135.1. Taxonomy (NCBI): domain Eukaryota; kingdom Metazoa; phylum Arthropoda; class Insecta; order Diptera; family Drosophilidae; genus Drosophila; species Drosophila paulistorum. Next base: position 894,929 of record JAECXG010000273.1, on the reverse strand, counting down.
GCAGAATAACGACAAATGCTAAAAAGAGTATTGCTTCAACTGCGGATCGAAAAACATAAGCGCAATAAATGTACGCCGAAACGAAATGCTTCAGTGCAACCAAAACGGACAATTTCCCGTGTCCTAAGAATGCTGATAAAGTTCGTGTTATTTCAAATCGCAGTCGTTTGAAGAAAATCCGTATAAATGGTGTTGAAGTCAAATGTCTGGTAGATACAGGATCGGACGTCTCAGTGATCAAGGAGAGTATTTTCAAAAGGTTAAAAAACGTGGCGTTAATTGAAAATATACGTGTGTTGCACGGTCTAGGCAATGGTACAGCGAAGCCTATTGGACACTTCACTGCAGATGTGGTCGTGGATAAGTTGAACACAAACCAAAAGTTCATAGTACTTCCGAATAACCAGATTGATTTCGATGGACTGCTGGGGGATGATTTGATCAAAACGTTCCGTTTGGTGGGCAGTAAGCAAGGATATACGTTACAGATGATTGAAAGCAGTTACCATGGGTCACCAGAGGTTGTAAAGCATTGCCCGATTATTCCTGATGGAGTAATCAAGCCATTTCATCACTCACCGAGTCGCATAGCAGCAGATGAAGCCAGTGAGGTAAAGAAGCAAGCCGAGCAATGGATCGAACAAGGCATCGTTCGAAAGTCATCTTCAAATATCGCCAGCAGAGTAGTCGTCGTGAAGAAAAAAGATGGAACACTTCGAGTTTGCGTGGAATAAAGAAAGCTGAACAAAATGGTATTGGTTGATTGTTTCCCCGTGCCGATTATAGAGGAGGTGTTGGAAAAGCTACAACCGGCGAAATGGTTTACCATAATGGATCTGGAAAATGGATTTTTCCATGTCCCTATTGAAGAGCAAAGCAAGCCGTATACATCATTTGTCACAAAAGAGGGGTTGTTCGAGTTCAATCAAGCGCCTTTTGGTTTTAAAAACTCTCCAGCGGCGTTTATAAGGTTCGTTAATCATATTTTTCAAGAACTAATTAACTCTGGTGTAATGCAGCTCTACATGGATGACATAATTGTATATGCTGAGACGCCCGACGTCTGTATGCGAATGACAAAGATGGTACTCGAGACGGCAGCCCAATTCGGCTTAAAGATGAAATGGAATTGAATGGAAATGAAGTGCAGTTTCATGCAGCCACGCATAAGTTTTCTTGGTCATATTATTGAAAACGGACGAATCTGGCCTGGCAAGGAGAAAACAGCAGCTGTCAGTCGATTTGCTACGCCGAAGGACATGAAATCTTTTTTCGAAAATTTATCCCTGGGTACGCACAAATCGCACGTCCCCTGACGAACTTACTCAGGAAGGAAGCTGTTTTTAAAATTGGAGAAACAGAGCAGGTGGTAATGGATCCGGTGTTGCATATTTACTCAAGGGAAGCGCCAACCGAACTCCACACGGATGCATCCAAAGACGGATTTGGAGCAATGTTGCTGCAGCACTTTGGTGGCTATCTTCATCCAGTTTATTATTGGAGCAGAAAAAGCACAGAAGCAGAGTCCAAGCGTCATAGCTATTATCTGGAGGTTAAAGCAGCCTACCTCGCTCTCAAGAAGTATCGACACTATCTCTTAGGCTTGAAATTTGATCTTGTTACTGACTGTGCGGCGTTTAAGCAGACTACTACTAAAAGCGAGAGAAACCAAGAGAAGTCTCGCAATGGATTTTGCATATGGAAGACTTCACTTTTAATGCAGTTCACCGGCTGGGTGATAAGATGAGACACGTGGACTTCTTCAGCCGTTTTCCGCTCACAAGCATGGTCGTAACAACGGAATTAACTACTCGTATAAGGAAGGCCCAGCTAGAAGACAACTTCATCAAGGCAGTATTGGAAATTCTAAAACAACGATCATATCAAGATTTCAAGCTGAAAGGTGGTCTCCTTTTTAAAGTCGTAAATGGCATTGATTTGTTGGCTGTTCCAAAGCTGATGGAACGAGACGTGATTCAAGGGGCGCATGAAGTGGGGCATTTTTCGATGGCGACGACGATGCAGTCAATCCAGCAGCAATATGGGATCCCACATCTTGAAAGGAAAGTAGCTAATGTGATTGCTAATTGTATAAGTTGTATTATTTTCAGAAAAAAGTTGGGCAAACAAGAGGGCTATCTTCACTGCATAGAGAAAGGGGACACGCCACTGCATACGCTTCACATAGATCATTTGAGTCCGATGCACGCGACAGCGAAACAATACAAATATGTTTCCACATCTTGAAAGGAAAGTAGCTAATGTGATTGCTAATTGTATAAGTTGTATTATTTTCAGTAAAAAGTTGGGCAAACAAGAGGGCTATCTTCACTGCATAGAGAAAGGGGAGACGCCACTGCATACGCATCACATAGATCATTTGGGTCCGATGGAAGCGACAGCAAAACAATACAAATATGTTCTGACGGCTGTTGATGCTTTTTCTAAATTCGTATGGCTTTTCCCTACTAAATCAACCGGCTATGAAGAAGTTATTAAAAAGATCACCGACTGGTCTGCTGTGTTTGGTTTCCCAAAGCGTATAATCAGCGACAGAGGAGTAGCGTTTACATCTAATGCTTTTGCTGAGTTTCTTAATGAAAACAAAGTGGAGCATGTGTGGACAACAACAGGTGTAGCTAGAGGTAACGGCCAAGTTGAAAGAGTAAACCGTTCGATCCAGAAAGCGATTAATTCCCATGTGCATGCATCGTTGAAGTTATCACCGTTTAAAGTAATGTTTGGGATCAAAATGAACAGCAACGCGGATGGAAGACTATTAGAGGTCCTAAATGAAGAGCTCATTACGCAGTTTAACAGCGAGCGCGAAGAGTTGCGTAGTCGAGCAAAAGAAAACATTGAAAACGCTCAATAAGCTTATAAAAAGAACTTCGAGAAGAGACGTCGAGCTGAGTACGGCTATAGAGTGGGAGATATGGTAGCGGTCAAGAGGACACAATTCGTCGCAGGACGTAAGCTGGCAAGCGAGCATCTAGGCCCATATGAGGCCACGAAGATAAAACGAAATGGCCGCTATGACGTGAGAAAAGCGGCAAGCGTCGAAGGACCAAATATCACATCAACGAGTTGCAATAATATGAAGTTATGGCGTTTTATTTCTGAAAATGACGAGCTTTTATCATCTGGGACAGATGAGGATGAACAGGAGGGCCGAATGTAAGAGATAGAGAGTTACCAGACAGCTGGCAACGTACCATTCTAGGCTGTTTGCTGGGTAATAAGTTTGGAAAGGGGATGTTCGCTGGGTAAGGGGTAGTCAGTTGGAAGTTGAACTCGTTGGTCGTCAGCCGAAGTGAAAAGTTGTATCGAAGTTGTGTAAAAGTCGAGTTAAATCTATTACTTGCATCATATATATTTACTCTGAATTATCATGAACCTATTTTTTCATTTATAGGATTAACTGAACGCTTTTTTAATTTCCCGGAGTTTGAGAATTAATTCTTCTTTATCCATTCATAAGGGTTCTTATTAAGTAATATTTCACATTTGATCATGCTCGAATGCAAAAGTACGTATTAGCTCCCTGGCGTTTCAGCTTGGCCAAGTCGTATATAAAAATTTTTTTTCTTATTGCTGTGTTTCCTTTATAAGGTAGAAACAAAACGTGTCTGCTTCGTTTGAGTAACAGCATACATACGGTATGGGTATATAAATTTTTTGCAGAAGTGTGCAACGCTTAGAAGGAAGCATCTCCGACCATATGAAGTATATATATTCTTGATCAGCACGACGACACGGGTCCAAATAGCCATATCCGCCCGTCCATCCGTCTGGATCTACGCAAACTCCTCCTATACTGTTGGAGCTACAGAGTTGAAATTTCACATGTAGGCTTGTACATATATACAATAACTTCGTTATTTTTTATTGTCGTGAAATTTAACATTAGTGAGTTCATTATACCTATAAACGACTGTGCCAAATTCTCAAGATCGGGTGACTATATCATATAGCTCCCATAGGAACGATCGGTGGAAAACAGTGACTTTCGTCAATAACTTCGTTACTTTTGACGCAATTGCTTTTAAACTAAACATTTGTTAGTTAATGAAATTAGTGACTTGGATCAATATCTTCGTTATGCTAAGATTATAGGCCATTCTTTCTCAAACATTACCCTTTTTAGATAAAAGGTTTTTTCACTTTAATAGATAAGGAAAGAGTTACCAAAAAAGGTGCAAGGTTATACTAACTTTAACGCGGTCGAAGTTACTTCCGGCCCTCTGGTTTTTAATATGTTGACTTTCTATTTGCATAGTATGTAGGATGGAGAACCAATTGATGGTCTCAAGGGCTTGTCTTCTTTTTGAATTTTAGGTAATTCGTTTATTCTTGATAGAATTGATGTGTTTGTTATTAGCTCGTTCGGTCCTTGATATAAGTTCATGCTTGAATAATTTTTGGATTTTTTTTTTTCGATATTTTGTTGTTTGATTGGTTCCGCCATGTAAACGATTATCAACAATTGATATGATTTTTGGGTTTTCAATGCACTTTACTTACGAAACAAAATAAGAATAGTTCTCAATGTGACCATAAGTAGATCCATTCCTGACCCAGCTGCGCCAGTTACCATCGGGAGCTAGATGGTTGGAATGAGGGTATGTGAGATGTGTGAAGTTTATTAATAATTTAGAGTTGGATATTTTGCCGGCTCGAGGTCAAATTGTTGGGCGAATAAAAACAAAAATAAAAAACAGTTTGTTGTTGTTTTCTTCTCCGACATATTTCGTGGTCGTCTTCAGGGCAGCTATAAAAACATTTAATTGTGATTAACTTTAACATTAATTTAATTTAATTTAATTTAATGTTCACTGGCGGCACAGTGGGCCATAAGTGCCGTTTTTTGTGCATTGGAATGTTGTTGCGATAGTCTTGTTTATTAATAATGTTTTGAGCTTCTACATTTTGTCTGTCTTTGTGTGCCTGTTACAATCGAATTAATGTATGTGTTTATGTATGTTTTATGTATGTAAGATGGAGTCCACAATTGAGTCCCCAAATGTATTATATTATAGTTTATTAATATTATTATAAATCGTGGACGGGCGAATAATGATTACAAAATATGCAACTTAAATCTCGGGTTCTGTATACTGCTGATTTATCGGCTTCTTACTGCTGATACTTCTGACTGCTGAACACCGACTGCCGACTGCTGAACCTCGTCTGCTGACTGCTGAATATCGACTGCTGACTGCTGAATATCGACTGCTGACTTTACACGACACCTCACGACTGCTGCTGCGTTGCCAATCTGCATAAGGGAGTTGCCACCACGCTGCAACTACCTAATCCCATCTCACATTCGGCCTTCCTGATTAGTCATCAGCCTCTGATGACCATGCATCCTCGTTTTCTGCTACAAAACTCCACAATTTCATGTTGTCATTGCTAGTGGTCGTATATTTTGGTCCCTCGGTATCTGTTGCTGCTTTTCGAACATCATATCGTCCTGCACGTTTCAACTTTACTATCTCGTACGGTCCCAAAAACTCGCTTGCCAACTTTTTGCCTGCTACAAATTGTGTTCTACGAATGGCCACTAGATCTCCAACACTGTATCCAACCTCGTTCTTTCGGTTTTTATCAAACTGTTCTTTATAACCTTTCTGAGCCATCCGTATACTTCCTTTTGCTTTATCACGAATCTCTTGTCTTTCTGAGTCAAAGGTATCAAACATTTCATTTTCGAGCAACTGTAAGATATCGCTTTCGGTTCCACTTCTCATTTTCACGCCAAGCATCAACTCAAATGGAGACCGCTTTGTGGACTTATGGACAGAAGAATTAATCGCTTTTTGAACTCTCGGTACGAACTTATACCATCTCTCAGGCTCCTCCGATGACAACTTGGATATAATGTTAAGGATCGATCGGTTGACACGTTCAATTTGTCCATTTCCTCTTGGCACTCCAAACATGTTCAATTCCATTCTGTTTCGTATACTCTTCAAAACTTGACGATGTAAATGCTGACCCACGATCACTAATGATGCGAGCTGGATGTCCGAATATATCTGACCATTCTTTTTGATGACCTCGTCGGCATTAGTGGTTTTTGTGGGGTACATCCATACAAATTTGCTGAAACTATCGACCATTGCAAATATGTATTTATACAGCTTTGATGTGGCATCCATCAGTCCGAGGTGATCCACTTGTAAAGTGTGCAGCGGTTCGGATCCTTTGTCAATTTGATAAAGAAACCCTTCTTTTTTGCCAAGTTTCTTGTTGTAGATAATGCATTTAACACAATTGTTTATTATCTGCATCACTTTGCCTTCCAGATGTGGTATCCAAAAACTTTGTTGTACTGCGTGCATAGTTTTTTGCACTGCAAAGTGTCCTGCGTTGTGAGCTTCCGTAATTATTTCTCTTTCTAGGGATTTTGGTATAGCGAGCAAATCTGTTCCTTGTACCACCTTGTACACCAAACCTCCTTTAAGCTTAAAGTTGTCATACGGCTTGCTTTTAAAAATCTCGGAAATTGCTTTTATCATCGTATCATCTTGCTGGGCTTTTCTAATCTTCGCTGTGACTGTTGATGATACTAACATTATTTGACTTGTGTATCGGCTTAGGCAATCCACGTGTTTTAGCCGCTCTCCTGGTCTGTGCACTGCCTCAAAATCGAAGTCTTGCAAGTATAGCACCCATTGGGCAACCTCCCGAGGAACGCCTTTCTTACTCAATGTTTGCTTGAACGCAGCGCAATCGGTTACAAGCTTAAAGTTAATTCCAAGAATATACTGCCGAAATTTTTTGCAAGCTAGGAATATAGCTTTGGCTTCTTGTACATAGCTATGCAGCCGTGCTTCAGACTCTGAGGTTTTCTTGCTCCAAAACAAAACGGGGTGAAGTTGACCCTCTTGCCACTGTAGCAAAACAGCACCAAACCCGTCTTTAGATGCGTCGGTATGTATTTCGGTTCTGGCATCCCTTCGATACAACTTCAAAACTGGCTCTTTTATTAAGGCATCCTTTAAGACTTCAACAGCATTTTGTTCCCTAGGGCCCATTTTAAATTCGACATCTTTTCGCAATAGATCTGTCAGCGGCTTGGCGATCAATGAGTAGTCTCTTATAAATTTGCGGAAAAAACCAGTTAATCCGAGAAAAGCCTGAACAGCCTTGACGTTTTTTGGCATTGGAAACTTTTTAATGGCTCTGGTCTTTTCTGCTCCCGGTTTTATGTTTCCGTTTCCAATTTGATGACCCAAAAATTCAATTTCAGTCTGCAGAAATCGGCACTTTCTCCATTTTATTTTCAGCCCATACTCAGCTGTTACATCCAGAACTTTTTGCAGTTTTGTGAGACATTCGTTAGCTGTTTCGGCATGTATTATGATATCGTCCATGTAAAGATCGAGAACGTTATCATTAATGAGGTTTTGAAATACGTAATTAACAAAACGAATAAAAGCTGCTGGAGAGTTGCAAAAGCCAAAGGGCGCGCGGTTGAACTCAAAAAGGCCCTCTTTCGTTATGAATGCGGTGTATTTCTTGCTGCTTTCCTCCACTGGAACGTGAAAGAAACCATTTTCAAGATCCATGATAGTGAAAACTTTTGCATTGCCCAATTTTTCCAAAACATCTTCGACGATAGGCACAGGGAAGCAGTCCTTTAATACCATCTTGTTTAACTGCCGGTAGTCAATGCACACTCGATTATTGCCATCCTTCTTTTTCACGATCACCGTACGACTGGCGAAGTTAGATGATGAACGTCGTATCGTATCATCCTGCAGCCATTCATTAATCTGCTGCTTGACCACATCTGCTTCGGTAATGGCTATTCGGCTTGGTGCGTCTCGAAATGGCTTGATATTGTCGTCAGGCACTATCTTCAACGTGATCGGGCAGTCAGCTGTCTTATCTCTTTTGGCAAAATCCTCAATCATCGATTGAACAACATGAGTATACTGTGAAGGCACATCAGGGTCAGTGTTTGTTTCGACTACATTATAAATACTTATCTGATTTTGGTTGGCAGCTTCTTCCTCAGATAGCTGTGCGAAAGTATATCCAACGGGAGTTAATGTCATTTGGAACTTTGATATAAAATCATATCCCAGCAGTAATTCAATTCCAATTGTGCAGTCATCCACTACCAGAAACGTGTGTGTGAGGCAAATGCCATCGATCTGCACCTCTGCCTTGAACTGACCTACAGGACGTGTGGTGTTCTGCCCTAGTCCTCTCAGACAAGTCGTACTTGCTAGCAGCTGGACTTCTCGCATTCGGCTAAACACAGACTTTCTAAGTATAGACACGTCGGCTCCGGTATCTATCAGTCCTTTTACCTTCACATCGCCTATCTGCAACGATTTAAGTCGGATTTCTTCATACGCGATGTTTACAGAGTAGGAAGTTGGACAATTTTTAGACATGTGTCCAGTTTGGTTGCAGCGGACACACTTGACTTCCTCCTTACAGTCCTTGCGCAGATGCGCCATTGATCCGCATTTGAAGCAGTGTTGCTTCTTGTCACTCCTGCTGAAGTTTGATTTCGGCGTAAACTGCTGTGGAGCTCGTTTTTCGGGCTTAACATTGGTACGGGCGATTTTTTCGAAAATGTCATATTTATCTTTCAGCTCCTTCAGTGACTTGCAGCCGTACAACGTGTATTTGTAGTCACTCTTCAGGTTCAATCCATTAACAATGTGCTTGATAACTGACTCCATATCAATAATCCCACGGGCAGCGATCCGTTTCATTTGCAAATTGTACTCATGAAAACTTTCATCATCGGACTTCGTACGTAGAGATAATTGGTTGTGAATTTCGGCACTGCATGGCTGATCGCAATCAAATTCCTCCAAGATTTGCTGGCGAAGTTGTTCATATTCGTAGACAGCCGTAGACTCAAGAAATAGGGCGGCAGTACCGGTCATTTTCGCTCGGGCTTGAACGTACTTCTGTTTATTGTTCAATCCATATGCATCGGCGTTGAGTTCAAAGTTTTGAAACCACTGTTGTACAGACATTCCTTCCCCGCAGAATTCTGGAATGATTTTGGCAAAGTTCTCCACCACCAGCTTGGTGTCATTTTTTTTGTCTATTTCGTCGGCTTGCACTTTCAGAGAAAATATTTGGACCAGCTGCTGAAGAATCGCGGTATTCTCAACTAGCATTGCTTCATTTATTCCGGCCTGGTTTCCATCATGTTGGTGCTCAATTGCCTTTAATTCGTTTACCCTTTCACCTGGGTGCGACATCGAGGCTAATTGGTCATCTTCGTCCGCCATAATGATGCGATTTCGTAATACTCTTATTGGAAGCTTACTCTCTCTTATTGGAAGCTTGCTCGCGATTTTTCCTCTTCGTTTTTCGCTTGCTTTCTCGTTTTTTCCGATTGCTGTCCTCGTTTCTATTCTCGTTTCGTTTGCCTCCAGAATCTCGCGTCTGCCTGCTGTCGTTTTTTTCGTTTCGTTTGGCGCCAGAATTTCGCGTCTGCTTGCTGTCGACTTTTACGTTTCGTTTGGCGCCGAAGTTTCGCGTCTGCTTGCTATCTCTTTTCTTTCGCTTGATGTTTTCGTCTTGTTTATCTCGTTTGGCGCTCGAGCATCGCGTCTTCTTGCGAAATTGGAATTTGTTTTTTCCTCCGAGTGGACTCGCTCTTTCGTTCTTTCTGCTGTTGAATACTTTCTCTGTCTCACTCTTTCCACTGACAGCTTTCCAATCATGTATTTCCAAAGTCCGCGATCGGTTGAGCCCCCAAATGTAAGATGGAGTCCTCAATTGAGTCCCCAAATGTATTATATTATAGTTTATTAATATTATTATAAATCGTGGACGGGCGAATAATGATTACAAAATATGCAACTTAAATTTCGGGTTCTGTATACTGCTGATTTATCGGCTTCTTACTGCTGATACTTCTGACTGCTGAACACCGACTGCCGACTGCTGAACCTCGTCTGCTGACTGCTGAATATCGACTGCTGACTGCTGAATATCGACTGCTGACTTTACACGACACCTCACGACTGCTGCTGCGTTGCCAATCTGCATAAGGGAGTTGCCACCACGCTGCAACTACCTAATCCCATCTCACATGTATGTATGATGATTTCTGGGAACAGGAAAGAGTCGATGCCACGTCTTCTTTCCTGGGTCTCGTTCCCAAATTTTGTGGCCAGGGTGTTGGGTTGGTAACTCGCTCGCTTTCAAATGTAATTTTCGAATGTTCATTCGTTAAATTTCTTATAACCAACGAGGCGGAACGGGCGAATTCGCTCCACGCGACTCCCACGCTCTCGGCTCAATATGATAATTTTGGGGACTTATCGTCAACTCTATCATCATCAACTTATCGTCATATTTTAATTGGTCACTTACGCGTTTTATGCTTCTTACGAATTGATCTCGTTCCTTCTTTGTATCATCGAAATCTTTGGGGATCGACCCAGATGGAGGAGCCATTCTTGCAAGATGAATTTATATTGACTACTTGGTCTGGTCTGGATGTTGCTATGGTATTTGATATGTAAATACCAAGCTAAATTTCCTGGTTTGGAAATCTGCTGATGTTAATTAAATTTTTTTGTATTTCTAGTATTTTCTAATAAAAGCGATTCATAGTATTCCATCACATATCGAATAGTAAGTGAAAGTTTATTGTATAAAAATCATGTGGAATTATGTATTTAGAAGTTTGTATCTCAATAGAAGTAACTTCTTTTGACTTACCTCTTGAATTATTCTCTGTATATTTATTATTTGACTAGCCGTACCCTGCCACGCTTCGTAGTGGCTCTGGTGGTGCTTCAAGTTGAAGTAATTTCCTTGAACTTCAGAGCCTGACAGTAGCGGCTGGAGGCCTAATCAGTAGCCAGCTCTGACCCAGGTCATATCGAAAAGCAATACGATGGTATTGCTCGATGTCGATCTATTATCTGTGCGCGGGATTCTGCTGCCCTGCCCCCATGCAGTTAACTTCTTGAGAGCGAAGCAATTGTGTTGCTGAAGACCGCGACTCTCAGGCTCGCAAGCGCTCATGCTCAGCCTATCCGTTGTCTTTAAAAAGTAGACCAAAACCAAGCTTGAACCTGACGCAATAGTTTCTGTTCAGTAGTTTCTGAATGCATAGCGATTGTAGGTACTCACACAACATTTTTATATATATCGAAAGATTGGTTTCAATGCATTCAAATGTGTCCGAATTTTCTTTCAGTAGAGGTATTTTCGCACCTGTGTCTATAAGTAGTACTAACTCTTTTCCTGGTGCTTGTGACGAGTCACATTATCGTGGCAAACTAAACTACGCCCATGTAGGGCCCTTTTTCGTTTTTACTTTTATTTTGATACGCCCATGGAGGGCACATTAAATATCGTAACCTCAAAACTAACTGTAGTTCTTTTTCTGATAGCCAATGCTTTCGATCGACGCTCCATCTCTTTCTAGCTACCGTCTGGATGTGGCTGCAGCGTAGACGCGTCGTGGAGAGAGAATAACCTCCCGACTGCGGACGCTGCGCTGCATGCCGACGCTAAAGAGACCATGAGCAAATTTAAAGTGAAAGAGAGAGTCGGCGATCGTGACGCGTGCCAAAGCACAAGACGTATCGCATGTTTTCACCGTTAGCACATATGTAGGCAGAGCAAGGGTGGGTTTTAACAGAGAGTTAGAATTAGGAGAAAATCACTTGACCAGTGACCACGAGAGTGACAAGTTGAAAAATGAAACCAACAGCAGCAGTAAAAAGATAGTGCCATAGAAAATTATCAAGCGGAATACAAGGAGTAGCTGGTGAGCCCATGTTCTAAGATCCTTTTTGCTTGAGTGCGGTAGGGACCCAAAATTATAAAACCCACGCAGCATTATTTCTTTATTTGTTACTAAATTTATGTATACCCTTTCCCTCCCATTTTCCTTGGCCACTTAACTTTTTGAGAGGAGCCGAAGGATCAGCGGACTTCGGCAGGATGAGTTATTCTCCTGCAGACGAAGTCAGTCGCTGGTCTCCAGGCTCAGTCACTCAAGGTGAAGAGGCAACGGATCTTGGCCAAGCGAGATCAGCCGTTGCAGTTTCTCTTCACCATCCCTTTCTAATACCCACACTAACATTTCCTTTCACGCTACCCTTTCCCAGTCGAAGGGGCAACGGATCTTAGCCAAGCGGGCTTCGCTTGGCAGACAAGATCAGTCGTTGCTACTCCTCCTGGACTCTCCTTCTACTCCTTTCCCTTCCTTTTCCTCCCCTTTATGTGGTCTCAGTCCCTTATCCTAATACTCATCAAGGTCTCCAGATCAAATAAATGTTCTGTAGACGGGACTCTGGGACTGAGAACTGTACCCCAGTCAGAGCTTCCTTACAGATGGCGCCCGAGCAGGGACCTTGATGAGTATTATGGGGAAAATATTAATATATATGTCGGGACGTCAGGATTCTTGCTCGCCTCGCTCATATTTTCAACTGGAATTGTTCACTTAGTACTTTTTATTTCACTTAGACTTTTACTTTTCACTTTAGACTTTTTACTTTTCCCTTTTACTGTTCACGTATATCTTTTTCTGTACGGCTAGTTCCCAGGGGGGTTTCTTCACTGAGCTCTCTAGCCCGAGGCTCCCCTTTATATAGGACCTGACCTGATGACAGATTGACCAATTTGTTTCTAAACATGTTGCCAAGGCAAAGATGATTGTCATCCTGCAAAGTCAACATTCCCAGCAACATTCCTGACGTCAGTTTGCAGCCGCTGCAAAGGTAATGCCAGGGCTACAATTGACATGCCTGTCAACTATCTAGTAGTCTTTAACTTATTAGTCACTTAATTGACACGGCCATCCTGACCTTTACACGTCCTCGTGGAATATATTAATTTTTAACTTCAAACTTACCAAACGGAACTCGATCATCGTCTCTTAGACGGATAACCAAACATCATCTCTCCTAGACGGATAACAAAACATCGTCTTTCCTAGACGGATAACCTTCGTCTCTCCTAGACGGATAACCAAACATCGTCTCTCCTAGACGGATAACAAAACATCGTCTTTCCTAGACGGATAACAAAACATCGTCTCTCCTAGACGGATAACCATTCGGCCATTCACACATCCTCGTGTAATGACCAAATATCAAGTTCAGAGACACATTTTGAGTTTCATAACATAAACTAAACTTAAGTTTTATTCTTAACCATACCATACAGAGTATCTTCTTCTTCTTCTTCGTTTTTTTTTTTTTTTTTAAACAAAATTCAAAAATTTACTTAAATTTTAACAAAACAATTAATCATTGTCCTTGCACTATGCGATTTCAACAAAATAACAAAGTATTTGCTTAACTTTCAAATGAACGTGTGCCAGAAAATGAATGTCCAATATATAAAAAATACAAATAAAACAAAATAATAAATTTAATTCATCGTCTCACTTGGACGGGACACTCTCAGTCTCAATTATATTCTCTGATAATCTCTGATTTTCATTATCAATATCCAATTCATCAGGAATTTTACCATCTGAAATTCTTCTAGTTTCTTGATGACAGTATTTGTAAAGCCGTTTATTTGTTAGCGATTTTAACATAGAATTTCGTGTCTAATTTCGTTTGGTGTCTCTCCTCGTTTCTTAGCAGAACATAGTCACCAACATTATGCCTTTTACAACCGTGGCCTTAGTTTTGTCAAAGCGTTGTTTATCATACTCAGCCAAACTCTTCATCTCATCACTGGCACGAGTCCCAACACTGTTCAAATCAATCTCGATTTCTGTGTCCACTGGTGGAATTAACCCTATCGGTCGAGCCTCTTTTCCTATCAACATTTCCAACGGGCTCGCTTCAGTTGCACGATTAACTGTGCAATTTAATGCAAGCTGAACCTCGCCAAGTGCATCTTGCCAGGATCTTTGGCTCGACTCGACAGCAGTTAGCAAATTTTTGAGTGTACTCATAACACGCTCAACCTGACCGTTTGCACGACTTGCCTCAGTTGCGATTAGATGAAGTTTTATATTTTGTGAGGAACAAAATTCAGAGAATCAAGATTTTAAAAAGCACCTTCCATGGTCAGCTATGATACGATTTGGTATCCCGAATAGGGCAATCGAGGCTTTTAAGGCCTTAACGCAGCTTTCTGTGTCTATTTTAAGGGTGTGATAAAGGTGTACAAATTTCGTGAAGCCATCAATCTGAACGTTGACATATTCTTTTAGGTCGCTTTTACATCTCAATTTTCCGGAAATATCTATGTGAACAGTGTGCCAAGGGATGTTCACCTTCGCGATTGGATGGAGCTCAGCTTGTATTTTCCCAGAAGGCGACTTGGAAGTCCTACAAGTAATGCAATTATTTACAAACTTGCGAACATATTTATTCATGTTATGCAACCAATAATATTGGTAGAGCTTGTCAAGAGTTTTCTGCCAACCAAGGTGCATAATTGACTCGTGTACTTGATTTACCACGGACCATCTAAATGTTCGTGGCACCACCGGTAGACAACGTGTTCTACTGTTTCTTTGAATCTTGCGATGTAAGATACCTTTCCTTAAATCATAGGATTTAATTAAATCGTCTTGTTGCTCGTTAGAATTGAGCTTGCGAACTATTTCTACAATCTCTGAATCTAATTTCTGCTCCGTAAGAAGCCTCTCGCTTGAAATCTCAGCTAAGTTTATTCGCTTCTCGGTGATTTTTTCTAACACAAGTTGTGGCTTTGAAGGAACTAGATTGTTTTCCCTCTGTATATTGGATATCAAAATCGAATGATTGCAGATAGGCCCACCAGCGATGAACTCTTGGTGTTAAGTCTATCTTTGTCCGTGAAGCCTTAAGCGAATTACAATCAGTATATACCACAAACTTTCGCCCAAGCAGATAATGACGAAAGTGTTTTACAGAAGCAACCACAGCCAATGTTTCCAACTCGTATGAGTTGGTAAAATATTCCACCACATGAGGATTACCATTAATACGGTGCAGGAGTCTTGCACCATATCCACATGAACTGGCGTCAGTGTGTAACTCAATGGGGTATTGTGGGTCAAAAATTACCAAAACAGGTTCGTTTGTAAGGACAGTTACTATTTTTTTTTCGAACATTCTCGAGTTCAACATCCCAGACAATACTTCCTTTTCCCGATGTAAGAGAATAGAGTGGCTTCATTATTTTGGCAAAATAGGGTACAAACTTGCAAAAGTAGGAAGCCAGACCAATAAACTGTTGCAAACTGGAAACAGTCTGCGGAGGTGGTAATAAACTTAATGCAGTAATCTTCTGTGAGTTTGGACTAATCTCGTATGCTTTCACTTCGAAGCCCAAATACTGCACCGTTGTTTTCAGAAACGAACATTTCGAGATATTGAAGATGAATCCAGCCCTTGTCAGAACGTTCAATAGACAATTACATATGAATATGCAAGATTGCCTAAAGCAATCTGTCCTTTGAAAAACGGAAGGCGCATTTTTGAGTCCGAAAGGCATTGTAAGAAATTCGTATTGGCCATCCGGAGTCACAAATGCAGTATATTCAACGGAATCGGGGTGAATTGGAATTTGGTGAAAACCACTAGCCATATCTAAACAAGTAAAGTAATTCGAACCACGCAACCTATGAATCTGATCACTAATGAGCGGCAAGGGGTATTTGTCAGCAACGGTATTTGAGATTAATTCTCGGTAGTCAATACATAAACGATCGGACCCATTTTTCTTTTTTACAAGCAACATAGGACTGGCACAACTTGGGCGGATAATGTTACACCTAAGTAACTCTCTTAACCTCTCGCGTACTATCTCTCTCTCTTCTGGACTGAGCCTATACGGCCGACGTTGCACAGTTTTGTTGGGGTCAATTAGTCGAATTCTCATTTCTCCTGTGTTTGGGATTCCTTTAGAAAATGCTGAGGTATAATTATACCATACACCCATAGGGTGAAATGGTATATTAAAGTCGCCAAAATGTATGTAACAGGCAGAAGGAAGCTTTTCCGACCCCATAAAGTATATATATTCTTGATCAGTATCAACAGCCGAGTCGATCTAGCCATGTCCGTCTGTCCGTCCGTCTGTCCGTCTGTCCGTCCGTATGAACGCCTAGTTCTCGGAGACTATAAGAGATAGAGCCACCAAATTTGAAATGTAGGCTCGTGTGGTATGTAGAGTGATTGAGTTTGTTTCAAATTTTTGCCACGCCCCTTTCCGCGCCCGCAATTCAAAAAAAAACGTTTATCTCAAAAACTATTGCAGCTAGAGACACCATATTTGGTATGTATATTTGCTTAGTAAATGCGCTCATTTTGTAATTATAAAGATTTTGCCACGCCCCTTTCCGCCCCCGCAATTCAAAAAAAACGTTTATCTCAAAAACTATTGCAGCTAGAGACACCATATTTGGTATGTATATTTGCTTAGTAAATACGCTCATTTTGTAATTATAAAGATTTTGCCACGCCCCTTTCCGCCCCCGAAATTTGAAAAACTCGATTATGTCCCGTAATTTTTCACCTTGTGGAATCAAATTTGGCACACTTGAATTTGATACTAATACCCAGCAAAATACCAAATTTGATCAAAATCGGACAAAAAATAGCCAAGTTATGCATATAAACGTTTTTCCATAAGGCCGGAGTTGGCCGTTGGCGGGTGCGCTAGGGTGCTCATGTGCATGAGTGAGCGAGATACTAAGATATGCTTGTAAAAAGCATGTGAACAGAACTTTATTAAAATAGGCAAATGCTGTTATTATTTTGTTATTTGTTATTACAAATTTGAAATATTTGTTTTACTGGTGTATGGTATACCTAAGTCGGCGAGACGACTTACTTACTTCATTTATTTTTAATTAAATTTATTAATCTGCTTTTATCAGCATCAACCAATTCAGTATCGATTTCGTCAAGATTGATTGGAGAATCATTAGCGGCACAAATATTTACAGATTTTGATTTTACAAATTTAAACGCATTTGGTGAAAGTACAACATTGAAACCCTGATTAAGGACTTCACGTCCAATAATGACATCGTGCTGCAAATCCTCATCTTGAACAACGTGAAATAATATTTCTACCATGTTTTCATTAATGGTAACCTGACTGAGAATTTGCATAGTACTATAAATACCGGCATCGCCAATACCTTTTAGCATTACTATGTTATTCATGCGCTTTCCGGACAACCTGCCAGTTATTTTTTCTCTTACCAAGGAACATTCGGCACCAGAGTCGAAGCAAATTGGGTAGCTCTCACCTCGATGTAACATGACTCCTGTTGGCTCAGACACAAAGCACTGGTTTACATGCTTTTGTTTTGTTGGAACGTCACTTACAGAGCATCGGTTCGCAAAATGCCCGGGTTGGCCACCTCGCCTCGGCCTCTTGTCGCGCTTTTTTCCTGCATTCTGCTATTTTGTGTCCGACTTGTCCGCAGAAATGGCACAGCGTGGTTGACATTTTTCGCCTTTTATTGTCAGGTCCAGGGCTGATATCACGGCCGGTATCGCGATGCTTTTGAAAGTTGTAAGCCTTCAACTCCGCTTGCAGAGCAATTCTTGTTTGCACCCTTGAAGTGAATACAATACGTTGTAAACGGCGGTCCATATTTGCCATATGTGCAAGCGCAACAGAAACGGCGATCTCCTCTATGTTTTTGGCCTTCCAGACCGTAGTTAGCGATAAGACCACGCGGCTAGCATATACTGCCAAGGACTCTTCATTAGCCGGACGACTGCTCAATAAGTTCAAAAACATCGCTGCTGGTGTTTCATCGCTTTTGTATCGATGAAGGAACAATGCTTTAAACTCGCTCCACTTCATGCCAGGGTAGGAGAGTTCTGTTAGCCATTGGGATGCACTGCCCTCCATCGCATTACTTAACGTCATAATGAGCTTGCTTCCTTCTAGGGGCTGTTCAGTTATTATGATATCTGCAGTCGCACACCACTTTGAAGCTTCTACGCCTGCGGCGTTGGCCAAAAAATTTCGGCAATGTAACCTCACGCTTCTGTTGTTGTTCTGAAGTTGAAGCTTGCATTGTCCTTACAAACTCCAACATATTTTGATTTTGCATTTGCAAAATTACTCGCCACTGTTCGTCAGTAAATATAGGGGGTGGCGCCAATCCCACTTCTGATGTCGGGACGTCAGGATTCTTGCTCGCCTCGCTCATATTTTCAACTGGAATTGTTCACTTAGTACTTTTTATTTCACTTAGACTTTTACTTTTCACTTTAGACTTTTTACTTTTCACTTTTACTTTTCACTTATACCTTTTTCTGTACGGCTAGTTCCCAGGGGGGTTTCTTCACTGAGCTCTCTAGCCCGAGGCTCCCCTTTATATAGGACCTGACCTGATGACAGATTGACCAATTTGTTTCTAAACATGTTGCCAAGGCAAAGATGATTGTCATCCTGCAAAGTCAACATTCCCAGCAACATTCCAGACGTCATTCTGCAGCCGCTGCAAAGGTAATGCCAGGGCTACAATTGACATGCCTGTCAACTATCTAGTAGGCTTTGACTTATTAGTCACTTAATTGACATATATATATATGTTTGTACATTTATTAATATATATATATATATATATATATATATATGAGTCCACACAAGAGTGAAAATTTTATATGTATGCATATTCATTAATATATATATCGGAGTCAACTCAGAGTTAAACATTTTTATATATATATGTATATTTGTGGTTAGGGTATTTAAAGGTCGCATATACGTTGCCGATTTTTTTCTGTGCAAGCGACAGTTAAATGCGAGAAAGAGACAGGGACACACGAGCGGCCAGTAAGAATGAGAATAGACAATTCACCGTTTGATTGTGTTTGAGCTACGAGCATCCTCTTGCCATTTATCTCTCACTCTTACACACAGCTTTGATTTAACCGCTTTTTTCTCATTCCTTCATTCACACTGATGCAGACTCGTATGATTACTTTTTTTATGTTGAGTACAGTGAAATGAGAGCAACAAATTAAAAAAAAAAAATATATATATATAACCCGCCCACAGTCATGCCATACTAGGTGAGAAAATCGGCAGAGTCTCTGGCAGGGTTTCTACAGAATGATCAGCAGAGTCATCAACAGAGTTTTCGACAGGATTAATAATCTCATCAACAGCATATCTCAGAGAGAATTATTAATGGAGTTTTTTTTTTACAACAGAGGAGAAAAAAAGCTAAAGTTTTCAGAAGCAGATAGAACGAGTTTAGGTGCCTCTCAGAGACCTGGGCATGGGTAACCTAAAAATCCACTACTCTAACCCAAAGAAGCAGAAGCAGAAGTAGCAGTAGCAGCAGCAGCAGAGTGAAAGAGACAGAGCGGCCATTTAAAACCAAGCATATGCACTGGCAAGGGTAGTCAGTGTTCGGAACTCAGCAAGAGAACATCGAGGAAAAAAGTGCTTCAATCCGGAAAAATAACAACTTGAGAAGGATCATCAACAGGACTACTCATCAATACAAGGATTTACAACGAAAGGATCAACAAGGACATAGGACAAGGACATTCACCGCTAAGGTGAACTAAGCTTCAAGGATACCTCAGCAACGGAGATCAGGAAATTCGGCAAGGACCATTACTTGCCCAAATATATTCTCAACACTAATCGGAGTAGAAACGCTTATTTTCTTTGGGCAACACCGAGGGAGATTTAATCATTCTCTAAAAACTATATTCTACATTCAAGGATCTTTCCCAATTCAAATAAACAAACGGGATCTAATTCTATCACCAGGCAAGATCTTTCTTATGTATTCGAACCATTGTAAAGATTTTGTTCAAAATATTTAAACCGAAAAACCACCTCGAAAGTTTCCCTCGCGGCGATAATTCTCATTTAAGCGTCACCGTTACCTACTTTTCTTTGACCAAACATATATCTTTTTTATTTTTTCTGACCCCTCCTCTGCAGAATTTATTAAAAATTAAATAAAATATATATACGCATTGTCAACTTGCACATCCATATCATAGTCTATCGGTTTACCGTAGCCATCTTTACATAGTATCACGTAGCCTACTAATCGAACTTTGAAATCTTTTGGCTGCTTATCGCTTATATTACGACCCAGGGTCCTTACTAATATACTAGCAATGGGCGTTCATAAACCATCGTCGCAAAGCCGAGTTGGAAGTTCTTTGTGACGAATTCGGATTAGACACTGGTGGAATAGTGGAGGACCTAAGAAATCGCTTCCGCGAGTTCGCCTAAAGGGACGATCATTATCCCGAGGTACTGAGTCGACTTGCCGAAATCGAAGCCCAGTTTAGCGCCGGGGACAGGAAATTAGATGTAAAACCGCAGTCTAGAGCACCGTCGCTTACTCCCGAAGGATTTGTTTCCCAACTACCGGTGCCATTCGTTCCCAATCGCATTCTGGTTCTCGCTCCGAAGATCAACATTGAACCCAGTGAGCGGAATCGAGTCCATGAACCTATGGTAGGCATACCACTGGGAGCTATGCCTCGATCGCGGAACGTATAACTAAATGGGGAATTGCCTTTAGCGGATCTACCGATCCTATCTATTTCATAGAGCAAATAGAAATTCGCCCCGCGACTTATCGTTTGAGTTTGGAGACACTGCCTCCGATGATAGCCATCCTATTGACCGGACGGGCCGAAAGTTGGTGGCAAACCAGCGGGTATCCGGAGATGACATGGGTCGATTTCAAGTCCGAATTTTTAGAGTTCTTTCTACCCTCACGCTATTTTGAGAAACTAGAGGATAGCATACGAGTTATGAAACCAATCAAAGTCGCACAAATAAATAACATAATTATACAAAAAGCCAAAGCTGAACAAACAAATAAGCCTATGCATGGGAATGTTGATAACGACGAGATCAGTATAATCATGCAGAAGTACTTGAACCAAAATCAAATTTCAAAAGCATAAACAACAGAAGCGTCGCCGTCGCTCCCGTTGCAAATGCTCGATCAGCAATTTATGAAACAAACGAAATGGGCATTTGCATATGCCAAAGAAAATCATATTTTTAGTCTTAAGATTCAATTGTAACCAGACAGAAGTCTAAGTTCCAAACCAATAAAGAAACTCACAATATCTAAAGATATCCAGTGAACAAAAATCGTTTAATTCAACAAAATTTAAATCAAAATTTAAATAAATAAATAAAGATATCTAAAGATATCTAGTGACTAAAATTCGTTCTTTCAACGAATATAATTGGCGCAGTCGAAATCGGACAAATACGTTCAGAATTAACCAAAGTTAATCTGCGAGAAATTTTTTTTAATTTAAACCACAATGGAAGCAGAGATGGATAATTTAAGAGCAGCATTGCTTCAACAGGAAGGAGAGTTGAACCTATTAAGGCAACAAAATCAACAACAACAACAACAACTGCAACAACAACAGCAACAACAACAACAACAACCATTCCAGTGGCTGTCAAACAAAGATATCATCCAGCAGTTTCGCCAGCTAAGGCAGCTCGATGACCAACATGATGTATTGGCTTTTATAAAATCTGTGGAGTTCCTCATGACATTATGCCAGGGAAACGCATTGCTGATCCAGTTTGGCACTAGCATCGTCGCTAACGAAAAGGTGTCGGGAAGAGCAGCAAATTTCATCAGACAATTGGGGATGGAGCCTAGCTGGGACCAAATGAAGACCAAGCTGATGGAGCAAATGCGACCCAGGATGACCTACGAGGACGTATTCGATAGATGCAGATTCATCAAAGTGAGTAGTTTAAGAGATTTGTTCCAGGAGTTTGAGAAAGCAAAGTGCGAAATAAATAAAATATATATGTTCGACGAATCCAAACCAGCCATGTATGAAAATGATAAAGTAGATAGAGATTTGTTAAACATGTTAATGAATAAAATAGACACTCCATTCAGGATTCATGTCGATCAGGGCATATCTATGCATGCTTTACAAACGAAATATTCAAATATTAAAGCACTGGACGATCCCAGAGCTATCTTACAGAGGTATAGGAAAAATTCGAACAATACCTATAACAAACAGGGTAACACTAACGCTAACACCAACACTAGCACCACTCATAAAAACGCAACCCAGAATAATCAGTTTGCTAGTAATAATAACAATACCAAACAGAATCAGGGTGGCCAACCAAACACCAATAATAACGCCAGCCCACCTCGGAGTGACCAAGTCAACCAACAGTCGTATAACAGGTCACAACCCACCCAAAATCCAAATTTTAAACCTAACTATAACAACAAGGGTAACAGCTCAAGACAGACAAGAATGTCTCATATGAGCGTTGACACTCAAAAGAATGATCCCACACCCATGGAGATTGGGACTTTAGAAGAAAAACAGGCAGAAGAAGAAGAGGAAGAACAGGTAAATTTTTTGATTCCTTGCCTAGAGCATCCTTACCCATAATAGTGTGGACAATAGGAAAAGAAAAAATTAAATGCTTAGTCGACACTGGTGCGACGACAAGCATCTTAAAATCAAAAATTCTTGAATTTCAATACCCCAAAACAGAACTCACCAAACCATGCTCTTATAAAACTCTTAACGGCATTAACGTCGTGAAATACACCGTAACAACACCACTTCCAAAAGAGATACCCTACTCGGGGACACTACAGTGGAATCTTATAGATTTCTCAAACAAAAATTTCTCGGCAATAATAGGCCAAAATTTCTTAAAAGCCTTCAATGCTCAAATCAACAACACAGAGCGATATGTACAATTACTCGATAGAAAATTTTATTTTTTGGATTACGAATACCCAGAAGCCATGCACAATGCTTGTGCTCTGCAACCCGTGAACAAAGAAGAAATACGAGATCGCTTCAACCTCGCTCATTTAAATGACGAGGAACGTCGAGCCGTCGAAACCCTATTAGCGGAATCTGACGACTTATTTTTTCAAGAGGGGGACGTTTTGTCAGCAACAAACCAGATTTCCCACGAAATAATTACCACAGTGGATAGGCCTTTATATTCTAAAATATATAGATATCCCCAAATACATGAAAAAGAAATAAATAGACAGATAAAGGAAATGCTTGAGCAGAACATAATAAAAAAGAGTAACTCACCCTACAACAGTCCCTTATGGATCGTCGAGAAAAAACTCGATAATTCAGGGTCAAAAAAGTTCAGAATCGTCATCGATTACCGCAAATTAAACGAATTCACGGTCGATGACAGATTTCCAATCCCTAATCTAAACTCTCTATTGGATAAATTAGGTAGATCCCAATATTTCACAACCCTCGATCTGGCGAAGGGTTTTCACCAAATTCTCGTAAGAGAGGAAGACAGACCAAAAACGGCATTTTCAACACCGTCAGGTCACTATGAGTTTGTCAGAATGCCGTTCGGACTAAAAAATGCTCCATCGACATTTCAGAGGCTCATGAATGAAGTCTTGAAAGACCATATTAATGACAACTGTGTCGTCTACATGGACGACATATTAATTTTTAGCACTTCCCTTCAGGAACATATGACCACCCTAAGGAAGATATTTAGAACCTTGAAGGAGGCAAATTTGAAAATTCAAGTAGATAAGTGTGACTTCCTTAAGAAAGAAACACAATTTCTTGGCCACATCCTGACCACTCACGGTATTAAACCGAACCCAGACAAAGTAAATATTATACAAAATTTAAAATTACCTAAAACGGCAAAACAGATTAAATCATTCCTGGGAATGACAGGATTTTACAGAAAGTTCGTTAAGGATTATGCAAAAATAGCATTCCCTATGTCAAGGTATCTGAAGAAAAACGAGACGATCAACACTAATGACCCAAGCTATATAGCTGCATTCGAAAAGTTGAAGACACTAGTTACAAACAGTCCAGTCCTACGATACCCAAATTTTTCCAAGAAATTCACTGTCACTACAGACGCCAGTAATTTCGCGGTGGGAGCAGTGCTATCGCAAGAGAGCCACCCAATCGCATATGCATCCCGAACATTAAATCAACATGAATGCAACTACTCGACTATAGAGAAAGAGCTTCTAGCCATAGTGTGGGCCGTAAAGTACTTTCGACCGTATGTTTATGGTAGAGAATTCGACCTCGAGAGCGATCACCAACCCTTAAAATGGCTGATGGCTAAATATACGGGCAAAGATATAAGCCCAAGACTGCAGAGATGGCTCATTAATCTAGGGGAGTACAATTTCCATATAGAATACATAAAAGGAAAAAATAATAATATTGCCGATTTTTTGAGTAGGATTAAAGAAGACGAAATTAACCTAATGGAGGTCGAACCAACAGACGAAGAAGACAACAAATCCCTGACTGAAACGGTTCACTCTAAAGAAGAAGATCAGGGTTTTAACATGTCCATACTAGAAACGGCAGTCAACAGATTCAAAACACAAATAATTTTCACAGAAAAGAAACCCAACACCATAGTACAAGTGTTTGGCAGAAAGAGAGTTTATATTAGCAAAGAAGACTTGGAAAACAACCAAGCAGTAAACATCCTCAGACGAGAAATAACAGCAGGAAAGATAGGAGTTTTTTCACACCTAAGCGACCATGAATTTTACCAATTTCAAAAAATATTGACAAAGGAATACACTTCCAATCCAAAAGTAAGGTTCGTAAAATGTACCAGGTTCGCTACAGACATAGAGTCTGAAGATGAGTTGCACACCCAAATAGCTCTGTTTCATAAAAACGAGAGTGGCCATTGCGGGATAGTTGCTACCTATCAGAAACTTAAACTTCAAATTTACCATCCCAATCTAAAAACACATATCCACAGAATAATAAATAATTGTGACGTTTGCAGTGGTGGGAAATATGATAGGAAACCCATTAAAAACAACTTCCATCTAACAGAAACACCAAAAACCTGCAACGAGATAATACATGTGGACACATATGTGAATTCAAAACAATCTTTCATAATATTCATTGATAAATTCTCAAAACACGCCACTTGCTTGCCACTGACCGATAGAAATAGTATCACAATAGTAGAACACATTCAACAGTTCTTGTCCATTAAAGGGAAAGTACAGAAATTTGTCTTCGACAACGAATTCAATAGCTTGAACGTCAGGGAATTCCTGGAAAAAGAAGGCATAGAATACCACTTAACAAAGCCAAATAGTCATACTGGCAATAGCGATGTCGAAAGACTTAATAATACATTGACAGAGAAAATTCGTACACTAAATATAGAAGAGAAAAGACCTATAATTAAACAAATGGCCAGAGCTGTGTACTTTTACAATAATACACACCACACCACCACAAAGTCTACACCGTTCGAAGTACAAAACCATAAAGTCGATCACAAAGAATTATATGACAGAATGTCAGCACAAAAAGCTGAAAAAATATCAAAACTAAACAATAACAGGGAAACTTACATAGAAACCAGAACAGAAGGATTTATAAAAAATTACAAAAACTTAAGACACAAGAAAGAACCCAAATTTAGGAAAACAAAATTACAAAACATCCATACAACAAACATTAAAAGACCTACAAAATTTTCAGATAACGTTGACACTCCTCATCATGTGCCTGTTGCCAACACTGTCGACGGCAATGATCAACATAACCCCGATCCAGGCTGAAACCGGATTCATATCGCTGGGGGAAAGTACGGTGGAGCTGGTTAGCGAGTTCAAAATGGTCCTACATATAATAAGTCCAGAAGAAATATTAGAATTAACCAACATAATCCAGAATAATACGAAAATTCTGGTTAAGAAAGACAGGCATAGGCTAGATACAGAGATAGAAACTATAAAAATCAAAATAAGATCCATAACCCCAAATTCGCTAGCAAGACAAAAACGCGGCCTTATCAACGCAATAGGAAAAGCTCAGAAGTGGCTCACCGGTCTCATGGATGATGACGACATTATGAATCATCTCCTTAATAACCAAGAAAACCAAAATAACATAATTAACAATATTAACAAACAAGTAAACATAAATAACGACTTACAAAATTCTATTAACACACTTAAAGAAGTAATATTGGATGACAGGGAAAAAATAACCAAAACCCTTAACAACATTGAGACATATAATACCATGCTCAGAACAGACATAATGTATCATGACCAGCTGTTGAAGTTGAAATTTTTGCATGATAAAGTAGACACCATCTTGGACACAATAGCGTCAGCCAAATATAACCTCTTTCACCCCTCAATACTAACGAACAAAGAGTTTATACTCTATAATATAGATTTTTACAAAATTAAATTAATTCGCATGGGAGTCATGACCTATGACACTAATATAATCATAGCAATCAAAATACCAACTAACATAATAACTACCACAGTATTCCTAATAACCCCACTAACTAATCAGAAGAACAAAAGAATCGACATGAGTCCCGAAAGAGTAATAAAAATAGAGAACAAAACTTATACATACGAAGAACAGAAAACAATAAATGAACTCAAGCTTAGCTCTAACTGTATAATTAAAAGAAATTGTAAAATGATAGAAGATGTAGAATTTAAGACAAAATTAATAAACGAAGGTACATTGTTAATAAGTAATGCACAAGATAATGAAATTCAATATAATTGCAACAATACCACCAATAGCGAAATATTAAGAGGAAACTTCCTCATAGAATTCACAAATTGCACAGTCCTCATAGACGAAACATACTACAAAAATAACCAAGAAATTTATATACAATCATTTGCCAATGAAGAAGAGGAGGAAAACTCATTTAACTTTACCGAAAAGCAGACGTTTAAAGATATCGTATTAAAAGAAATAGAAAACACAAAAACAATTAAAGAAATAAAAATACAAACAATAGTTTCCAACAGTTTTGGCATAGTATCAATTACTCTTGTACTCCTCTTCATAGGAATATATTCCTATAACAAATGTAAAAGAGGAATCCAGGAGAATCCCTCATCAAAGGGGGGAGGAGTTATGAAACCAATCAAAGTCGCACAAACAAATAACATAATTATACAAAAAGCCAAAGCTGAACAAACAAATAAGCCTATGCATGGGAATGTTGATAACGACGAGATCAGCATAATCATGCAGAAGTACTTGAACCAAAATCAAATTTCAAAAGCATAAACAACAGAAGCGTCGCCGTCGCTCCCGTTGCAAATGCTCGATCAGCAATTTATGAAACAAACGAAATGGGCATTTGCATATGCCAAAGAAAATCATATTTTTAGTCTTAAGATTCAATTGTAACCAGACAGAAGTCTAAGTTCCAAACCAATAAAGAAACTCACAATATCTAAAGATATCCAGTGAACAAAAATCGTTTAATTCAACAAAATTTAAATCAAAATTTAAATAAATAAATAAAGATATCTAAAGATATCTAGTGACTAAAATTCGTTCTTTCAACGAATATAATTTACGCGCTCGAAAGCAACGCCATCAGGAACCATACAAGGAGTATCTAGTAGACCTTCGATTAATGATGAAGAGAGCCCATTACTCGACGTTACAGGAACTCGACAGGATCTACGAAAATCTATTGCCAGACTACAAGCTGTATACTCGACGAAATGATATCCAAACGTTATCCGGCTTAACCAAGTTGGTGGTAAATTATGAGACAATTCGATTGGAGGTAGCGATGACCCAGCGCATTCTTGGAAAAGGAGCAACGCCGTTCAAAATACGTCCTCGGACCATATAACTTCCAGCCTAAACGGAACTGCTATATGTCAACTCTCCGAAGCACTCGTGGATACCAGTACGGCTTGCCGCAAATGTGCGGGAGCTGGCCACTTCGCACGAGAATGTACGAAGCCCCGTGTGTTGTTCTGTTGGCAATGCGTACGAAGGGGGGTACGTACTATCGAATGTTGCCGTCGTTCGGGAAACGGGCCAAACCTCCGTCTCAATCTGGGCCAGACGGAGGGACCAGACAAGGACATCAGCCCAGTAACCCCCTCCTCCTAAAGAAAGACCGCATCCAACTCCACGTCTTCGTCAATAGGAAACCAATGGTAGCTACCTTGGATTCGGGAGCGACCAAGAGTTTCATAAACGAGGAAGTGGCTTTTCAACACTTCGCCCCGTTCGTTTTGCGAGACATTCATACTAATATTAACCTTGCCGATAATACTCGTGCAGCGATCAAAAGTTCTCTCAGGGCAAGCATCAGTCTCGGGGCACAGACCGTACATATGACATTGTTAGTGATGCCATCGATGATGGACCCTCTTATTCTGGGAGTGGATATCCTTCGGAACATATGAACTTCTATACTTTGTTACAGTTGTCCCTTTTCGATAAGCCCCACGGTCCCAATGCTACAATTCAGCCATCGCTAGTGGCGGATGACCACACGCAGCCTACTCTTATAAATCAACTGGATCCTGCAGAAACGCCCGCTACGCTCAAGGATACTTCTGACTATCAGCATAGCAACAAACCAGTAGGTCAGGCAGGCCCAGTCTTGCCGCCTCCAACACCTGACGCTGTCCTAAAAACCACATTCCGCCAGCCCGGCAGCAAAAAGGAACCTGCAACCGAGATGGACGCCCGATTAGCCTCAGTAGAAGCTGAGACCCGTGACGAGGACTTAAAGCCAGAACAATCATCCAGTATGGAACCGGAGACGCTAGAGCCGGAACTTCAAGCTATTCTTGACGCGGAGATCACTAAGTTCGATGGGCTCAACGGTGTTACCCAAATGGCACAACATGTCATTGTTTTGAAGCACGATCGACCCATGAAGCAGAGGTATTATCCCCGTAATCCGGCCCAACAACAGATTATCAACGAAACAGTAGACGCACTGCTGAAGGAATTCCGTATTGAACCATCCAAAAGCCCTCACAGTGCACCAATCGTGTTGGTAGGTAAGAAAACTGGTAACACTCGCATGTGTATAGACTTTCGACAGCTGAACGCTCAGTCAGTACGGTAAGTAAGGTACAGTAAGCAAGGTAATACGATGTTACTAGTTTTCTTGGATTTATACAGTAAATGGATCGAGATGGTACCCCTTCGTAAGGCCACTTCAGCCGCTTTGGAGAAGGCTTTTCGTGAAAGGATCTGGGCCCGGTTCGGCAATCCTCGCACCCTCGTGAGCGATAATGGTACCCAGTTCACTAGCAAGGTTTTCAAAAACTTTTGCAAAACGTCCGGAATCACACTCCATCATACTGGCCCATATTCTCCACAGCAGAATCCTACCGAGCGGGCAAATCGTACTATCAAGACCATGATCGCACAATACCTGGGGAATGGGCAGAACACGTGGGATCAATGGCTTCCAGAAATAACACTAGCGATCAACTCAAGCGTCAACGACACCACCGGATTCAATCCAGCTTACATCATATTAGGTCGAGAACCCCGTATGCCCGGCGCTCGGTATGACCAAGTAACGGATGTCCTCGGTAACGAACCTCCTAGCCCCGACGAGCGCGTCCGACGAATGGAAGATATTTTCAAGCTCGTACATGAGAATCAACTGAACGCTACCCAGAATCAAAAGAAATATTACGACCTGAGACGACGCGACTGGCGTCCAAACATCGGGAGCATGGTCGTGCTCAAGCAACATGTGCTGTCTAATGCCAACGAAGAGTTCAACGCCAAACTGGCGCCTAAGTATAAAGGCCCGAATAAAATAATCAAGTTTCTTTCAATAAGCAATGTCGTTAGACTACAAAAAGCCCACTGGCGTGATCGACGTACCGCAGGCCTCGCTGACTTGAAGGCCTTCAATAGTGACGAACTCGGTCTTTCTGAAGACATCGGCCTCGGGACACCTCGCAGCCAGGGCCCGCACGAGGCCACTGATTGAAGATTTCAAGGGGGACCACTTGTTGGTGGGTGCGCCTGCCCAACGTCCCCCTCCCTTCTAAAGAGGGTCTCTTCGTACCGATACTAGGCAAGAATTATCTCAAACATTGTATCTTAGCTTTAATCATAGCACTTTTGTAAACCGCACTCATAGGGTCCCTTTAGTACACTCAGAGTTCAGGATAGTTTTAACACACTTTATATTTCACAGCAGTATGTCACAGCCGGGAGAAGGCGACGGCGATCGCGAGGCCGACATAGCCCGGATCGTCGAGGAAATGGTAGCGGTATGGGAAAGGGAACACGGCCCGGTCACGCCCGGCCCCACCACAGGCGGTAGTCCCCCTGAAGACCCAGTCCTGCTCTGCCGTTCGGAGCTGGCCCCGACCGACACCCCGATAGAGCGACCTTCAGGGAGCAAGGATCAAGAGAGCGGCAAGAAACCACCCGACGAGGCTCAACGAGCTTCAGGTTCGACCCGACCGGAGCGCGCTTTGATACTGTCGGTGGTCGAACTCCCTCCCTCGGCACAAAACATTGTACCCTCGGAGCCGGCCGGCCCTGTTCGTCGGGAGGATCCAACGGCATTCACTGGTCCGGTGGGGCAAACCTGCCCGGAAGAGACGATCGTCTTGGCCGCAGCCGCGTTCTTTGGGTCAGTTCCAGTGCCCGTGTGCCCACCGGATATGGCACTCGATCGATATCGGGAAGACATGGTCACGCCTCCCTTCCCCAGACGGAGCCTCTCGTCTGGCCAGCAGAGCGTGTTTTCCGAGAGGAAATGTTCGTCCTGCCGTACCCCAGGCAGGACCCTAGTGAAGTGCTCGCCGTCCCGATGGAGGACTACAGAGCCCCCGCCGTTGATGACTGTGGATCTAAGTCCGATTCGCCGTCCCCCCGTGTGCCGGACACCCCTCTGCGGCCTGTGTATGAGCCGATAAGCCCCCCAGCAAACACAGGTGTTCGACTGATAACCGCCAGGGTCAGTGACACTCCGTCTGACAACGAGGAGATGCCCCTGGACCTCTCCGGGCCCTGCCCTCGATCATCGCTCGCCCCAGTAAACGACACCGCTACTCCGCCAAACAACGCCAGCCCTGGACCAACGTCGCGAGGCCCATTGCGCCGATCTATGGCAATTTATGTGCCAGAGGCTACCCCACGCGGCTTCCAATTGGGTCCTCACACCACCGGAATGGCTCGTCTACACCCCCGATAGACAAGTACCCGCCGAAGTCCGAGATCGGGTGGCGGTGCTCCGTCAGGATGGGCAACGCAGATATCACCATTTCCTCATGTGGGCAGACGATTTGCTGTTCCGCATCGAAGTTAAGGCAAATGGGTGGGTCACGGTCCATTTCGTCCGTTTAAAGAGAGGACACCGTGTGTCGAGTCACATTATCGTGGCAAACAAAACTACGCCCATGTAGGGCCCTTTTTCGTTTTTACTTTTATTTTGATACGCCCATGGAGGGCACATTGAATATCGTAACCTAAAAACTAACTGTAGTTCTTTTTCTGATAGCCAATGCTTTCGATCGACGCCTCCCTCTCTTTCTAGCTACCGTCTGGATGTAGCTGCAGCGTCGACGCGTCGCGGAGAGAGAGTAACCTCCCGACTGCGGACGCTGCGCTGCATGCCGACGCTAAAGAGACCATGAGAAAATTTAAAGTGAAAGAGAGAGACGGCGATCGTGACGCGTGCCAAAGCACAAGACGTATCGCATGTTTTCACCGTTAGCACATATGTAGGCA
The DNA here is from genome assembly GCA_018152135.1 of Drosophila paulistorum. Taxonomy (NCBI): domain Eukaryota; kingdom Metazoa; phylum Arthropoda; class Insecta; order Diptera; family Drosophilidae; genus Drosophila; species Drosophila paulistorum. Next base: position 863,418 of record JAECXG010000273.1, on the reverse strand, counting down.
GAGCAAGGGTGTGTTTTAACAGAGAGTTAGAATTAGGAGAAAATCACTTGACCAGTGACCACGAGAGTGACAAGTTGAAAAGTGAAACCAACAGCAGCAGTAAAAAGATAGTGACATAGATAATTATCAAGCGGAATACAAGGAGTAGCAGGTGAGCCCATGTTCTAAGATCCTTTTTGCTTGAGTGCGGTAGGGACCCAAAATTATAAAAGTTTAGGATAAGTACTATTATCTGTACTATTATCACTTAACCCACGCAGCATTATTTCTTTATTTGTTACTAAATTTATGTATACCCTTTCCCTCCCCTTTTCCTTGGCCACTTAACTTTTTGAGTGGAGCCGAAGGATCAGCGGACTTCGGCAGGATGAGTTATTCTCCTACAGACGAAGTCAGTCGCTGGTCTCCAGGCTCAGTCACTCAAGGTGAAGAGGCAACGGATCTTGGCCAAGCGAGATCAGTCGTTGCAGTTTCTCTTCACCATCCCTTTCTAATACCCACACTAACATTTCCTTTCATGCTTCCCTTTCTAAGTCCAAGGGGCAACAGATCTTGGCCAAGCGGGCTTCGCTTGGCAGACAAGATCAGTCGTTGCTACTCCTCCTGGACTCTCCTTCTACTCCTTTCCCTCCTTTCCAGTCCCTTATCCTAATACTCATCAAGGTCTCCAGATCAAATAAATGTTCTGTAGACGGGACTCTGGGACTGAGAACTGTAATGAATGTGTCCATGTCAAAACACATTCGTAACTTTCGCAAACCGATGGTGTCAACTTTATTGGTTTTTATTAGCCAGTATCTAAGGGTTGCTGGGCGTTTCCCGAAGTATTCTGAGCTAACGTTAGAGTTGTAACCTCTTTTTTAGTGATTATTTCTACTATTGTTTCCTCTATTATTGTTTCTGTTTTTGCATCTATTATTGCCTCCATAACAGTTGTGGTAGTTATAGGTATTATTTTGGCTATTATTTCGATTGTTATTATAGTTGTTCATTGTTTTGAAGTTTCCAGCCTTAACGATCGTTTTTAGTTTGCCATGCTCACATTTTTAACCATTGTGTTGATGGCTTCCTTAGTGCTGAATATATACATGTAAGAGAGAGAGTTACCAGACAGCTGGCAACGTACCATTCTAGGCTGTTTGCTGTTTGCTAGTCAGTTGGAAGTTGTTCTCGTTGGTCGTCAGCCGAAGTGAAAAGTTGTATCGAAGTTGTGTAAAAGTCGAGTTAAATCTATTACTTGCATCATATATATTTACTCTGTATTATCATGAACCTATTAAACAACAATTATAATAAACATTAAATTTATCTACACCTTACGAAAAAAGGTTGTGAAATTCAGAGAGTTAAAATGCCCTATGTGATCGCGACAAGCCGAGGTTTTTTGTTAAAAGTCGCTGAAGATGTATAGGCTGAAAAAGTTTAAAGGTTACAAGTAGCAAAAACATTAAGTTTCAAAAAAAAACATTGGACGCGAAGTCTTAAAAATCGTTGCAAAAGTTGTAAAATTCGAAGTCGCCCTAGCGTCGCCAGAAAAGTCCCAGAAGAAAAAAGTGTAAGTTAGGCGAAAGAAAGAGACAGAAGAAAAAAGGCGCGAAATACCAGGGCGACGCCTAAGACGAAGAAAACGGTTGCAAAGCCGGTAGTAAAACGTGCAAGTCAAAAAGAGATAGGAGATATTAAACATAAAACAACAAGTATGAGCGAGAAAGCAGAACACACGACGACGATTCCAATTCAAAGCGAGATGGCAGATGAACTCAAAGTGTGTCCAAACGAATTTCATATGGAGGAAGCTGAACAGTCTGCAGATGATAAAATGGAACAAATAATACAGCTGCTGAGTCTAAAAATTGTTTCTGATGAGAAGCGTGATGGTCAAATGAAGATTTCTGCGGAGAATTTTGGAAATATTTGAAAGAAATGCCGAAGTTTATGATCTTAGTGAGAAGCAGAAATATTGCTATGCCAGAGCTAAAATGAGCGGTGCAGCCCAACTGTTTTTAGAATCCGAAAATATTTGCAATTATGAAGAATTTAAAAGCGCCCTAATGGAGGAGTTTGCATGCGACTACAATAGTGCTGACATTCATCAGCTGTTGCAAGAGAGAAAGAGAAAGAACAGTGAAACACTGCATGAGTACTTACTTCAAATAAAAAAGATAGCTTCACTTGGTTATGTTGAGGATGCAGCTGCTATAAGTCACATAGTCAATGGTCTGGATATAAAAAATGAATATAAGGTTGCAATGTATCGTTGTAAGTCTTTTAAGGCTTTGAAAGAAGAGTTCGATATCTATGATCGTTTGAACATTTCGGAAAAGAAGGTCAATTAAGAACAACAGAAATCATTTTTGAAGCAGAATAACGGACAAATGGCTAAAAAAGAGTATTGCTTCAACTGCGGATCGGAAAAACATAAGCGCAATAAATGTGACGCCGAAACGAAATGCTTCAAGTGCAACCAAAACGGACATATTTCCCGTGTCCTAAGAATGCTGATAAAGTTCGTGTTATTTCAAATCGCAGTCGTTTGAAGAAAATCCGTATAAATGGTGTTGAAGTCAAATGTCTGGTAGATACAGGATCGGACGTCTCAGTGATCAAGGAGAGTATTTTCAAAAGGTTAACAAACGTGGCGTTAATTGAAGATATACGTGTGTTGCACGGTCTAGGCAATGGTACTTCACTGCAGATGTGGTCGTGAATAAGTTGAACACAAACCAAAAGTTCATAGTACTTCCGAATAACCAGATTGATTACGATGGACTGCTGGGGGATGATTTGATCAAAACGTTCCGTTTGGTGGGCAGTAAGCAAGGATATACGTTACAGATGATTGAAAGCAGTTACCATGGGTCACCAGAGGTTGTAAAGCATTGCCCGATTCAATTGAAGATTATTCCTGATGGAGTAATCAAGCCATTTCATCACTCACCGAGTCGCCTAGCAGCAGATGAAGCCAGTGAGGTAAAGAAGCAAGTCGAGCAATGGATCGAACAAGGGATCGTTCGAAATCATCTTTAATTATCGCCAGCAGAGTAGTCGTCGTGAAGAAAAATGATGGAACACTTCGAGTTTGCGTGGACTACAGAAAGCTGAACAAAATGGTATTGGTTGATTGATATCGTAACCTCAAAACTAACTGTAGTTCTTTTTCTGATAGCCAATGCTTTCGATCGACGCCTCCCTCTCTTTCTAGCTACCGTCTGGATGTGGCAGCAGCGTCGACGCGTCGCGGAGAGAGAGTAACCTCCCGACTGCGGACGCTGCGCTGCATGCCGACGCTAAAGAGACCATGAGCAAATTTAAAGTGAAAGAGAGAGTCGGCGATCGTGACGCGTGCCAAAGCACAAGACGTATCGCATGTTTTCACCGTTAGGACATATGTAGGCAGAGCAAGGGTGGGTTTTAATAGAGAGTTAGAATTAGGAGAAAATCACTTGACCAGTGACCACGAGAGTGACAAGTTGAAAAATGAAACCAACAGCAGCAGTAAAAAGATAGTGCCATAGAAAATTATCAAGCGGAATACAAGGAGTAGCTAGTGAGCCCATGTTCTAAGATCCTTTTTGCTTGAGTGCGGTAGGGACCCAAAATTATAAAAGATGTTTAGGATTAGTTAGTTATCAATAAACTCTGTACTATTATCACCTAACCCACGCAGCATTATTTCTTTATTTGTTACTAAATTTATGTATACCCTTTCCCTCCCCTTTTCCTTGGCCACTTAACTTTTTGAGTGGAGCCGAAGGAGCGAAGGATCAGCGGACTTCGGCAGGATGAGTTATTCTCCTGCAGACGAAGTCAGTCGCTGGTCTCCAGGCTAAGTCACTCAAGGTGAAGAGGCAACGGATCTTGGCCAAGCGAGATCAGTCGTTGCAGTTTCTCTTCACCATCCCTTTCTAATACCCACACTAACATTTCCTTTCACGCTTCCCTTTCCCAGTCCAAGGGGCAACAAACAAGATCAGTCGTTGCTACTCCTCCTGGACTCTCCTTTACTCTACTCATCAAGGTCTCCAGATCAAATAAATGTTCTGTAGACGGGACTCTGGGACTGAGAACTGTACCCCAGCCAGAGCTTCCTTACATGCTACGTTTGTGAAAATTACGAATATGTCCATGTCAAAACACATTCGTAACTTTCGCAAACCGATGGTGTCAACTTTATTGGTTTTTATTAGCCAGTATCTAAGGTTTGCTGGGCGTTTCCCGAAGTATTCTGAGCTAACGTTAGAGTTGTAACCTCTTTTTTAGTGATTATTTCTACTATTGTTTCCTCTATTATTGTTTCTGTTTTTGCATCTATTATTGCCTCCATAACAGTTGTGGTAGTTATAGATATTATTTTGGCTATTATTTCGATTGTTATTATAGTTGTTCATTGTTTTGAAGTTTCCAGCCTTAACGATCGTTTTTAGTTTCCCATGCTCACATTTTTAACCATTGTGTTGATGGCTTCCTTAGTGCTGAATATATACATGTGAGGTTAACATTATGTTTATGATAGTTTATTGTAAATAATATTAACTCAAATGTTTAAAATTGAGGTGTAGTACATATACGTATTTCTTCAAAAACAACGATTAAACGATTTATTTCACAACTGCCGACCGCTCTCGTGACTTCTTCTTAATTGCCCGTTCTCGACGACGTCTGCTCTTCCACCCTTTACTTGCGTCCCTCTCGCGTAGAAAAACCTCTCACTCTCAGCTGCTTCACTACTCGTCAAAATAGGGGTAATATCAGAATAGTGTGCCCATCTCGTCTTTACACTCGGCCCTCCTGATAATCGTCTTCTGACTCAGAAGACAGCAACTCGTCATTCTCAGCCACATATCGCCAAAGTCTCATATAGTCCACGCTCGTAGTTGTCATCATTGGCCCTTCACCATTGGTCGCTTTCTTTACATCATACCGGCCGTTGCGCTTAGCTTTTATTACTTCATACGGTCCCAAAAACTGACTTGCTAGTTTACGACCCGCTACAAACTGTGTTCTCTTTATAGCTACCATATCGCCAACTTGGTAAGTTGCTTCGCCTTTTCTGTTCTTATCATAGTTCCGCTTGTAAGTCGCCTGCGCCTTCTCTATATTAATTTTAGCCTCTTGTCGCAGCTTTTGCCGCTCGTCATTGAACTGATCTACTTGTTCCTCCTGTAATATATCCAGCAAACGGTCATCTATATTGTTACGCATTCGCGTTCCAAACAGGACTTCAAACGGTGACATTTTCGTTGAGGAATGCATCGTTGTGTTAATCGCCTTCTGTACTCGCGAAACTCCCTTATACCATTTCGTGGGTTCATCTGCTGATATTTTTCCGATAATAGACAGGATACAACGATTAACTCGTTCGACTTGGCCATTTCCCCTTGCTACTCCTGTGGTTGACAGTACATGCTCAATATCATTTGATCGAAGGAATTCTTTAAAAGCGTTTGATGTGAAGGCCACCCCTCTGTCACTTATGATCCTCTCGGGAAATCCAAAAATGTCTGTCCATTCTTTGAGCCTTTTAATTACTTCTTCTTGACCTGTGGACTTCGTTGGAAACAACCATACAAATTTCGAAAAACCATCTACCATTGCCAAAATGAATTTGTACTGCTTGGAGGTGCTGTCCATGGGTCCTAAATGATCCAAATGTAAAGTATGCAGCGGTGTGTCTCCTTTGGTTATACAATGCAAATATCCTTCTTTTTTGCCAAGCTGTTTATTATGAACTATACATTTTATGCAGTTTGCAATCAATCTTGATACTTTACTTTCCAAATGCGGTATCCAGTACTGTTGTTGGATAGCGTGCATTGTCTTCCGCGTCGAAAAATGTCCAACCTCGTGCGATCGTTGTATAATCTCGCGTTCCATTAGCTTTGGGACTACCAGCAACTCATTACCTTCAACTTCTTTGAATAGCAAACCACCTTTCACGTTGAAGTTCTTATATTGTTGCTGCTTTAGTACCTCTATAATTGCGATAATATGATCATCTGTCTGCTGTGCCTTCTTTAAACGCGCTGTTATTTCATCCTTTACTACTAAACACGACTGTGGGTAACGGCTTAGACAGTCCACGTGCTGCATCTTAACTGCTGATCGGTGCTCCACGTTCAAATTGAAATCCTGTAGATACAGTATCCATTGCGCAACTTCCCTTGGGATGTCCAGCTTTGTCGTAGTTTGCTTAAATGCAATGCAGTCTGTCACCAATTTCACCGGGATCCCTAGCAAATAATGTCGAAATTTTTTTAACGCCATATATGCTGCCTTGACTTCAAGAATGTAGCTATGCCTTTTCGAATCCGCTTCAGATGCTTTCTTACTCCAAAAATAGATCGGATGCAAGTTGTTGTCAAATAGCTGAAGTAGTACCGCTCCAAAACCGTCTTTTGAAGCATCCGTGTGCAGCTCGGTTGGTGCCTCGCGAGAATAGAGGTGTAACACTGGTTCACTTATTATCGCCGTTTTCAATTGCTGCAACGCCTGAAGCTCGCTTTGACCCATAATAAATTTGACATCTTTTTTCAGCAACTTGGTAAGGGGTCGTGCTATCTGCGCATACTGAGGAATAAACTTTCTAAAGAATCCGGTTAAACCAAGAAATGCCTGAATCGATTTGACATTTGTGGGTATACCGAAACGACTGATTACCATCGTCTTATCTTTACCGGGCCAAATCTTTCCATCTTCAATTTCGTGACCTAGAAAGCTTATGCGTTTTTGCAAAAAACTACATTTTCCCCATTTTATTTTCAAATCATACTTTGCTGCAGTTTCTAATACCAATTTGGTTTTGTTTAGACAATCGTTTGCTGACTTTGCATATACTATAATATCATCCATATATAATTGCATTATATCCTGGTTAATCAGATCTTGAAATATGTGGTTAACGAAACGAATGAATGAAGCAGGAGAATTACGAAATCCAAATGGCGCTCTATTAAACTCATATAATCCTTCTCTAGTAACAAACGCTGTATATGATTTGCTAGATTCCTCTATGGGCACATGGAAGAATCCATTTTCTAAATCCATAATCGTATATAAGCTTGCTGCCTGTAATCTCTCCAGCACTTCATCCATTAAAGGAACCGGAAAGCAGTCTTCCAAGACCATGCTATTTAGCTTCCTGTAGTCTACACAAATCCGCAAAGTATTGTCTTTCTTCTTTACAACTACAACTCTGCTAGCAACATTCGAAGTGGATTTGCGCACTATTCCTTTTTCTTCCCACTCATCAACTTGATTTTTAACCGCTTCCGCTTCTGGTGGTGACAAACGACTGGGTGACTGCCTAAATGGGATTATTGCGCCATCTGGTACAATTTTTAACTCAATAGGGCAATGTACCTTCTCTGTATCATTCGGCTGATAGCTATCCTGTATCAACGCTTCGACTTGCTTTTGATATTGCGGAGGAGCCGAATAACCACATGAGATGTCAAAAACATTGTACCAATTGTCAACATATTCTTCTTGCGATTTGGTGTCTTCAACCAGGCTCATAAATGTATATCCACGCTCATCGATCGATACTCTAAACTTCTCCACGAAGTCGTATCCCAAAATAATGTCACAGTCCATAGTGTTGCTCTCCACTACCAAGAATTTTTGCTGCGTCTTTAGGTCGTCTACGATGACCTCTGTCTCGAAAAAGCTTTTTGCTTTTGTTTGGCTTTTGCCTAGGCCGCAGAGCATTAAGCAACTTGCTTTCAAATCAATCTTACCCAAGTGTTTTAGAAAAGAGTTTTTTACAATAGTGACATCTGAGCCCGTATCAATCAAACCGTCAACGTTTACGCCATTCAGCGACACCGACTTGACCCGTTTTTGTATATTTATTTTACGAACAGCTGATAACTTTCTGGGGCAATTAGTTGAAATATGTCCACTTTCATTGCAACTAAAACATTTTCTATCCGCACTATTACAATCTTTACGCTTGTGCTCACTGGAACCGCAATTAAAACAATATTCTTTCTTTTTAATGTTTTCCACTTTTGTAATAGACGTGATTTTACGATTGTTTTTCTCAATATTATCAAATTTTTTTACATGTTCAAATACACCATATTGCTCTTTTAACTCTTTTAGCGATTTACAGTTGTACATTGAGAACTTAAACTCGCTTTTAATATTAAGGCCATCAACTATGTACCGTATAACCGCCGCGTCTTCGATTTTTCCAGCACTAGCAATTTTTCTCATATTGAGCATATATTCGTGAAACGATTCACCACTGTGCATTTTACGATCGCGTAACTGTTGATGTAGGTCAGCGCTACTCAAATTCGACTCGAACTCACAACATAACATTTGTCTCAAACTCTGAAAATCACTCACTGTTTCTGACTCGAGATATAACTGTGCCGCACCACTCATTTTATTTCTCGCTTGCACATACATCTGCTTGTCTGTGAGCTCGTAAGCTTCAGCATTCTGCTCAAAGTTCTCAAACCATTTCTCTACCGGTACATTGTAACCGTCGAACACACATACAACTTTTTCGAAATGCTCAGGGTTTATTTTGACTTCTGCAGACTTCCTCTCATCCGCTTCGATTTTAAGAGAAAACATTTGTATTAACTGTTGCATCTTTATATCTAGATCCCTGGGATCACTTTTTTCTACGTCACGAACTTCTTTCACTTCCATATTATTTTTTATCGATTCTTCTTCTTCCACTAGACCGAACGTTTCGTTCAAGGTCTTATTTTCAACGATCTTCTTTTCGTTCTTCTTTTCATTTTTCGACTTTGCTGGTGTGCGCAATGGTGGCGACATTTCGGTTATTCGCGACTTCGTGGCGCCGACTGACCGACTATTCGAGAACGATTTCTTAGAAAAGCTACCGCGCACTACTGGAATTTTCACAACTGTACAACTTTTCTTATTTGGATGTTTTGTACCAACTTTTACAAAATCAACCAACTGCAACTTTACAACTTAATTGTTTTTTTTTTAAATTCCAGCACAACCACATCTAAACTTTTCTAAGAACTTTCTACACATTATATATGCACTAACACACACAAAACCGGCGAGCCCCCAAATGTGAGGTTAACATTATGTTTATGATAGTTTATTGTAAATAATATTAACTCAAATGTTTAAAATTGAGGTGTAGTACATATACGTATTTCTTCAAAAACAACGATTAAACGATTTATTTCACAACTGCCGACCGCTCTCGTGACTTCTTCTTAATTGCCCGTTCTCGACGACGTCTGCTCTTCCACCCTTTACTTGCGTCCCTCTCGCGTAGAAAAACCTCTCACTCTCAGCTGCTTCACTACTTGTCAAAATAGGGGTAATATCAGAATAGTGTGCCCATCTCGTCTTTACATACAAGTAAGAGAGAGAGTTACCAGACAGCTGGCAACGTACCATTCTAGGCTGTTTGCTGGGTAATACGTTTGGAAAGCAAGTGTTCGCTGGGTAGGGGTAGTCAGTTGGAAGTTGTTCTCGTTGGTCGTCAGCCGAAGTGAAAAGTTGTATCGAAGTTGTGTAAAAGTCGAGTTAAATCTATTACTTGCATCATATATATTTACTCTGTATTATCATGAACCTATTAAACAACAATTATAATAAACATTAAATTTATCTAAACCTTACATTTGGGGGCTCGCCCGTGTCAAATACAGAGACTTAAAATGCATATGTGATCGCGAAAAGTCGAGTGTTGTTTTGTTAAAAGTTGCTAAGTTGTTATATGCTGCTAAAAAGTTGTTAAAGTTGTTACAAGTAGCTAAAAACATTAAGTTGTGGTGTTCAAAGCAAAACATTCTTGCAGACGCGTGGTCTTAAAAATCAGTTGCATAAAGTTGTAAAATTCGAAGACGCCCTAGCGTCGCGACGCCAGAAAAGTCCCGAAGTTAGGCGAAAGAAAGAGACAGAAGAAAAAAGGCGCGAAAAAACGTGCAAGTCAAAAAGAGATAGGAGATATTAAACATAAAACAACAAGTATGAGCGAGAAAGCAGAACACACGACGCCGATTCCAATTCAAAGCGAGATGGCAGATGAACTCAAAGTGTGTCCAAACGAATTTCATATGGAGGAATCTGAACAGTCTGCAGATGATAAAATGGAACAAATAATACAGCTGCTGAGTCTAAAAATTGTTTCTGATGAGAAGCGTGATGGTCAAATTAAGATTTCTGCGGAGAATTTTGGAAAAGTTGTTGGCGAATACGATGGAAAATCTATACAAGTGGAAAAGTGGTTGGAAATATTTGAAAGAAATGCCGAAGTTTATGACCTTAGTGAGAAGCAGAAATATTGCTATGCCAGAGCTAAAATGAGCGGTGCAGCCCAACTGTTTTTAGAATCCGAAAATATTTGCAATTATGAAGAATTTAAAAGCGCCCTAATGGAGGAGTTTGCAGTGTTTCACTGTTCTTTCTCTTTCTCTCTTGCAACTAGTCATGCGACTACAATAGTGCTGACATTCATCAGCTGTTGCAAGAGAGAAAGAGAAAGAACAGTGAAACACTGCATGAGTACTTACTTCAAATAAAAAAGATAGCTTCACTTGGTTATGTTGAGGATGCAGCTGCTATAAGTCACATAGTCAATGGTCTGGATATAAAAAATGAATATAAGGTTGCAATGTATCGTTGTAAGTCTTTTAAGGCTTTGAAAGAAGAGTTCGATATCTATGATCGTTTGAACATTTCGGAAAAGAAGGTCAATAAAGAACAACAGAAATCATTTTTCAAGCAGAATAACGGACAAATGGCTAAAAAAGAGTATTGCTTCAACTGCGGATCGGGAAACCATAAGCGCAATAAATGTGACGCCGAAACGAAATGCTTCACGTGCAACCAAAACGGACATATTTCCCGTGTCCTAAGAATGCTGACAAACTTCGTGTTATTTCCAATCGCAGTCGTTTGAAGAAAATCCGTATAAATGGTGTTGAAGTCGAATGTCTGGTAGATACAGGATCAGACGTCTCAGTGATCAAGGAGAGTTTTTCAAAAGATTAAAAAACGTGGCGTTAATTGAAGATATACGTGTGTTGCACGGTCTAGGCAATGGTACAGCGAAGCCTATTGGACACTTCACTGCAGATGTGGACGTGGATAAGTTGAACACAAACCAAAAGTTCATAGTACTTCCGAATAACCAGACTGATTACGATGGACTGCATTGGTGGGCAGTATGCAAGGATATACATTACAGATGATTGAAAGCAGTTACCATGGGTCACCAGAGGTTGTAAAGCATTGCCCGTTTTCCGCTCACAAGCATGGTCGTAACAACGGAATTAACTACTCGTATAAGGAAGGCCCAGCTAGAAGACAACATCATCAAGGCAGTATTGGAAATTCTAAAACAACGATCATATCAAGATTTCAAGCTTAAAGGTGGTCTCCTTTTTGAAGTCATAAATGGCAATAATTTGTTGGCTGTTCCAAAGCTGATGGAACGAGACGTGTTTGAAGGGGCGCATGAAGTGGGGCATTTTTCGAAGGCGAAGACGATGCAGTCAATCCAGCAGCAATATTGGATCCCACATCTTGAAAGGAAAGTAGCTAATGTGATTGCTAATTGTATAAGTTGTATTATTTTCAGTAAAAAGTTGGGCAAACAAGAGGGCTATCTTCACTGCATAGAGAAAGGGGACACGCCACTGCATACGCTTCACATAGATCATTTGGGTCCGATGGACGGCTGTGGATGCTTTTTCTAAATTTGTATGGCTTTTCCCTACTAAATCAACCGGCTTTGAAGAAGTTATTAAAAAGATCACCGACTGGTCTGCTGTGTTTGGTTTCCCAAAGCGTATAATCAGCGACAGAGGAGTAGCGTTTACATCTAATGCTTTTGCTGAGTTTCTTAATGAAAACAAAGTGGAGCATGTGTGGACAACAACAGGTGTAGCTAGAGGTAACGGCCAAGTTGAAAGAGTAAACCGTTCGATCCAGAAAGCGATTAATTCCCATGTGCATGCATCGTTGAAGTTATAACCGTCGAGCAAAAGAAAACATTGAAAACGCTCACTAAGCTTATAAAAAGAACTTCGATAAGAGACGTCGAGCTGAGTACGGCTATAGAGTGGGAGATATGGTAGCGGTCAAGAGGACACAATTCGTCGCAGGACGTAAGATGGCAAGCGAGTATCTAGGCCCATATGAGGTCACGAAGATAAAACGAAATGGCCGCTATGACGTGAGAAAAGCGGCAAGCGTCGAAGGACCAAATATCACATCAACGAGTTGCAATAATATGAAGTTATGGCGTTTTATTTCTGAAAATGACGAGCTTTTATCATCTGGGACAGATGAGGATGAACAGGAGGGCCGAATGTAAGAGATAGAGAGTTACCAGACAGCTGGCAACGTACCATTCTAGGCTGTTTGCTGGGTAATAAGTTTGGAAAGGGGATGTTCGCTGGGTAAGGGGTAGTCAGTTGGAAGTTGAACTCGTTGGTCGTCAGCCGAAGTGAAAAGTTGTATCGAAGTTGTGTAAAAGTCGAGTTAAATCTATTACTTGCATCATATATATTTACTCTGTATTATCATTAACCTATTTTTTCATTTATAGGATTAACTGAACGCTTTTTTAATTTCCCCGAGTTTGAGAATTAATTCTTCCTTATCCATTCATAAGGGTTCTTATTAAGTAATATTTTACATTTGATCATGCTCGAATGCAAAAGTACGTAATAGCTCCCTGGCGTTTCAGCTTGGCCAAGTCGTATATAAAAATTTTTTTTCTTATTGCTGTGTTTCCTTTATAAGGTAGAAACAAAACGTGCCTGCTTCGTTTGAGTAACAGCATACATATGGTATGGGTATATAAATTTTTTGCAGAAGTGTGCAACGCTTAGAAGGAAGCATCTCCGACCATATGAAGTATATATATTCTTGATCAGCACGACGACACGGGTCCAAATAGCCATATCCGCCCGTCCATCCGTCTGGATCTACGCAAACTCCTCCTATACTGTTGGAGCTACAGAGTTGAAATTTCACATGTAGGCTTGTACATATATACAACGAAGTCAACAACAGTGACTTTTCTCAATAACTTCGTTATTTTTTATTGTCGTGAAATTTAACATTAGTGAGTTCATTATACCTATAAACGACTGTGCCAAATTCTCAAGATCGGGTGACTATATCATATAGCTCCCAAAGGAACGATCGGTCGAAAACAGTGAGTTTCGTCTATAACTTCGTTACTTTTGACGCAATTGATTTTAAATTTACCATTTGTTAGTTAATGACTGTTCCGAATTTAATAAATATCGGGTGACTATATCAACTAGCTCGTATAGGAATGATCGGTGGAAATTAGTGACTTGGATCAATATCTTCGTTATTTTCTATGCTAAGTTTATGGGCCATTCTTTCTCAAATATTACCTTTTTTAGATAAAAGGTTTTCCACTTTGATAGGTAAGGGAAGAGTTACCAAAAAAGTTGCAAGGTTATACAAACTTTGACGCGGTCGAATTTAGATCAGCCGCCCGTGATTTTTAATATGTTGACTATCTATTTGCATAGTCCGTAGGATGGAGAACCAATAGATGGTCTCAAGGGCGTGCCTTCCTTTTGAATTTTAGGTAATTCGTTTATTCTTGATGGATTCTTGAGGCGATTATCAACGTATGATTTCAGCCCACATTTTTACTAAAATAATTTTGTTTTCACTTATGATTGACCTTTAGTTATCAGCAATTGATTCTGTAGGCCAATTTCTATGTGTGTAACATGTACATGTATATATATATGTAATATATGCAAACACCGTGAGGCAAATATGGATTTTTTTTTTTCGATATTTTGTTGTTTGATTGGTTCCGCCATGTAAACGATTATCAACAATTGATTTGATTTTTGGGTTTTCAATGCACTTTACTTACGAAACAAAATAAGAATAGTTCTCAATGTGACCATAAGTAGATCCATTCCTGACCCAGCTGCGCCAGTTACCATCGGGAGCTAGATGGTTGGAATGAGGGTATGTGAGATGTGTGAAGTTTTGAAGTTGTTGGGCGAATAAAAACAAAAATAAAAAACAGTTTGTTCTTATTTTCTTCTCCGACATATTTCGTGGTCGTCTTCAGGGCAGCTATAAAAACATTTAATTCTGATTAACTTTAACATTAATTTAATTTAATTTAATTTAATTTAATGTTCACTGGCGGCACAGTGGGCCATAAGTGCCGTTTTTTGTGCATTGGAATGTTGTTGCGATAGTCTTGTTTATTAATAATGTTTTGAGCTTCTACATTTTGTCTGTCTTTGTGTGCCTGTTACAATCGAATTAATGTATGTGTTTATGTATGTTTTATGTATGTATGATGATTTCTGGGAACAGGAAAGAGTCGATGCCACATCGTCTCTCCTGGGTCTCGTTCCCAAATTTTGTGGCCAGGGTGTTGGGTTGGTAACTCGCTCGATTCCAAATGTTCATTCTTCAAATTGCTTATAACCAACGAGGCGGAACGGGTGAATTCGCTCCACACGACTCCCACGCTCTCGGCTCAATATGATAATTTTGGGGACTTATCGTCAACTCTATCATCATCAACTTATCGTCATATTTTAATTGGTCACTTACGCTTTTTATGCTTTTTACGAATTGATCTCGTACTTCTTTGTATCATCGAAATCTTTGGGGAGCGTCCCAGATGGAGAAACCATTCTTTCAAGATGAACTTATATTGACCACTTAGTCTGTCCCGGTTGTATTGTGCAGTCTTTTGAATGCATTCTGGGATGTTGCTATGGTATTTGATATCTAAATACCATGCTAAATATTCTGGTTTGGAATTCTGCTGAGGTTAATTAAATTTTTCTTGTATTTCTAGTATTTTCTAATAAAATCGATTCCTAGTATTCCATCACATATCGAATAGTAATCGAAAGTTTATTGTATAAAAATCATGTGGAATTGTTTATTTAGAAATTTGTATCTCAATAGAAGTAACTTCTTTTGACTTACCCCTTGAACTATTCCCTGTATATTTATTATTTGACTAGCCGTACCCTGCCACGCTTCGTAGTGGCTCTGGTGGTGCTTCAAGTTGAAGTAATTTCCTTGAACTTCAGAGCCTGACAGTAGCGGCTGGAGGCCTAATCAGCAGCTGGGTCATATCGAAATGCAATACGATGGTATTGCTCAATGTCGATCTATTATCTGTGCGCGGGAGTCAGCTACCCGGCCCCCATGCAGTTCATTTCAGAGAGCGAAGCAATTGTGTTGCTGAAGACCGCGACTCTCAGGCTCGCAAGCGCTCATGCTCAAGCCTATCCTTTGTCTTTTAAAAGTAGACAAAAACCATTTGAACCTGACGAACCTGTATGTACATCGTGTACAGTTACAATCAAATAAGCGAAAGCGAACAAAGAGACGCGAAAACCGCATGCGGCTGGCTCCAAGTTTATTGGAATAAAGAAACGGTATTTTTCCAACACGCGCATTCGCACTGTTCGAGCTTCTAACGTCATTGGCATCCCCTACTCAGGTGAGTGATTTGAGTTTATCGGAAATATATGAAAAACTCAACCAACATTTGTCTCCATGTCAATCGGAAATCGCGGCCTACTACCAATTTCACAAGCGAGACCAACTAATTGATGAATCGGTTGCGAACTACATGGCTGCACTTAGGACTCTCGCTGTCGATTGCAAATTCGGAGCTGCGTTGGATCGCATCTTGCGCGATCGTTTCGTATGTGGAATGAAGGATGAGGGTCTTCAGAAGAGTCTGCTAGCAGAGGCAGATTTAACGGTTCAACGCGCGATGGAACACGCCACATCTAGTGAGGCCGCTGCTCACAGCGCTTGGGCCATGCGAAATACAGCTGAGAGCACTGAGTCGATACACGAAGTGCAGACCAACGCGATCCGCCCAAGCCGACCAAATCAGCGCCACCAGCCATGCGATGGTTGCGGGGGTGCTCACTTGCGGAAACTGTGCCCTCATCGAAACACTCTGTGCCATGCCTGTCACCGAGCAGGCCATCTTCAACGAGTTTGCCGGGCTGTAAGAGACCCGGGTCGTAAACCATTCAACACATCGAGTGGCCATGCCTCCTACCGAGGACCACACAAACAAAAGCCGAATGAAGAATACAATGTCCACAGCATACTACCGTTGATTTGCCCAAAGAAAATTGTTACAACAATCATAAATAAACGAAAATGCCAATTCGAAGTGGATTCGGGGTCTGCGATGGTAGACGAATCTACGTTTTGTTACATCTGGCCAACGGACAGACCGAATATCCAAGATTGTTCTCTAGAGTTTACGGACTACCAGAAAAACCGAATTTCAGTTATTGGCATCGTGGATACATCCGTCCAGTACGATAATAAATACATTCCGAACCTTCCACTGTTGTCACATCAAGCGGCGGATCGAATTTACTTGGACGCAACTGGTTTATGCCCTTAGGCATCAGCATAGAAGGAATACATGCCATTAACGCTGAACTTAGCATCGAGGCAACTCTGGCGAAATATAAGGATCTGTTTTCGTCTGAATTAGGCCGTTTTCTGGGGCCACCTGTGTCATTACAAATCAATACTGATGCAACACCAGTCAGACTGCCAGCGAGACGCATTCCATTCGCAATACAAGAATTATATGAAGAAGAATTAGACCGTCTTTGCTCCCAAGGAATCCTAGTACCCATTGAGTACTCCAACTGGGCGACTCCTACAGTGCCAGTAATTAAAAAGGATGGTACTATTCGCATATGTGGCGACTACAAGTCTACAATTAATAGAGTGATTAAGCAACACGGCCATCAAATTCCTGCAATGAATTCATTATTAGTATCAATTGAAGGAGGATCCATATTTGCGAAAATCGACTTGGCTCAGGCCTACCAACAACTAGTGGTAGATGAGCAGTTTGCGTTGTTGCAAACCATATGTACACACAAAGGTTATTTCAAAGTAACTAGACTACAATTTGGAATTTCTTCAGCTCCGGGCATATTTCAGAGCTGTATCGAACGTATATTGCAGAACGTTTCTGGTCTTTACCCTACTTTGATGACATAATTGTTATGGGAAAATCAGAGGAAGAGCTAGCGGTCCGTCTTAATGAGGTGCTTTCAAGAGACAAGTGTCAATTTGGTGTTCCGTCAGTACAATTTTTAGGTTTTAAAATCGATGCACTGGGCATAAGACCGTGTGCCAGTAAGGTCGAAGCTATCAAGTGCGCACCGGCTCCAAAAGATAAGAAACAATTACAAGCATTCTTGGGACTCATTAATTTTTACCACGCATTCCTGCCGCATAAGGCAACTGTTGCTGAACCGCTTCACCGTCTGCTGGATAAAAATGCGCCATGGGTGTGGGCCCATAAACACCAAATCCTTCATGAATCTGAAAAATCTTGTAATTTCACAAAATATGCTAATGCAGTTCGATGGCAAATTGCCAGTATTGTTAACCTGCGATGCATCTCCGTACGGAATTGGAGCGGTGCTGAGCCACAAACTTCAGGATGGATCAGAGAAGCCTATTGCCTTTTATTCTAGAAGTCTCTTTTCAGAAAGAATCTACTCGCAAATCGACAGAGAAGCCGTTGGGCTTATATCAGGCGTTAAAAAATTTCACAATTATTTATATGGCCGTTCGTTTACTCTCGTCACAGATCATCGCCCATTGCTCGGAATATTTACAACGGCCAAGGCAACTCCAAATGTAATTTCTACACAGATGCTTCGAAGAGCAATATTCTTGAATGCCTATGACTTTACACTAATTCACAGACCTGGATCAAAAATGGGCAACGCCGACTTATTAAGCCGATGCCCATTACCGCAACAAGGCGAAGGTAACACTACAGAAGAAGTGTTAATGATTGAATGGTCTGGAACACCACTTGTCAGCGCTCAATCTCTAGCATTGCAGACTAAGAAAAACGCACAATTATCAAAGGTTCTGAACTGGGTGTTAAGGGGATGGCCCAATGGAAAAGTTGATCGTTCAGATCAGCTCTACTCATATTTTTCTCGCCGACATGAACTTTCAGCAAACAAAGGAATTTTTGTATGGGGCAACCGGGCTATAATTCCCGAACCATCTAGACCAGCTTTACTTCAAGCGTTGCATGCTTCACACCCGGGGATTGTAAAAATGAAAGCCATGGCTCGAAGCTACATTTGGTGGCCTAATATTGATGCTGAAATAGAGCTACTTGTGAAACGTTGCATGCTCTGTCAGCAAAACCGAAACGAACAGCCGCATACAACTACACACCATTGGGAATCTTCCAGACAACCTTGGTCACGCCTTCATTTCGCTGGCCCCTTTAATGGGAATGCCTTTGTACTAGTCGTGGATTCTTTTTCGAAATGGCTAGAAGTATCTGTTGTAAAATCTACATCAACTGCTGCTGCCATTAAATTCTTGAGACAGCTTTTTGCAACGCACGGATTACCGGACGAAATAGTGTCGGATAATGGCACTGCATTCACGTCTGAAGAATTCAGGATCTTTACGAGGAACAACGTGATTCGACACATTCGGTCGGCTCCATTTCATCCTGCCACAAATGGGCAAGCCGAGCGCATGGTACAAAGCACTAAGAATTACCTGAAAAAGTTTGACAGAAATCTTAACATAGATCTCGCACTGGCGCGGTATCTTTTTAGCCAACATACCCCTCACTCCACGACAAATCGTACCCCTCCAGAACTACTATGTAACCGAGAGCTTAAGTCATATTTCCACAAAATTCAACCCAAGAAAATAACATACGGAAAGGTCTGCGAATCAACAAATGATAAGCAGTTTCCTATTGGTGCTCCGGTATGGGTCCGTAACTACGCCCCCGTTCAGACAGACCAGACAGGCCCCATTCCTTACAATGTTTGTTTACATGATCGCCGTATTATTAAACGTCAATTCGATCAACTTCGCCACCGGGTTCCGCCTGCCGAATGTTTTCAGGACACGAAATCAATCGCACTACCTGCTGAAGATGCAGTCCCGAATTTTGATGATATACCCGCCTGTGCTGAATTGTCTGAACCGGCAACATTGCCCCCACCTCCAGTGACTCCTCGCAGATCGAGTCGGAAAACACAACCCCCGGAATTATTTAACCCATCTGGGTGTTAAGGGGTGTTATGTATGTGACCCATCTTTAAGAAGCTGTTATCGTCGCACTGTTAAAGGTCTGTTAACAGCTGTACTCTCAGTCGTTCTACTACTAGCTTCGGAACAACATCGACTCACTCCCTGCTACAACTACGAGGGACTTCTACTACTACAACTGCTACAACTACGAGGGACTTCTACTACTACAACTGCTACAACTGCGAGGGACTTCTACTACTACTACAACTACTGCTACAACTACTACAACTACTGCTACAACTTCGGGGGACTACTACTACTACTACTACAACTACTACTATTATTCTATATAACGATCCCTTCCCAGATTTGTACTGTACCATTCTCTTATTAATAAACAATATACATATATATAAGTTTGCACATACACAAAAGTTTCCTTTGTTATTGTTTCTGTTTTTGCATCTATTATTGCCTCCATAACAGTTGTGGTAGTTATAGGTATTATTCTGGCTATTATTTCGATTGTTATTATAGTTGTTCATTGTTTTGAAGTTTCCAGCCTTAAGGATCGTTTTTAGTTTGACATGCTCACATTTTTAACCATTGTGTTGATGGCTTCCTTAGTGCTTAATATATATATGCATATTCAGCTGATAGGCCCTTGTCATTCTATGAAGCTTCCAAGAGCTTCCGTAAATTGTCAATTTCCGAACTTATCGAGTTTTTTTCCTTTTTGAGTTACCTTTGACAGCTTGGCTTTAACTACATCGAATGTTTCACTGACAATATCTTGCAATTTCTTTATAATCGTGTCAATGGAGGTTTCATCTTGAACTTTATATAGTTTTGATCCAAATTTTTGAATTTATGACTTCAATAGCTATCTCTTTGAATGTGCCTAAGTTTACCAACTTCAAAGCTCTTATCAATCTTTGTAGGTGTAACTTTTGTCCATTGAATTCTGGAATGGCATTCGAAATGACATTAATGTAGCCCTTTAAGTTTGTTTATGTCTGTCTATGTTCTTTTATGTCTGTACCCTCATCTGATTCAGGGTCTTCATCCTCTAAATCTATGTCTTGTTCGTTTTCCAATTCCTGTTCCCTTGGGTTTATTACTAGGAGCGTATTCAGGATTATCGGTATAAATATATCTAATTAATGATTGTTATCAAATTTGAACGTAACTTGATCAATTATTTTGATATTCTAGACCAGTTCGTTTTGTCTATTCGTTCCTTGTTATCATGCACTAGTTTTCTTGCTTCATTAAACGAATCAACCAGAATTTGTTCATGTTTTTTCTGTGTCATTTTGTATATTTCGATTTTTCATTTATAGGATTAACTGAAAGATTCCTTAATTTCCCGGAGTTTGAGAATTAATTCTTCTTTATAGGGTATATAAATTTTTTGCAGATGTGTGCAACGCTTAGAAGGAAGCATCTCCGACCATATGAAGTATATATATTCTTGATCAGCACGACGAGACGGGTCCACACAGCCATATCCGTCCATCCATCCGTCTGGATCAACGCAAACTCCTCCTATACTGTTGGAGCTACAGAGTTGAAATTTAGGCTTGTACATATATACAACGAAGTCAAGAACAGTGACTTTTCTCAATAACTTCGTTATTTTCTAAGCTATTGTCGTGATTTTTAACATTAGTGAGTTCATTATACCTATAAACGACTGTGCCAAATTTTCTCAAGATCGGGTGACTATATCAAATAGCTCGTATAGGAACGATCGGTGGAAATTAGTGACTTGGATGAATATCTTCGTTATTTTCTATGCTAAGATTATAGGCCATTCTTCCTCAAACATTACCCTTTTTAGATAAAAGGTTTTTTCACTTTGATAGATAAGGAAGAGTTACCAAAAAAGTTGCAAGGTTATAGAAACTTTGACGCGATCAAAGTTAGATCCGGCACTTTGGTTTTTAATATGTTGACTATCTATTTGCATAGTCCGTAGGATGGAGAACCAATTGATGGTCTCAAGGGCGTGTCTTCTTTTTGAATTTTAGGTAATTCGTTTATTCTTGATGGAATTGATGTGTTTGTTATTAGCTCGTTCGGTCCTTGATATAAGTTCATGCTTGAATAATTTTTGGACCAATTCGTTGTTTTTGGTCTCTAGTTGGGTCCTTCCATAAAGTTCTAGATGTATTTAAATCGTTAAGTATACAGTCCACTTTTTGCCACACTCAGTCTTATCCAAATGTCTTATTCCCTTTGTGTGAAGGTAATATTAATATGTCATCATTCTGTCTAAGAAATTTCTATGTTTGTTCCACTGTGTCCAGTATTGCACAATCAGCTGCATCTTCTTTGTTAGATGTTACTTGGTCTTTAATTATAAAAAAAAAAATTTGGTGTATTCTTCCTCCTGTTATTCTTTGTCTTTAAGAGTCTGTACTAACTCACCTCCGTCTGCTATGTATTTAATTAGGGAATTATCTCTTCTTTATTGGGATTGCGATCTTTGGACCTTTTGCCAGTAACACTTTTACGTCAGTCGGAAATTCTACATTCGTGTTGTTTATAAACCAATCTTTTGTGTTGTTCTTGTTATTGTTAGTTCCGTTAATTTCGTAGTCTCTCATGTTTGGATTCCAGATGTCTTTTCAATGTTGTTTATAATTTTTCTCTGTTGTGCTCTCACTGTTCACAAAACTTCACTTAACTTCATTTTCGTCCAGCTGTTCTTTTAACTTTTTTGTTGTTGTTGTTGTGTTTTGTTTGTTTTATTAACAAGCTTAATACATTTGTGAGAAAATTATAAGTATGTCTTTCTAATATTTTGTTAACAAACGAGTGTGTTAATATCTTTTGTGAAAATTCTATTGTATTTTGAATTATTGTTGGTTGTTTTGTGGTATGTTTAGCGGGCTCGATGTCAATTTTTGTATATGTATGTAGATGAAAATGAAAAACAAAAAACAGTTTGTTCATGTATTCCTTTTCGATATATTACGACCACTAATCGGTGGTCGTCTTTATGGCAACTAAAAATAATATTGAATTGTCATTATCATTACATGAGTTAGACAACAAGAAACACCCTAATTAATGCCTGTATACTTGTTAACTCGGCTGGCTTGTTTGGCCAGTGGGTAACACTGCGATAACTTTAGCGTGTTTCCATATGCTTTATGCAGCTGTTAATTTTAATCGTGAGACTGGAGACACCTCGGGTTGGCAGTGTCTTGAGGCATAGATTGTTTGTGTTATCCAGCCCAGGCCATTTTTAACTTTCAACTTGGAAATGGCTTTACAGATAAACGAAACATATAATGATTAGTTCAAAGAAGTAAGCTTAGGCTTATAAGCAACTAAACATCCCCGACCCGGTGGAGGTGTTTTATTTGCACAAGATGCAGCCCCGATTCACAGCCAATGTGGTCAGGAATAGATTATTGAGAAGTATAGAGCAAAGAGATGTGGCAGAAAGATGAGGAAAGATAAGCTGAGAAAGGTTGTCAAAAGATTGGCAAAGAACACGAAAAGGTTCGTGAAGCGATTAGTCAGTCAGACATCTACTAATTTGAATAGGAAAAAAGTTTCTGGTCCGACGTGACGGAACACAAAAATAAAGAGTATCTAGTAAATTAGTAGAAATAACTTCACCGTTGACTAGTTTATGAAGAAAGATGATGCCCAATACAAGCCTACGGTGGTAAAGTGAATGAAGATTAATAAGAAGAAGTGTGACAGAATAATAAGGCAGGCGAAGACTCGGGTCCCAATTTATACCGCGAGTTATCAACCCGATTTAATTGGATTAATTTACTTTCGAAATTATTTAATTTAAACACGACTTTCTTTCAAGAGTATCAACCACATAATGAATTCTTTATACGTTAAGTCGGGTTATACCCTTGCAGAGGGTATTATAAAATAGGTCTGATGTTTGTAACGCACAGAAGGAAAGGTGTGGGACCCCATAAATATTTTTGATCAGCATGAGGAACTGAGTCGATATATGCATGTCCGTCCGTCCGTACGTTCGCCCGTCGGTGCCATCTATCGGGATGAAATTTATTTTGGGTCTTTTTATTACGATTGTAAGATAAAGTAGGAAAATCATGAGGATCGTACTACTATATCATATAGTTCTAGAAGAAATATTTTGGCAGAAATTGGAGTGTCCCCATGAAATACCAATATGATAGTACTGGATATAAAATCTCTGTTATGTATGTGACCCATCTCTAAGAAGCTGTTATCGTTGCACTGTTAACAGCTGTACTTCTCAGTCGTTCTACTACTTGCTTCGGAACAACATCGACTTACTTCCTGCTACAACTACGAGGCACTTCTACTACTACAACTACTGCTACAACTAAGAGGGACTTCTACTACTACAACTACTGCTACAACTACGAGGGACTTCTCTGTTAACAGCTGTACTTCTCAGTCGTTCTACTACTTGCTTCGGAACAACATCGAATTACTTCCTGCTACAACTACGAGGCACTTCTACTACTACAACTACTGCTACAACTAAGAGGGACTTCTACTACTACAACTACTGCTACAACTACGAGGGACTTCTACTATTACAAATACCACTATTTTTCTATATAACGATCGCTCCCCAGATGTGTTGTAGTATATCCATACCAAAAATCATTAACACAAAGAGCTCAACTTGTAACACTTTGTTGCAAGTACAAACAATCAAATATGTGGGTCTCCACTTGAGTATGTTTATGTATATACATTAATATATTCACATAAACATACTCACATCAATATACAGCTAAACATGTTCATATATGTATGTGCATACATATATGCACATACATATATTCATATGAGCAGCAATGCACAGGCGTAACATGAGCTAGGGCCAAGCCAGCGTGTGAACGCTGACCATGCACTTTGATGCAAGTGCCCCAATTAATATGTATGTATGTACTGACACTTCCTCTCTCCCTCTCTCTCTTTTGTAGCTGTCGCCTAAGTGGCGATAGGTTAAGGTTAAGTAAAAGAATATTGTTTGAATAAAAATCAATCTGAACATTACCACAAAACTGAACTGACGCGTTTGTTTTCTTTCGAACAATCAACCAAGTGGAACCCGGTCATTACATGGCGACCGTGACAATAGGTCAAAAATAGACCATAGGACATCGGAAGAACAAAGGAAAAATTTTTGTGTATATATGTGTGTGTGTGAAAAAAAAATATATATAAAAAAAAAGGGCACGAAAATGAGAAATGGCTACACTGGAAAACTACTTTCAAAGAGTTATCAGACGAAGCCCGAACATAAGAAACGATATAATTGAGGTGTTTCGTAGTGAGCAAAGCCACTCCCCTCAAAGCTCGCTAACTCTAGTGCAAATAAGAGCCGCATACTCAGATCTAACTGGAGAAGAATTACCAGTAAGAGGAGGCTCAAGAGTACAGATGTGCTTCCTGATTAAGGTACCAAATGTATGCTGTTACACAAATGCAGCAGGTACATTCCATTTTTATATAATGGACTAAAAAAAAAAACACACACACACACGCAGAAAAATAAATAAATAATAAAAACAACAGAGGCAAGTGCTGATGACTAGCAACGAACCGTCACGTCCAAAGGACTTGGATTTCCTGACGGCTGTACCTACCGTACAAAGGGACGCACCACTCCTCGAAGAGGTATTAGAGGTGTGTCCAAACGAAGGACCACGCCCACTCACGATAGCTGAATACCAGACTCGCCAAAAGAAACAGAAGGAAGACCCCAAACAGAAGTCAAGAGGAGGAAAATACGCCAGGCTAATCCGTGAAAGGAAGCTCCTCCAGGACCTCCTCCACACAGGACTGGATGACAAGGACCGACAGCACTACACAGAGTGCCTCATGAAAAATACAGCTGAACTTCGCTAAAGAGCGAAGAAACGCAATGAGTAAATAATTCTCTTGCCTTTAATTATAATTGAAATTTTACATATATAAATATTAAGAACAAACACGTACGAGTTTGCACTTCTTGCACAGTACACCTACTAACCAACCATTGACAGGCTAATACTAAAAAACATGCGTAGGCATAGATTTAACTAAAACATTGTTCAAGCTGTAAGCCTACGCATGTCTACTCTTCTACCTTTCCACGTCTCTGGCTTACTGTGCGAAACACAGTTGAGACAATTTTTCTTTCTCCTAAAATTTCTCAAATTACATTAAAGAAAAAAAAAATTTGTTATGTAACAATCGAACACAAAAAAAAAAAAAAGACAATTTTTTTTTCTTCTCTATCAAACAAATAGAAAACAGGTCTAAACGACCAAGAAAACAAAATATTTTTTTTGCTAGAAAGATGGGTTTGCAAGAATCCAAAATAGACCACCCAACGGCTAATGTCGTTAACAGCGTTAAAATAGTAGATCACAAGGAAAATTTAGAGAAAATATTGTTGTTAGCTATCCTAATTTTAGTAGCCTTAAACCTGGCTTTGAAATTATATGCAATGCATAATAAAATAATTAAGAAAAAATATCAGAGTAGAGCAGATGGCCTTAATACAGTATAAAAATGGGTCGAGTAGAACTTAAATATCTGAACAAATACGTTCCATTCTTAGACTTCCTCTTTAACAAAGGTGAAACCAATCCGAAATATAAAGAAATCAAATACTTGATAAAAGGATCCATAGCAGAAGCCTACAACCGCCTAAAACGAAAAAACAGAATTCTACCCACATGGGTGCATAAACTATTCGAGCAACCCATAGAGACAATTGATGTCTCAGGGAATTAAAAAAAAAGAGAATGTAAATTTTTCAACAAAACATGATTAATTGGGATGACATAATAGGAGAAGCTAGAATACAGGCGCAAGAATTAAATAAATCTTGTAAGTGCCTCTCACAGAACAGGGAAACATCCCAAAGTACAATAGAAAAACACTCGAAAATAATAATAGAGAGCCTAGAAAATATTAGAGCAGTATTCATACCACACTATAGTAAGCTAACTACGGGACGAAAAACAGCCGCAAATGCATTCTATAATGAATGCAAACAAAAGGCAAAATCCGTATTAAAAAGATATAATACTGAATATAAACAAACAGTTGATTTGGATATTTCAATATCACTGGAAGACAAAAACCAATTAACGGCTGAAGAAGACACGGATCAAGAAGAACCGTCAGTGAGTTTAGATCAAACAAAAATAACTCTTAATAAACCAGCCATTTTGCCAAGAACCACAAAAATGACTCAAACAGTCGCTGATTTTTTAAAAATGGCCTCAAACCTTATCCCGCAGTTTGATGGCAAAAGAGAAAATCTTCAGAGCTTCATGAACGCATTGAATTTGATAAATTCACTAAAAGGCGACCATGAGGAAACATGGTCTCATAAAAACAAAACTAAAAGGACACACAAGAAATTTGATAACCTCCGAACAGACAATAGAAAAGATTATTAACAGTATTGCATCAAATGTAAAAACAGAATCAGAAGCGTCAAGAACGGCAAAAATCAAAAGCCTACCCCAGAGAAACAAAACAGCAAGTCAGTATGCCCAAGAAATTGAAAAGCTTACTGAATCTCTGGAAGGTGCCTTTATACACGATGGCACATCTGTCGAAATAGCTAAAAAGTATACACTTTCAGTCGCTACAGAGGCAATAACAAAGAACTGCATAAACAATCAAGTA
The DNA here is from genome assembly GCA_018152135.1 of Drosophila paulistorum. Lineage (NCBI taxonomy): Eukaryota > Metazoa > Arthropoda > Insecta > Diptera > Drosophilidae > Drosophila > Drosophila paulistorum. Next base: position 836,682 of record JAECXG010000273.1, on the reverse strand, counting down.
CGTAACATACTAAAAGCAGGTATTTTCCGTGACATGAACACATTCAATCTTAGCCTAAGTATTTTCATCAAAATTAAAAACGAAAATACACACAACACATATACCTTCTTGTTAGATACAGGAAATGCAGACGTATCTAATATTTTATAAAATAGAAAAAACAGATTCTTTTGAACATATAGATACTTCAAACACAATTGAAATATCAGGAATTGGCGAAGGTTCAATTACTTCTAAAGGTCTAACCCTTATAGAACTAAGACAAAATGAATTCATAATTCCACACAACTTCCATATAGTAGACGAAAGTTTTCCAATTCCATTTGATGGAATTTTAGGACTAGATTTCTTCAAAACATTCAATTGCCAATTAGACTTCAGTGAACCAAACGATTCACTAATATTAAGACCAAATTTAAAGTTTGCAATAAATATCCCCATATTACACACTTGTGACAGCAATAGCACAATCCTCCCAGCGAGATCTGAAGTAATCCGACAAATAAATATCCCAAATGAAAACTCAAATATCGTCATCTTAAATCAAGAGGTCGAAAATGGAATATTTATTGGAAATTCGATCTCAAGCCCGACCAAAACATTTGTCCGAATTTTAAACACAATAAAAAGAGTGAACATTTTAAATTTAAAGAGCATAAAATATGAATCATTAAAGAATTACGAAATTGTACAGACAACTGATGACCAAAGAAGTCAATCACTAATACAGAAACTATAGCCAAACTTCCCACCTATGTTCAAAAACGTACTTGAAAAGCTCTGCACCGAGTATACAGATGTATTTGGTTTAGAAAACGAACCAATTACTACGAACAACTTTTATAAACAAGAACTCATATTGAATGACAACCAGCCAGTATACACAAAAATTACAGAATACCACACATGCATAAAGAAGAAATAACTAGACAAGTCGATAAACTCATTAAAGATAAAATAGTCCAACCATCAGTGTCCGAGTATAATAGTCCGTTACTATTGGTACCGAAAAAGGGTTTACCAGGATCAGAAAAGAAACGATGGCGATAAGTAATAGACTATTGTCAAATAAACAAAAAACTGTTGTCCGATAAATTCCCATTACCAAGAATAGACGATATTCTTGATCAACTAGGCAGAGCCAAATATTTTTCATGTCTAGATTTAATGTCCGGTTTTCACCAAATAGAACTAAAGGATAAATCGCGAAGCATTACGTCATTTTCCACTAGCAAATGGATCTTATCAGTTTACTAGACTACCGTATGGTCTGAAAATTGCACCAAATTCCTTTCAAAGAATGATGACAATTGCTTTCTCTGGATTAAATCCGTCACAAGCATTCCTTTACATGGATGACTTAATAGTCATCGGCTGTTTTGAGAAACACATGCTCAAAAACCTAAAGGATATTTTTGATATATGCAGAAAACACAACCTAAAACTGCATCCAGAGAAATGTTCATTTTTCATGCACGAAGTGACATTCTTGGGTCACAAGTGTACCGGCAAAGGAATATTGCCAGATGACACCAAATATGACGTCATTGAAAAATACCCAGTACCAACAGATGCTGATAGTGCTAGAAGATTCGTGGCCTTTTGCAACTATTACAGACGTTTTATTAAAAACTTCGCAGAACATGCACGTCCGATAACACAACTGTGTAAGAACAACGTAGAATTTGTTTGGTCTGAAGAATGCCAAAAAGGATTTGAATATCTGAAAAAGCCCTAATAGAACCCACATTGCTACAGTATCCAGATTTTAGCAAAGAATTTTGGGCCATTACACACTTTCGCCCATATATATACGGCAGACATTTCAGAGTCAAAACAGATCACAGACCTCTAACGTATTTATTCTCTATGATAAATCCGAGTTCAAAATTAACAAGAATGAGACTTGATCTAGAGGAATATGAATTTACAGTAGAATATCTGTAGGGAAAAGATAATTTCGTTGCGGATGCATTATCCCGCATTACAATACAGGATCTAAAAAACACAAAAGCAAATGTCCTGAAAGTCACTACCAGGCAGCAAAGTAGACAAAATAATCTCTGGCCAGATGATAAAAATGAAAATACAATTAGGCACGTACCTAATGATGCTTCTAAGCCCAAAATATATGAAGTACTCTGCAATGATGAAGTAGGAAAAGTACTGAACTTGCGTATAACACACGATTTATGTTTCCTAAAACATGGAAAGAAAGTTATAGCAAGAATTGAGATTGGAGATCTGTACACCAATGGAAATCTAGACTTATGTCAGTTTTTTCAAAGGCTTGAAAAACAAGCCGGTATACTCGAAATCAAACAACTCAAGTTGGCACCGAATGAAAAGATCTTTGAAACATTTTCAATAGAGTCTTTTAAAGAAATGGGCAACAAAATATTGAAAACATTAAGAGTAGCGCTACTCCAACCAGTGACCATTATAGAAAAAGATAAAGATAAAGAAGCAATATTGTCTACATACCATGATGATCCGATACAGGGTGGCCATACAGGCATTACAAAAACTTTGGCCAAAGATACTATTATTGGAAAAACATGACACGTCATGTAAAAGACTACATTAATAAATGTGAAAAATGCCTAAAGTCAAAAACGACAAAGCATATAAAAACACCCTTTTTTTGATAGGGTAATAGTGGACACCATTGGTCCATTACCAAAATCCGAAAATGATAACGAATATGCAGTCACTCTAATATGTGACTTGACGAAATACTTAGTAGCAATACCAGTTCCCAATAAAAGCGCTACAACAATCTCTAAAGCTATTTTTGAATCTTTCATTCTGAAGTACGGTCCAATGAAGACGTTCATTAAGGACATGGGAACAGAATACAAAAATTCAATAATAAATGACTTGTGCAAATATTTAAAAATAGACAACATTACGTCTACTGCACACCACCACCAGACCTTGGGTACCGTTGAAGGAAGCCATAGGACATTCAATGAGTACATTCGATCATATATATCAGTAGATAAAACTGATTGGGACATATGGTTACAATATTTTGTGTACTGTTTTAACACAACCCCGTCAGTAACACACAAATACTGTCCCTATGAACTTGTATTTGGTAAACAAAATAATTTACCAACGCATTTTAATAGCGTAAATAGAATAGAACCATTATATAACGTAGATGATTATGCTAAAGAAGTTATGTTTAGATTAGAACTAGCATACAGAAGAGCTAGATTAATGTTAGAGAAACGTAAGGAAAACCAGAAAAATTTTCATGACAATAAGTCAGCAGATTTAAAAAATAGAAATAGGAGATAAGGTTTTTTTAAAAAACGAAGCTGGTCATAAGCTTGACTTAGCCTATATAGGACTATTCGAAGTTGTAGAAACATCTATAAACAACAACATAAAAATTAGGAATGTTAAAAATAAGCTACAAACAGTACATAAGGATAGGTTAAAAATTTGCAAAAATAATTTTAAAAAAAATTACAAAAAAAAAAAAACGAAAAGAAAAATATAAAATTTTTTTATGGATTCAAACTTCATTTTATTAAAAATACATAAAAAAAAAAAATTTCTTTTTGTAGAAAGAAAATTTGTCTGGCCAGACACAAATAAAACAATCTTCCTAACAAACATACATACATTACTATTAATCAATCATTTATTATCATTATTAGTAATTAACAAATAACTCCATAATATTACGTTATTTTCTAAAAAAGGGAGGTGTAGTATATCCATACCAAAAATCATTAACACAAAGAGCTCAACTTGTAACACTTTGTTGCAAGTACAAACAATCAAATATGTGGGTCTCCACTTGAGTATGTTTATGTATATACATTAATATATTCACATAAACATACTCACATCAATATACAGCTAAACATGTTCATATATGTATGTGCATACATATATGCACATACATATATTCATATGAGCAGCAATACACAGGCGTAACATGAGCTAGGGCCAAGCCAGCGTGTGAACGCTGACCATTCACTTTAATGCAAGTGTCCTAATCAATATGTATGTATGTACTGACACTTCCTCTCTCCCTCTCTCTCTTTTGTAGCTGTCGCCTAAGTGGCGATAGGTTAAGTAAAAGAATATTGTTTGAATAAAAATCAATCTGAACATTACCACAAAACTGAACTGACGCGTTTGTTTTCTTTCGAACAATCAACCAAGTGGAACCCGGTCATTACAGTGTACTGCACCATTCTCTTATCAATAAACAATTTATATAAGTTTGCACATACACAAAAATCTCAGATTTGAATCTGATCGGATAAATAGAACACAAGTTTCAGTCAATATAAATCCATCGCTGGATCCATCGCTGCTGGCCGCCTACTACGTCATCATCAAATCAACAGAACACATACATACACACGGAGACAAACAGACACGCTACATGAACTGTATGTGTGTGTGTGACGATCACAGCTGTATTTTTTTAGGAATACATTGTGAGGAACATTACAGTCGAGACCCAAACCATGCGAGGCACGAGCATTCGATACACGTGAATGTCCAAGCGGGAAGATGCGTGGGAGGCGTAGCACATGAAATCGGCTACGCGAGCACGAATGAAACAAGGCTGGAGGGCATAATCATGAACCGAAAGAGGGCATTGGCCTGATAACAAAATGCAAGAGCCAAAGTGACAGAAACAATAAGAAAGGCACGAACTAGGCTAGCGTGCGTGTGGCTTATAGAGCAATACATTAGAGAGCACACATGACACACATACGCTATGCGTGTATTACCGCAAGAGAGGGTACCGGCGGCCAATGTAAGTCCTCTCTGCCTACAAAAAATGCGTAGATCGTGAAAAGCCGAAGCCCGACGAACAAATGAGAGCAAAAGTGAGGTGCGGAGGGCATGTGATGCCGATGCGAAATGAAGTTAGGGCTATGCTTGTGAATCGGGGAATAGGGGAAAGAACGAATACAAGAAGGAAAACGGCTTGTGGGTATGCGAGGGTATTCCCCCCTGTATACAAGTCGAAGAAGGGGAAAGATATTGTAGCAATATGTATTAGTATTAAGTATATATTACTCTTTCCCCAAGCCTTAAGTATATCTTACTCTTTTCTTTGTTACAAATTAGTTTTAAGTTTTATGCAGTGGTACAGTACGAGAAGTGTGCTGTCTCACTTGTTAGAAAAGAACAGAGAGAATTAAACAAAAAGAATGCGAGCGGTTCAGTTTTTATGGAGAGCTCATCAAAGTCAGCTCATCGTCGCACTGTTAAAGGTCTGTTAACAGCTGTACTCGAAGTCGTTCTACTACTTGCTTCGGAACAACATCGACTCACTCCCTGCTACAACTACGAGGGACTTCCACTACTACAACTGCTACAACTACGAGGGAATTCTACTACTACAACTGCTACAACTACGAGGGACTTCTACTACTACTACAACTACTGCTACAACTTCGGGGGACTACTACTACTACTACTACAACTACTACTATTATTCTATATAACGATCCCTCCCCAGATTTGTACTGTACCATTCTCTTATTAATAAACAATATACATGTATATAAGTTTGCACATATACAAAAGTTTCCTTTATTATTGTTTCTGTTTTTGCATCTATTATTGCCTCCATAACAGTTATGGTAGTTATAGGTATTATTCTGGCTATTATTTCGATTGTTATTATAGTTGTTCATTGTTTTGAAGTTTCCAGCCTTAAGGATCGTTTTTAGTTTGACATGCTCACATTTTTAACCATTGTGCTTCCTTAGTGCTTAATATATATATGCATATTCAGCTGATAGGCCCTTGTCATTATATGAAGTTTCTGTCTCTGTCTGACCTTTGGTCTTTATACCTATCTCTTAATTGAATGCATAGATCGAACCAGTTCATTTCATTCGAAGTTCGATGACATCGCCAGAAAAATGTTAGAGCTGGTCCCGAGAAGAGCAGATTAGCGAATTTATAAAGCAAGTTAAAGTCTCCATTTCAACTTTGAGTTGTTAAACAATTTACTCGATAAATAAAATCTTCGACAGTTATATCTTTTGAAGACCTCGTGAATCGTATATGCCAGTTAAAAATTATACTTGATACTCGATCGGGTCGTTCTGGTACTATCTCTTGGTCAGTTGCAGTTGGATTACTCCGAATATTGAATGGTCGATTTCTAATACTATTCTCAAGACTTCTTCGAGGAGCAACTGAGGGTGCTGGAAAGTCCCCACTCTAGTTGAGGTTCATCATTGGATCATTGGATGAACTCCTGTGATGCTTAAATTTCTCATGGCGTTACGAATTTCGTCGGTAAATTTCTAGTGATAAGTTTCTAATGATTTCGCAATAAGTTGTTGAATACGTTCTTCTGACACTACCGGGGGCTGTTTTGTACTTGGATTCCGTGGTTGTTCACGTCGAGGTAGTCCCACCATTCTTGAATTCTGATTTGGGTTTGCACGAGTATTTGCTCTTGTATTGGGTCTTTTTGGTATTGCTCCTGAGGCGGTAGAATTTTCTGACCCTAGAGACGCTCGTGGAGGTTGAACATTTGTAGTCAATCTATCGTTGCTACCTACTATACTTTTCGAACAAGGTTGCCTAGAGTTTGGACAGGATTTATTGCTCTCGAGCCAAATCTTGAGACAATGTTTATGAAACGTGTGCCGACATAGGGTCTCTACGATATCTGTCTGTCCGCTGGTATCATTGCAAATTAGGCACACGAGTGCATTTTCACTTGGCATAGCAGAAGCCAAGTTTTCAAGGCTTCGTCTAACGGCCATATTTGAAAAACAAGAAAACGAAAGGTAAATATATTTCGTAAACACGAAAAATACAAGACAATTGAAGATAATTTGATGATTCTATTTCGTAAACACGAATTCTGGATTCAACTTCTAAATATCAAAATAATTTCCTTACAAATTTGGGACTTCTCCTTCAATAAGAGTTTAACAGCACTAATACACCCACCACTCTGCACTTTATTTATATCAGCTGTATTTGAATGTGTAATTCGTTGAAAGAGGGACTTGCCAGAGACGATTCCAGCAAGAACAGTCAATTTCACCTCACTACAACAATTTATTTGAGATCTAGGAAACTGTATGGCCTGGTATTCCTAAGCTACATATTTTCCGTAGTTTGTCTGTTCTACTTATTTAAAATGATTTGTTCAAAAATTAAGAAAACATTATTGAAAAGGTATAAAATTTTACTTGGTCAGTTATAATCTCATACTCATAGGCTGGCCTCTCCAAAGTGATATATATTACCATCATATTGCAAGGTTTAAGGTGTTGTGGGAAGTAAAGGAGGGATTTAAGGACACGTAGGGCAAAAAAAAAATCCTTGCTTCTTCGGGCCCCACGTTGGGCGCCATTTATTATGTAACGAACACGCGGGTGTCGGAGTGCACTCTCTGTCTTTCTAACAAGTGGCTCAGCTGAGCTCAGGGAAAATGGGGTGGTTCTTGTGCTCTCCCGATACATAGATAAAACGAAGACAGAGATAAGGAATAAAGGACTACACCTAAATAGGGATCTTAGTGCAGAGGTAATGGTTGTTATTGGAAGGACCTAGATATCATGGCCTTCTCTATACCCACCCAACCTTGTAACACCTTCGGATCTCGGTATTACCCATAGTTTTGCTGTTAAATCTCGTACGTCGGGTGCCTAAATAAACTAACTAAGCAATTCATCATTTCATACATATATTAAATTCAAAGAACAAAACGCCAAAAAGAGAACATCGGATTTCATATCCCACTTATGTAATAATAGTATTAACAATAATTTCAAATATATTTAATTCCTAACAAATTTGGTGAAGAGTAACGTACAAAAATGTGTGGGTAGATTTATAGGCATGAATTTGATTTAAAGCTCTCCTCTGGTCAGGTCAATAACTGAGTCGACATTTATTTGGTCGCAGTGCCAAAAGTTCGACTTGAAACCATGGATAGAGTCGTGGTCTGGCACTGGTCGCTCTGGCCTTATAGTGGCTAACACCATGGGTACGGTACGCGCTTGCATTTAATGATGGCAAGGATGCTGAGCTGTTTACCAAAGGTCCTTGGCATGGAATGTTTCAAGCTCTTTTCCTGAAAGGTTTTCCACTACATACAAATGATTTCCGAGTTTTTACTTGATCTTGACCTTAATTCTGACTGGTGCCAACTTAGCATTAAAATTATTGGCTAGGTTGCTGAGTTTGAAGTTACGCTTAGTGACTGTTTGGCCCACTTCGAAGTTGCGTATTTTACTCCTCAAGTTACATGTCCGTTGATTAGTATCATAAGCTTTGTCTAAATGTTTTTGAATATCAGATCTTAGGCGTACGAAATTGTCTGGCCGATCTAGCCGAACAATAGCTTCTTTCAGTAGATTGAGGTTGGTCAGTAATTTGTTCTCTTTTCCATGGGTTATCATGTTTTGACCAAACACCGCCACATAGAGTGAAATACCAATTGATTGATGAATGTGATTTCGTAAGGCACTGTTTATACTGCTGAGAAACTTATCCTAGTGACGTTGATCTGAACGGAGATAGGACCGTAAGGCCGAATTAATATAATATATTAGTTTACTCCTTCAGCCGCATTGGCCTGTGGAGAGTATGCAGCGGTAAAAATGTGCTGGATTCCGTAATCCCTAAGAAAAGTTGTGAATTCCTGGCTTTTAAACTGTATACTGTGGTACTCCAAAGCAGCTAAAGATATCATCCCTTAAGATAAATATTATTACATTCGAGTTAAATTTGTTTACAGGCTTTAAGAAGGTAAATTTACTAAAGTGATCTAGAATGATGAAAATTCCGATATTTCCCTGTTTTGTGCGAGGAGGGAAGGGACCGATAAAATCCACATACAGTCTTTGGAAGGACGTTCGCTTATGGTTTGGTTACCCATAGGCGGTTTTAGTTTACATGTTGGGTATTTGCAAGTTTGACATATCTCACACTGTTGAATGTACTCCCTAACGTCTACAACTAGTCGAGGCCAGGAAAACGCTCTAAACATTTTGCTATGCCGCAATGAGCTGAGTTGGGAGGATCGTGGGCTGCTCTAATGACACTATCACGGAGTTCTTCAGGCACTAGCAACTTCCACAATCTATCATTATCCGCTGAATTCCCAGTCATAAAGTCAGTGCGATGAGATATATATTGATCAACTACTTGAAAATCCGGAAGATTTGCCTTCACATATTTGTCTCTCAGAGTTCTATATTCTTCGGATTTAAATGCCGACGAGGACAAGTCAATCTCGGGAAGTAATTCAATTTCTAGGGAAGCTATTTCGTTTTTAAACGATCGCGACAAAGCGTCCGCAACAACATTTTCATTACCTTTCCGGTGTGCTATCTGAAAGTTGTACCCCTTCAGTTTCATTGACCAGCGTGCTAATCTACCGCTTAGTTCTTGTTGGTTCATTAGCCACCGCAAACTAGCGTGATCAGTCACGACTTTAAACCATGGCCTTCGATATACATCCGAAATCTTATCATGGCCAACACTACCGCAAGTCATTCGAGTTCGGTAACCGAATAGTTACGTTGCGCTTTGTTAAGTTTTTTAGACATAAACGTGATTGGTCGTTCCTATCCGTACTCATCAACTTGGGCTAAAAGCGCACCTATTCCAAACATACATGCATCACATTGCACTATAAACGGTTTCTTATAATTTGGGTGTGCTAAAAACGGAGCAGTGCTAAGTTTAGACTTGAGGTTCTCAAAAGCACATTGCGCTTCTTCGTTCCAAGAAAAATAATTACCACGCAATAATTCTGTTAATGCAAAGGTGATAGTTGCATATTGGGAGAAAAATCGCTGGTACCATCCTGGCATTCTTAAAAATCTCTTAAGCTGTCGCTTGGTTGTCGGGATTGGGAACTCAGATATGGCTTTAACCTTGTCTGGGTTCACTCTTAAGGTGCCCTCTCCGACTATATATTCTAGGTATTCTACTTTTCGCAGACAAAATTGACTCTTCTGGATGTTAATGGTTAGCCCCGCCTGCTTCAGACGAGCAGATATTTCATTAAGATGCACGAGATGTTCATCGAAATGATTTGATAATATCAATAGGTCATACGGAATAACTTGATCCATTAGACGACACATCAATTGGGGGGCATTACACAGTCCGAATGGCATTCTCCTAAATTGGTACAATGGGCGGTTGGGAACTGAAAATGCTGTCTTTCCTTTCGATGATTCTTCTAGACCGATTTGCCAAAAGGCATCTTTAAGGTCTATCTTAGAAATACAATGCACAGGAGGTAGTCTACTTAACAGGCCTTCTAGATTAGGTATTGGATATGCGTCTTTTACTGTAACATCATTTAATTTACGAGAATCAAGGCAGAATCTTACCTTACCTGGTTTGACTAACAAGACGCAAGAGGAAGACCAGGAGGACGCGGGCGCTTCTTGTATCACTCCTAGCTCTAACATTTTGGCTATCTCCAAAAATTTTTGTTTTATTGGCTTGGCGTTTTCGGTATCAATAACATGTTCTATCAGGGTCGTGAAACCTAAGCCATCTCTTTCAAAAGTTGGAAATCCATTTATAACAGTTTGTAATTGACTATGTTGACTAGCTGTCAATGGAAATTGATCCTCTTCAAACGAAACTTCGGCAATTTCAGGGTCTGATTGGACGTGAGAAATTGAAAGACCAAACGTTCTCCAGAAGTCCATACCACAAATTATATTTTGAGTAATAGTCGGTACTATGAGAAATTCTTTACGAGTTATAAGTGAGATTGCTCATAATCGTACCAACAAACTGTTGCGATTGTCCATCGGCTGCCCTAACGTTACCGCGCGTTTTGGGGCAATATTGCTTGGTGGTCATAAGTTTTGTTGTTAATTCTCCTCCTAGTACACTTTTGTTAGCACCACTGTCTAGTAAAGCAGTGTAAATTTGTCCACATATTGATAAATCAATAAAAGGTCGTAAATCGTTCTCCGGGTTAATTATGGTAATTTTCTTTAGCTTGTGTCTATTCGTCCAAAACGTTCGCAATCGTTGATTAGATCGCGAGTACTGCATAGTATCCTTAAATAGTTCAGATCTTCGCTTTCTATACTCTTGCCAGCGCACATGATATGGATGGAATTGTTTAGTATTATGTAAGTTAGAGTTTTTAGTTACGGTCACGGCTGAGTTGATTACTAAATTCTTATGCGGCGTTGTTGCAAACAGTTCTGATAACCATGTCCTAATTCGTCACAATTCCAGCATTTTATTTTCTCTGGTGCACGCAATGCACACACATCAATAAGATCATCTGATTCGTCATCTAGCGGTTCAACTACTGCTTTCATTGGAGGCTTGCTTGCGTCTGCGAAGGGCATCCATAATGTCTCTGTCTGACCTTACCTATCTCTTAAACGAATGCATAGATCGAACCAGTTCATTTCATTCGAAGTTTGATGACATCGCCAGAAAATTGTTAGGGTTGGTCCCGAGATAAATAAAATCTTCGACAGTTATATCTTTTGAAGACCCCGTGAATCGTATATGCCAGTTAAAAATTATACTTGATACTCGATCGGGTCGTTCTGGTACTATCTCTTGGTCAGTTGCAGTTGGATTACTCCGAATATTGAATGGTCGAGTTCTAATACTATTCTCAAGACTTCTTCGAGGAGCAACTGAGGGTGCTGGAAAGTCCCCACTCTAGTTGAGGTTCATAATTGGATTCCGCCTGAACTCCTGTGATGCTTAAATTTCTCATGGCGTTACGAATTTCGTCGGTAAATTTCTAGTGATAAGTTTCTAATGAGTTCGCAATAAGTTGTTGAATGCGTTCTTCTGACATTACCGGGGGCTGTTTTGTACTTGGATTCCGTGGTTGTTCACGTCGAGGTAGTCCCACCATTCTTGAATTCTGATTTGGGTTTGCACGAGTATTTGCTCTTGTATTGGGTCTTTTTGGTATTGCTCTTGAGGCGGTAGAATTTTCTGCCCCAAGAGACGATCGTGGAGGTCTTGAGACAATGTTTATGAAGCGTGTGCCGACATAGGGTCTCTACGATATCTGTCTGTCCGCTGGTATCATTGCAAATTAGGCATAAGAGTGGATTTTCACTTGGCATAGCAGAAGCCAAGTTGTCAAGGCTTCGTCTAACGGCCATATTTGAAAAACAAGAAAACGAAAGGTAAATATATTTCGTAACCACGAAAAATACAAGACAATTGAAGATAATTTGATGATTCTATTTCGTAAACACGAATTCTGGATTCAACTTCTAAATATTAAAATAATTTCCTTACAAATTTGGGACTTCTCCTTCAATAAGAGTTTAACAGCACTAATACACCCACCACTCTGCACTTTATTTATATCAGCTGTATTTGAATGTGTAATTCGTTGAAAGAGGGACTTGCCAGAGACGATTCCAGCAAGAACAGTCAATTTCACCTCACTACAACAATTTATTTGAGATCTAGGAAACTGTATGGCCTGGTAGGTATCCGAACTGTATTCAGACCCATATTCCCATACATATTTTCCGTACTTTGTCTGTTCTACTTATTTAAAATGATTTGTTCAAAAATTAAGAAAACATTATTGAAAAGGTATAAAATTTCACGTGGTCCAGTTATACTCTGATACTCATGGGCTGGCCTCTCCAAAGTGATATATATTACCATCATATTGCAAAAAAAACCTTGCTTCTTCGTGCCCCACGTTGGGCGCCATTTATTATGTCTTTCTAACAAGTGGCTCAGCTGAGCTCAGGGAAAATTGGGTGGTTCTTGTGATCTCCCAAAACATGCGCTACATAAATAAAACGAAGACAGAGATAAGGAATAAAGGACTACATCTAAATAGGGATCTTATTGCCGAGGTATTCCAAAGACCTAGATGTCATGGCCTTCTCTATACCCACCCAACCTTGTAACACCTTCGGATCTCGGTATTACTCATAGTTTTGCTGTTAAATCTATTAAGTCGGGTGCCCCAAAATAACTAGCTTAGCAATTCATTATTTCATACATATATTAAATTCAAAGAACAAAACGGCATATGCCTTTAAGATAAGAAGAGAACATCGGGTTTCATATCTTACTTATGTAATAATAGTATTAATAATAATTTCAAATATATTTAATTCCTAACTAATTTGGTGAAGAGTAACGTACAAAAATGTGTGGATAGATTTATAGGCATGAATTTGATTTAAACTAGATTTTAAGTTAGGCATTCATTTCAGATTCAAAAATTACACAAAAAAGCAAACTAACTCTGCGGTCACGGCAAGCGGTTATATTTTGCCAATAGATTTTATGCGGCTATGGCGTACTTACATTTTGTAGAGTCCAATCCAGTCAGCAGGCCTGATGATGGGTGGAGCACTAGAGGCTGTTAAAATTATTAATCGGGGGCACCGAAATATAACTTGCTTCTCATTACCACCAAGAACACTTTTAACACATGCTATATAGAAAGTTAATTATAAATTGGAGGCTTATAAATTTTCACACATGTTTGTACTAAACTTAAATGAAAAAAAGAGAACGGCTGTTTGAAGGCCAACTACGGGCTGGGGTGAAGTTAGGGTTCCTCAACGCCGGGTTTGGGGTCGGCGACAACGTCTTTCACAAGAAATATCAAGTAATGGTTGCGAGGGGCTATCCCGTGTCCTAAGGTGAATCATCCACTCCAACGATGGTTCGCCTAGGAATTAGGCTGGCTGGCTACGCTCCACACAACGATAGGTGGGCGCACCTATGGCCAAATAGCTCTCCAACAATTTATCCTCTGGTCAGGTCAAGAACTGGGTCGACATTTATTTGGTCGCAGTCCAAAAAATTTCGACTTAAAACCATGGATGGGGTCGTCGTCTGGCACTGGTCGCTCTGGCCTTATAGTGGCTAACACCATGGGTATGGTACGCGCTTGCATTTAATGATGGAAAGACCGCGCTGGCAGTGGCGAATTAATTTTATTGATGTTTCTTCATTATAGTTGGAACTTAAGAAAGAGGCGTGGACTTAGGTAATGTCCAAGAGGGTAATGTTGCACTTGCGATTTTTTCTTTCGCTTTCTCCCTCCTCTTATTCGCACTACCGCACTCTCGCGGAGACCATTCTAGACTCCCCCACACTATTCAATCTCATTCTTAGGCTATGAGCTTTGCTATGGAAGTGGATCGTATAAGCTCGGTTCCAAAAAAAAGCTCATGGTCAATACGCCGTAGAAATAGTTGTATGTCAAATAAGTTCGTCTAGCTAACAGATTTATAAAATTTAATGTTTGAAACAGCGCGCCCTTACAAGTTATAGCCAAGTTTTAGAGCGCGTGACGATGCGCTTTGATGGGCAACGTGAGCACGTAATACGAGTTCGACGCACCGCTAATGATGGGCTTCTTCAGTAACTCCGGAAATGCACAGCGGACACTACCCAGTCCCTTAAGGAGGCTTTCGGAATACGATGACAGCCGTGGTTTGTGCCCCCGAGGCAGTGGCATTGAAACTCCTAGAGGTGGTTAGAGTTCGTATTGGATGGGATAGTTGCCGAATAAATGAACTAGAAGCGCAACCTGCGCGCTGTTTTCGTTGCCTATGTGTTGGCCACACCGCCGCAAACTGCCCGAGCGACACAGATAGGTCAAATTGCTGCTTCAGGTGTGGCAATCCTGGTCACAAGTCTGCAGACTGCTCGGCCGCCGACAAGTGCTTTTTATGTGACGAGAAGGGCCTGAGTCCCTTAAACCACCTAGCAGGTAGCCGTCCAGTGGTGCCCAGAGGACGCAGAAGGACGCCAAATGATTCAACCCCATTTGAAGTTCTTGAGTTGAACCTGAATCACTGCATAGCGGCTCAGGACCAAGGGCCAAGGCAGCGTGCGGCAAAGCAGAAATCTGGTGCTGCGGTAGTAACGAGCTAGTAATGCAGGGCGTTCTATCTGAGGAAGGCTTTGTCAGAGCGCAGATTGGCAGAAACAGGGTGTACATCATAGACAGGATCTCGAACGACGCAAGAGGACGCCTAGGTCTCATCATTGGCGGGGATTTCAACGCCTGGGTTACCGGGTGGGGCAGCACCAGTACTGACGCTCGTGGCCGTCTTCTTCTTGAATGTTTTGCTAAATGAAGCATATCTCTGCTTAACGTCGGCACACAACATACCTTCAAAAGGGCCGGCACAGGATCGATAGTGGATCTTTCCTTCGCCAGCGACTGTATTGCTGCTTCCACTGATTGGAGCGTAGGCGTGGCATACCGCCAGTGCGAACGTTACCGCTTCGGAAATCCTTCAAGCTGGATACTCTTAACCTGTTTTTTGGTCGCCGAAAGCCTGGAAGGACTCACCGTGTGCCCCAACTCAAATGCAAAGGAGGCTGCGAACCTGATCATGTCGAGACTCGAGGAAGCATGAGTAGGTGACTCCCTCGTGGTATCCAAGCGTGCCATTAAATACCTAGGTGTCATGCTTGACACTAGATTGTCCTTCAAGTAGCACATAGAATATTGTAGTAACAAGGCAGCTACGTCGGCCCGGTTCCAAGCCCGTATATTGCTGAATACGCGTGGCCCGAAGCAAGGACGGCGCCTTCTACTGTCGAGCGTCGTAAAATCGAATGCCCTGAACGCAGTTCCTTCGTGGATTAAAGGTGTGGAGGTTAGGAGCTACATGAGGAGCCTCGAGTCGACTCATCGTCTGAGTGCGATTATAGTGTGTAGCGGTTTCCGCACCATTCCGATGACGCCGCTCTAGTGATAGCTGGAATGATGCCCATAGACGAATGTGCGGCAATTACGTCGGCCACGCTCGCAGCATCAAGGCAACCAAGTGGCAGCAGAATGACCCAACCAAGAGGACTGGTGCGGCACACGGCATGGCAGCACTCCATGCGTAGATGGCAAGAGAGGTGGGACTCCTCCCCCAAGGGAAGTTCGAGCACTAATACCGGACATCACACAATGGGTGCCAGCTCATTAGCGTCCACGGGTGCTTCAGGAGTTATCTGAAGAGGTTTCACCACGATGTCTCCGACGAATGCTCATGGTGCGGCGCTGGCATCATAGAAGATGCGAGTCATGTGCTGCAACACTGCCCAAGATTCGACGAGGAAAGACACCGGCTGGAGAGGGTCATGGGCGAGACGGTGACGCAGTATAACCTCGCCGGGATGTTGGTCGCTAACTCCAACGTGTGGCAGGCGGCGAAATAAAAAAAAAAAAAAAAAACACACACACACAGAGACACATATATACACGCCTAGAGGAACGACGCTGGTTTCGTCGCTCCATCAAAAACCGTTTTTTTAACTAGTTTGCGGAACGTGTACGCTCTTAAAAGTAGAGTGGAGGGTGGACGGCCAACCCGGTCTTAAAAGCCCCGATATTGATACCTGCCAACCCCGCGGATTGCGTCGAAAGCTTGACAGCTTTTCAGCAAAGTTTTAAAGCTTGTAACTCGATCACTCAGCCTTGGAGGCGAAAGTACCACGTTCAAGTATGCACTGTGGAAAAATTTTCAATTTCATTTTTTCACAGTAATTAATTGTCAGAAAATTTTTAACAATTAATTTGGGTTTATCGGAACCAGTGGTTGGCACTTTCGTCCGCCACAGACCGAAATTGCCAAGTGTGTGGAGCCGAGCAGGGAGCGGCATAACTTCCATAAAGTCCCATGGGGAAATACCTTGTTGCAAGCAATGAGATCGGCTGGCTCATTGGCGGGGCCAACAAGTGGGCGGCTTCACTCATTGGCGCTCGCCGCACTGCCGGTCAGATGGTCCGAATCTGTTTGCGAGGGTAGCCCGTCAAGAGATAGACAATATGTTCATTCGTGAGTAGAGGAGGTGTTTGGTGTGCCCGACGAAACGCCAAAAAGACTGCGTGAAGACTCGCTGAGTCCACCACCGCCGCCTCGTGCAGACGTAAAAAATAAAAAAGACCGCATTTGCAAAAATTGTGTAGGTCTCTCAGTCGCCTCAGAGACGCCTATTTACAATCATATTGCTATTAGTTTGTTCTAATAGCAATAAATACTAAGTTGCAACAACAAAGTGAGCACTTTTTTTTTTGAAAAGCCATGTCCACCAATTCGGGCCCAAGCTCTCTCGATCCCCACCAGCAACAGCTACAAGAACTACTTGTACAACAACAACGTGACCGTCGACTATCGGTCCAAAGCATCAACGCGTACTTTTCGGTGGTGTCGCCGACCCCACTGAATGCAACCGTAAGCAATAACACTGAAAGTGCAAGCAGTGTGCTTCTCCATCAATATCGATAACTGGGTAACCGATTGCACCGACCAGCATCGTCAGCTCGTTGACAGCAACTACTGCAACGTCTGCCGAAGTATTGACCTGCCTCAAACCGTCAACGACAAGTCGCCCAGAGCCACGACAAGAAACCCAACGCCTTCTGTCCAAACTGGAATGGATAGATATATTAAAATAACTAAGCGGAAGCTAAGCCAGCAAATGAAAAAAAGTGGCAAAACGCCGAAAATAACCAAACCAAATGAACGAGTAGTACTTCTAAACGGCAATCGTTTTGATATTCTTGCCGATCAGCAAGACGATCAAGCCGGCGCTGTAGATAAAGTTAAATCGGCCAGACCACCCCCTTTATACATCCGTGGAGCCAACTGCAGCGCCCTGATTTCGAAGCTAGTAGAAACATAAAAACATAAAAGAAATTAAATGTCAAACCCAAACTGAGGACAATTTCCGCATCTTCGAAAAGTACCTCCGTAATGCAAAGCGGTCGAAGTCAAATGAAGTGCACCCAATCTACAACATTCAGCTCCTATAGCACAGAAGAATCACCGTAGAGGAGCCCCATAAGAGATACCAACCACCTCAGTGTAAAAACTGCCAGGAATACAACCACACCTTTAACAATTGCAATCTTAGGTCAGTGTGTGTTGGCTGCGGCGATCATCATAAAGATGGCATTTGCACCAAGGATAGAAACAACGTCGCACTAAGACTATGCAGTAACTGTGGAGGGAACCACACAGCCAACTACAGGGGATGTCCTGTCTTCAAGGATCTTAAATCGCACCTAATCGGGCGCAAATCTCCAGCTGGACCAAAAATCACCTTCAACGCCTCCAAAACTACACCGGAGGTATTCTTCGCCAAGGCTGTTAGATCATCTAACATGCCTGCTACAACCAATCCTAGTGTATCCTTCGCTAATGTACTCCGAACTGGACAGCAGAGCCCGCGAAAGAGACCCCGTCACTCCACCATCTACAGAATCCGCAACCTAGCGCACCAGAACTTGGCCAGCAAACTCCAAGTGGTTTAGAGGCCCTATTGTTCTCACTTAATCAAAACTTGACCGCTTTTATGACGTTCATGCAAAACTGTATGCAGGAACTGATGCGGAATCAAAACCTGCTTATCCAGAAGCTTATCGAGAATAAATAATGGCTTCCCTACGTCGATGTCTTTGGAATGCTAACGGCATCTCCAAGCACAAAAATGAACTGCAACTATTCCTACTAGGGCTACTTATTGGCCCACAGATCCGCAGAAAGTGCCTGGCTTGATTGATTTCGCAGTAACCAAGAGGATTCCGCGTAATCGGATCGATGCGGAAACACTGCTGGATTTATCCTCCGATTACTCTCCAGTGCTATTCACACTATTAACTAGACCTCAAGTACTTGATGGCCCATATAGGCTTACTAAAAACAAAACAAATTGACTTAAATTTAAAATGTACATGAGTGCCCACATTGACTGTACGCCGAAACTGGATGCTGCAGAGGACATTGACATGTGCGTCTCTGCACTTGAGTCGATGCTGGGAGCTGCAGCAAGAGTATCTACTCCACATTCCTCTACTTACGCTAAACCTGTTGACAGGCCTACGAACCAGTTTCTGCCGTTAGTTTTGTTTTTAAATTTTAAGGCGTTAGTTTGTAGTTCCGTAAGTGGTGGGTAATTGTGTCGATCAAAATAATCAGCTGAGCTTGGAAGTTCGATATATCTACTAGTGCAACCCTACCGAGGAGGCATTATGCGCGATCGCATGGATTGGTCACACTCTTTTCTGACGAACTTGCGACTTGGCTAGACGCCTAAACCACGCCGCTCCTCCAGAAAAAAAAACATAAAAATTTAAATCCGAAATTTTCTTGGCCATCAAGCCGAATTATTCCTGAAATACTAATCCGGAGCATTTGGAATAACAAATATTGTGGAGTTTTGTGAATCTTGATATCGTAAGTTATTTTTTTATGGATATTCCAGTTTTTGGAAGTTTCTAATAAGTTCTTTTGAAAACTTAGCTACAATTAATTTGTATTGTCGAAAACCTGAACAAGGAATTTCAAGGGATATTTTTTGAAACAACGTGGCTCAGATCTGCACACCGTGAAGGGTTGCAGAGATAGAAAGTTCTGCGTCAAATAATCCGCGAATAAAAAAAAAGCTCTCTCTCTAGTTAAATAACGTAAAAGAAAATTATTAAAGTTGAAGTAAATCGCCTTTGACTGTGTAAGCGAGTCTACGTTTATAATTTAAATAATTTTAATTGGAGACTTCCAAATTTCATTTGAGCTTTTTATTTTGATTACCGACAAGTTTATTTATATCCACCTTACAATTAAGATTCACCAACACAAAACATATTATCCCTAATTTGGCTATTGGATGCCCGAAATGATCCAATTATTTGATTTGATTACCGTTTATTATAAGAACCTTCATTTTAGTTTGTTTAACTCGGATTATGTTTCCAACTTATTGATGTATTTTGGTATTCCGTAACCCTCGTGAATAAATATCATTTATAATGTTTGAGTAAAAGTTGTGTGATCTTCCTTGTAGCGAAATGTGAGCGGTGAGCTGAATTATATTGGGATTTTCCAGAATCTTGCGACAGGAAAATCATTGGTTGGGAGGGTTTAGACGCGAAGCTATAATACCATCCTCATAGCTTCCCTATTCGTGTGATGCTAATATAATCTCTTTCTCTATCCTTCTAGTTAAATTCTTTTACCATGTAATTGTGTAATATTCGTGCTCTAGCGACTTTGTTTTATTTTATGTACTACGGGTGTATTGATAAATAGCTGGTCCAAAGAATACCCCCAAAGACTGTTTGCTAGCCGACAGCCAGAAGTCCCACCCGGACCAAAACTTCTCGGTACATTTAGCCCGTACATGTTCTCTTTGGCCTGATTTGTGGTGCTCTTGCCCATCATAATATCTCGGGACTGCGAGAGTTACTACATATATATAGGCCAAACCTGACCTCCTCTTGGATCAAATAACATTCTTTGACTAAGAGGGGTTGTGCATGATCTGGATTCATTTCGGATTGTGTACATTACAAACCGGCGGATAGAACAATTAGTAACGGAAAAACGACGTCTAAGAAGAGAATGGCAGATTACTCGCCTAAGGCATGCCAGTCGCAACCTCTCCAAGGAGTTAAGACAAGAGGAAATCTGGTCTCAAAGGAAAAACATAGAAAAGCTCAGTCCAACCAGCACTAAACATCCTCTGTGGAAAGCCCACCCAACTTGAAGCGCTCCTACAGAGACAGCTTCACCAATAAGGGGTCCAACCGGTGGATGGGCCCGCAGTGAGCACATTAACGGATAGTGAGTACTCGGAACTCCAATCGGATGAGATCACTGCAGTAATTAAAAACCACATAAAGCCGAACAAAGCCCCTGGCCATGACTTAATCACACCGAAAATGATCCTAGAACTCCCTACCATCGCCATAAAATACATCTGCAAAATGTTCAACGCTCTAATAAGAATTGGCTACTTCCCAAGAGCATGGAAAAGGTCCACTATCATCATGATTCCTAAAGTGGGAAAGGACAAAACCCAACCATCATCCTATAGGCCAATTAGTTTGCTGCCATGTCTTTGGAAGCTTTTTGAAAAGGTCCTGCAGATCCGACTAAACTCATTTCTGGCATCGGAAAACACAATCCCTTGACACCAGTTCGGCTTCCGCGAAAAACAATTTGAACAAGTCAATCGTATAACATACGAAATACGAACAGCATTCGAACTGAAAGAATACTGTTCGGCTGTCTTTATCGACGTTGCCCTGGCTTTCGACAGTGTTTGGAGCGTCCAATGTTCAAAATCCAGCAGAAACTCCCACAGTACACCCACAAACTCATGGAATCTTACCTTTACAATAGGAAATTCGCTGTAAGATGTAATGGCTCCGTCCGGCTGACTTTGAAATCGAAGATGGTGTACCGCAAGGCAGTGTACTCGGCCCATTGCTCTACCTGCTGTACACTGCAGACCAAAGAGTTTAGGAATTACAAACTCCACTTCTGCCGATGACACGGCAATCCTCAGCAGATCCAAATGCCCAATACAAGCCTCTGCAAAATTAGAGGAACACCTCAAGGTGGTAGAGAATGGCTAGCAACCTGGCGTATCCGGGTCAACGAGCAGAAATGCAAACATGTTAAATTTACGCTTAACAGAAGAAACTGTCCAGCTCTAATGCTAAACAACGTACCAATTCCTCAAGCCGTGGAGGAAGCCTTGACATCCACCTAGACAGAAAACTAACTTGGCGCAAGCACATCGAGGCAAAAAAGTCACAGCTTAAACTGAAAGCGAGTAGCTTACATTGGATCATCAATGCTCGGTCACCTCTACGTCTGGAGTATAAAGTCCTCCTATACAACTCCGTACTGAAACCCATCTGGACTTACGGTGCCGTACTATGGGGAAATGCATAGCATTTCACTATCCGGATACTGCCCTTGACTGGGGGAGCGCGGTTACCAATACGAGAGGGCGCTCGCTTCTGGATGCCTTTGCATCGCTGGACGTAGTCCTTCTGAACAGAGGGTCAACCATCAGCAGAGCAAGCGGCGGGTCCGTTATCGACCTCATCGAACGGCGGGCTATTTAGGGCTTTATCATGGAGCGTTGGTGAAATCTACATGGGCAGCGAACATGAGGCGATATTATTCTCCCTAGGCGTCACCCAACCCCGTCGAGTGGCACTGCCCCAAAGCAGCGTATACAAGAGCGACACTCTGGACGTAAGAGCCTTTACCGATGCATTTGCAGCACACGAGTGGACCCAGAGCACAGCCCAGCGGATGGCAGACCAGCTATCCAGCATGCTGGCTGCATCGTGCAACGCGAGCATGCCTGTAAGGAGACC
Source organism: Drosophila paulistorum (assembly GCA_018152135.1). Classification (NCBI taxonomy): domain Eukaryota; kingdom Metazoa; phylum Arthropoda; class Insecta; order Diptera; family Drosophilidae; genus Drosophila; species Drosophila paulistorum. The sequence continues at coordinate 814,538 of JAECXG010000273.1, read as the reverse complement.
TTTTAAGAAACGTCAGCAACCGGTTTTCTGGTATACGTAGAAAGTGCCTAGCCTCTAGGCGGCGTTACCAGAGAGCAAGGAAACGAGGATTGGAGACATTGCCGCATTGTAGCTTATAGCGTATGTAGGAAGGAGTTGAAGAAGGCTATATATAAATCGAAGTGTACCTCAGTCTCTGCGACATGGCCGATCAGGACCCTTGTGGCAAGGCGTACAAGATCGTGGTCAAGCGGGTCTACGCCAACAGATTCTCTTCTCCTACTGCAGCCAGCGAGTTGGAACGTATTGTCTGCGATCTCTTCCCCCAGCGTGCGGACTCCCAAAATTGTAGGCGCGTTGAACATGTTGCTGCCCGCTACCACGTCTCAGTCACCACCGATGAAGTGAAGCCCCGGGCCCGGATTCCATCCCCAACCGAGGCGATCAACGAAGGGGGCGGCCTGTCAGCCAATCAGGTAGCGTCGTCATATCGTCCAATCTGCCTCGTGGACTCTGTGGGTAAGGTGCTGGAAAGCCTCACCAGTGCCAGACTGAGCGAGGCGATCAACGAAGGGGGCGGCCTGTTTGCCAATCAGTTTGGATTTCGCAAGGCAAGGTCCACAATAGACGTGGTCAGCAGAGTAGTGAGTACAGCGGCCGATGCTATTTAGGGCTCTCGATGGAAAAGAGGTGCGAAGGAATCCGGTGATCACCCTGTATGTGAAGAATGCCTTCAACACGGCGGATTGGGGCTGCATTCTTGATGCTGCCAGAAGCTTCGGAATTCCAACGTACCTGTTCGAGGTGATATGGAGCTTCTTTTCGGGGAGAAAGCTGGTTCCGTTCAACGGCAGATGTCTGCAGGAGTGCCTCAGGGCTCTGTTCTGGGTCCCCTTCTGTGGAACATCATGTACGATGGCATCCTTCAACTAGACATGCCAAATAGGTGTCAGCTAGTCGGCTACGCGGACGATGTCGCGGTCGTAGTGTCGGGCATGGAACTGAAGGATGTAGAGTCAACGGCAAATACAGTGTCGCTCACTTTGAGGATATGGCAGGACCGATGGGACGCTGCACTAAATGGCAGATGGACGCATCGTCTCATCCCCAATATTGAGGCTTGGGTCGGTAGAAAGCACGTGCAGGTGAGCTTCTACGTCACGCAGGTGCTGAGCGGACACGGTTGCTGCCGCCAATACCTAAATAGGTTTGGCCACGACCACTTTCCAACGTGTCCTGCGTGTCCTGAAGGAGCAATTGAAGGACGTCCACCACGTGCATAGACAGCGGGTCGAGCGGGCGATCAGCCAATCCATATCGGAGGCAAGCTTAGTACCCAGCATGCTGGAAAGCAAGGATAACTGGGTGGCGGTGAGCGCCTACATCGGAGTCATCATGCGCAAGCTTAGGAGACTGGAGCGAGAAAGAGTCGGTTCAGCATCGAAGTTGCCATAACCCTGGTGAAGCAATTCCCAATGGGACGTACCGTCCGGGGGCATTTTTTATGTATCCATGATCCTCGATTTCTGTTGTCAGTTTGGTTGTATTTTGGTGATCTCTTGTATATGTTAATAAATGAATTAAAAAAAAAAACGCAATACCAACGAGCAAAGAAGCGCATGGACTCGGACTGGACACTCTACCACGCCATTACAGCGCCAGCAGCGCCATCGAGGGCACAACATGGAAAGGAGGCTCCAAGCAGTACTGCCTGGTCGTCACGCTTGACGTAAAGAATGCCTTCAATACTGCGGATAGGAGTTGTATTCTGAGCGCCATCCATGATCTCGGCGTCCCTCCGTACCTTCTGGCCATCGTTCGGAGCTTCTTCAGGCAGAGGACCCTGAGATACGACACCTCTCTGTTCTGGACACAAGAGTCGGAATGTGTCTGCTTCTCTGGAACCTGATGTACGACGGAGTGCTCCGTCTTTCACTCCCGCCACGTTGTTAATCCATTGGTTATGCTGATGACGTGGCTATTGTGGTTGTTGCCAAGGAGTTGGAAAAGGCAGAATCAGCGGCCTCGTTAGGTATAGCCACTATTTTACGGTGGCTACAGTCAGTTGGCCTAGCCCTGGCAGCCGAAAAAACGGAGGCGGTTCTAATAAGCAGCAGAAAGACAGTTGAACATGCCTCAAAGTATGTAGATGGTTCCACAATCACCTCAAAATGGCCCCTCTGGGTGTATGGCTAGACACTAGAGAACGTTCAACGGAGGCCAGCGAGCACAGGCTAGGCGTTATTTAGGATAATGTTGAACACGGGAGGTCTAAAACAGGAGCGGAGACTTTTGCTAATGAGCGTGGTGAAATCAGTCATTTTGTAAGCGGCACAAATCTGGGCCAGCGCAATACACAGCACGGCGTACAGTAGGGGCATCACCGCTACCTACCGTCTCTGCGGGTGAAGGTTCTGCAGCGGTTTTAGGACGGTCTCGGAAGATGCTGCACTGGTCGTTGCAGGCATGATTCCCATCAATCTGCATGCGGACTAGGCCAGGAATATCGCGGACGCAACATAGCGAGGCATTCAAGAACGGACAGCTAGCAGCGACGCAAGGTCGAAGAACTTTGCCACTTGGCAACAGCGGTGGAATTCGTCTATCAAGGTGAGGTGGACCTACACCCTTATCCCCAAGATCAGGCCTTGGATGGAAAGGAAGCATGGACAAGTGTCCTTCCATCTGACCCAGTTCCTCACAGGACACGGTTGTTTCAGGTCCTTCCTGCATAAATTCGGGCACGAGGCTGAGCCGTACTGCTCGACGTGTGGCGTATGATTGGTGGAGTACGCGGAGCATGTCCTTTTCGCATGTAGACGACTTACCAGTCAACGGCGGCTTTTGGATGAAACGGTTGGCACTGTGCTGACTGCGGAAAACCTGGTGCCTATTATGCTATCAGACGCGGCGGCATGGGAAGCAGTGAGCAGCTTTACAGGCTTTGTGGGAAACAGCCTAAGAAAAGCAGAGCGTGAGCGAAATGTCCATAGCTAAAGGGTTCTAGGGTTCTGCGAAGCAATTCCCCATGGGACGTCCCGCAGAAATCCCCCTATTATGTATCTTTGTTGCCTTCAATTTTGTGATGTATATATTTTATATAATGTAAAAAATGTAAAAAAAAATGGGCTTGGCGCCTTTTTGTCTGCCCACCACTGCCTCCATCATTTTATTGGTGCGTAGAAATCCTCTCTATTATCCAGTGCCCTCTCTGTTCTGGACACATTACCACTTGTTGCAGCGAATAAAAACAATAGATATGCCCCATAAAGCGCCACTGATCAGCTGTGCGACCAGTGTTGCATAACGCTGGAAGCCATTGGGCGGCGCCCAGGCCTGCATCCGCCAGGTGCTTGGCCGTTACATTTAAAATCCAAACCGGGTTACTATCAACGTCTGAATAAATGGACAAAGTTGCAGCGCCTATGGATCAAGCACGCTGGGACGGTGCATCTAGTGAACCAACCAGCAAGGATAACTAGGTGGCGGTGAGCGCCTACATCATGCGCAAGCTTAGGAGACTGGAGCGAGAAAGAGTCGGTTCAGCATCGAAGTTGCCATAACCCTGGTGAAGCAATTCACAATGGGACGTACCGTCGGGGGGCATTTTTTATGTATCCATGATCCTCGATTTCTGTTGTCAGTTTGGTTGTATTTTGGTGATCTCTTTTATATGTTAATAAATGAATTAAAAAAAAAAACGCCAAAGAAAGAAATCCAAGTTGCAAAGAGTTAGAAGTGGCAAGCATAAGATGGCAGAAATGGGAATTCTAATAGAGGAGATAGCCGACCAAATCAAGCCAGAGAAGGAAGGAGGCAAGCGTGCCATTACGAAAATAGACAGACTGACAGATTTGCAGCAGATAGTTAGCCTCGTTCTGTGTAAGAACAGCGACCCTGAATTAGTAGTGGCATGCCCCAAGTGCACTAAAGCACCGCTGAAATCCTTCGTCAGCAGAGGCCAACAAACGGAAAAACACGCGCGGACGCGCTCTTCTTGACGCTTTTGCCTCCCTGGACGTCGAACTGTTGAACCAAGGCGCCCAAAATATGTTCAATCGGGCCGGTAGGGGACGACGTCAGCCTGGAAGCTGGATAATTGTTACACGGCGAGCGATCATGAGGAGATATGTGTCACTATAGGACGTGCACCGGACAGACAGCAATACACATCGCAGCCCCTCCTTGCTGATATGCCCTTTCGAGAAGACTCGCTGGACCTCCAGGTGTTCTTTGCAATGCTGTTCCGGCAAAGCCTCACAACAGCCGCGGCCCAAGAAATGGCAAACGAACTCTGCAGCATAATGGCAGCCGCCAGCACGGCAAGTATGGCCCAATCCAGACCCTTTAGAAGCCACCACAAATCGGAGACCTGAGGAGATCCTGTATGGCCGCACGACGAAAATACCAACGAGCAAAGAAGCGCATGGACTCGGACTGGACACTCTACCACGCCATTACAGCGCCAGCAGCGCCATCGAGGGCACAACATGGAAAGGAGGCTCCAAGCAGTACTGCCTGGTCGTCACGCTTGACGTAAAGAATGCCTTCAATACTGCGGATAGGAGTTGTATTCTGAGCGCCATCCATGATCTCGGCGTCCCTCCGTACCTTCTGGCCATCGTTCGGAGCTTCTTCAGGCAGAGGACCCTGAGATACGACACCTCTCTGTTCTGGACACAAGAGTCGGAATGTGTCTGCTTCTCTGGAACCTGATGTACGACGGAGTGCTCCGTCTTTCACTCCCGCCACGTTGTTAATCCATTGGTTATGCTGATGACGTGGCTATTGTGGTTGTTGCCAAGGAGTTGGAAAAGGCAGAATCAGCGGCCTCGTTAGGTATAGCCACTATTTTACGGTGGCTACAGTCAGTTGGCCTAGCCCTGGCAGCCGAAAAAACGGAGGCGGTTCTAATAAGCAGCAGAAAGACAGTTGAACATGCCTCAAAGTATGTAGATGGTTCCACAATCACCTCAAAATGGCCCCTCTGGGTGTATGGCTAGACACTAGAGAACGTTCAACGGAGAGCAGCGAGCACAGGCTAGGCGTTATTAAGGATAATGTTGAACATGAGAGGTCTAAAACAGGAGCGGAGACTTTTGCTAATGAGCGTGCTGAAATCAGTCATTTTGTAAGCGGCACAAATCTGGGCCAGCGCAATACACAGCACGGCGTACAGTAGGGGCATCACCGCTACCTACCGTCTCTGCGGGTGAAGGTTCTGCAGCGGTTTTAGGACGGTCTCGGAAGATGCTGCACTGGTCGTTGCAGGCATGATTCCCATCAATCTGCATGCGGACTAGGCCAGGAACATCGCGGACGCAACAAAGCGAGGCATTCAAGAACGGACAGCTAGCAGCGACGCAAGGTCGAAGAACTTTGCCACTTGGCAACAGCGGTGGAATTCGTCTATCAAGGTGAGGTGGACCTACACCCTTATCCCCAAGATCAGGCCTTGGATGGAAAGGAAGCATGGACAAGTGTCCTTCCATCTGACCCAGTTCCTCACAGGACACGGTTGTTTCAGGTCTTTCCTGCATAAATTCGGGCACGAGGCTGAGCCGTACTGCTCGACGTGTGGCGTATGATTGGTGGAGTACGCGGAGCATGTCCTTTTCGCATGTAGACGACTTACCAGTCAACGGCGGCTTTTGGAGGAAACGGTTGGCACTGTGCTGACTGCGGAAAACCTGGTGCCTATTATGCTGTCAGACGCGGCGGCATGGGAAGCAGTGAGCAGCTTTACAGGCTTTGTGGGAAACAGCCTAAGAAAAGCAGAGCGTGAGCGAAATGTCCATACCTAAAGGGTTCTAGTGTTCTGCGAAGCAATTCCCCATGGGACGTCCCGCAGAAATCCCCCTCTTATGTATCTTTGTTGCCTTCAATTTTGTAATGTATGTAGGAACCGGTGATCAGGCACCTACAGACAATAAAAGAACCAGAAGCGGTCATCGTTTCTAAAGCCAGTTCGTAGTGCTAAGCCAGCAGAATATAATAATAAAAGACGGTCACACTGACTTCTAAGTTTGCAACGATAGCGAGCACACGTTTCGGGACAGACCTCCAGACCGTTTATTTTGTAAAAAAGCCATAATAATTATTTTTAACACTAACATCAATGCCAACAACGAAACCGGAATAAAAATAAATACCACAAATTGGGGGCTCAACGGGGATGGCAGCTTAAAAGTGAAACAATTAATATTGGCTAGTGAATTTTACAAATTCGTTAAAACTTGTAAAATTCTAAGAAGGAGGGAGACAGCAAGTGACGCTGCCTCGAAGAAACGTTCACGTGAGAGGAAGAGAGATAGCTGCAGTAAAAGCGCGGTATCGGCGAGCAATAAGAACGAAAAAAATTTGGCCGACGAGGGAGACAGCAAGTGACGCTGACATAAGGAAACTGCAGAAGGAGTGAGAAAGCTGATCAGAAAGGTGGTTCTGGAATTTTCGCAACACGTGACGAAATATTCGTGAGGTTTGGCCGAAGAAGGTACCATTGGGATATACCAACAACCAAAAGGCAAGGCAGGAACGGATCGAAGTGCACAATAGAGAGCGCTGGAGAAGTGTACGGCGCTAGAGAGGATTGTGGCTACAACGATTCCGGTTGCAAGATTGATTCAAGGTTGCAAAATCGATACAAGGCTGCCACAACGGAGGCTGTGTAAATTGCTGGAGAAGTGTACAGTAGTTTACCAGTGTTGGTGGTAATAACGTTTCGAGGCTTTGTTAACTGTTGGAGAAGTGTACAGCGGTTGGCCAAGGCTGGACGCAACGAAACCTGAAGTCTACAGAAACTAGCGTTGAGTTCTAGGAGTGAACTGCGTTAGTAGTGGCGGTGGACAAAATCTGGTGGTGTTGGTGGACAAAATCTGGTGGTGACGGCTTGAACAACGGAGACTAGCGTTGAGTTCTAGGAGTGAACTGCGTTGGTGGCGACGGTGGACAACAGAAACTAGCGTTGAGTTCTAGGAGTGAACTGCGTTGGTGGTGGCGGTGGACAAAATCTGGTGGCGACGGCTTTAACAACAGAGACTAGCGTTGAGTTCTAGGAGTGAACTGCGTTGGTGGCGACGGTGGACAACAGAGACTAGCGTTGAGTTCTAGGAGTGAACTGCGTTGGTGGCGACGGTGGACAACAGAAACTAGCGTTGAGTTCTAGGAGTGGTGGTGTGATCAAAATCTGGTGGCGGCGGCGTGAGAAAGTTTTGGCAGTGGCAACAACTCGAAGGTTGGCGAGAAACTGCAGTATTGTTGCTAAGAATTTCGGATGGAATTTGGCGATAAGACGAATAACATCGATCAATCAAAGACGACGACAAAGCAAAGCGACGTGGGACCAACGAAAGACGGGAAAAGCGTATGTTATTCAGAACTAGCGAAAACTGATAACAATTTTCAAAGCTAGAAAATAATACTAACATAGTATTAGAAGAATTGTACGTAATTTTAAGTTTGGCAATTGAGATGGAGCTTGCAGAGATTCTGGCTCTAAGCGTGGTGGCTTTGCGATCGAAATTATCCGAACTAGGGCTCCCTACGACTGGCAGGAAACGCGATTTGCAGAATAGGTTACTCACCCATTATGGTTTGCAGGAGGAAGATGAGGAATCAGACGATCAGTCAGTTATAACAGCGAATGACTAGAGATTGCAGCAGGAAACGTAGTTAGACCCGAGAGATCATGGTTTACTTTGAAAGATGTTGAGGACAGCGTGTCACAGTATTCTGGTTCAGATATTCCTAACATTGCTCAATGGATTGAAGAACTAGAAGAATGTGCAGCCACGGTACAGTGGAATGAATTACAGTTATTTGTGTATGGAAAACAGTTATTGTGTGGGGCGGCAAAATCTTTCATAAGGAGTGAGAGAAATATTAAAAACTGGAGCTCCTTGAAAACAGCTCTTCGTGAGTAGTGTAAGAATATCTTCAACTCCAGTCCATAAGAAGTTGAATCAGCGCCAACAGAAGAAAGGCGAAACTTTAAATGAATATTTATACTGCATTGAAGGAAATTGCAAAGCCGGTAGACGAGACGAGGAGAATCTGATAGAGTACTTCGTTAAAGGTATTCCGGATACAAAAACTAACAAAATGATGTAATTCCAAGCTCGCAATATTTCAGAGTTAAAGTTTCAAATCAAAGTTTATAAGAAGGGACGTGATTCTTACAAGGCAGCAAACAGATTTGAAAGTGAGGCATGTGGTTCAAGTGAAGCACAGGCAGTACAGGCTCGAGAGAGAAAATGTTTTGGTTGCGGAGAGGCGACTCATTTAAGAAAAGATTGTCCTAAGTTCGATCGAAAGTGTTTCAAATGCGGTCAGCCAGGTCATCGTGCAGCTCAGTGCAGCATCGAAACACAGATTAAACGAGAGAAGCAAGCAAATGTTATTCAACATGACAAAGTTGAGGTTAGCTCGAGTACGTTCACCCCGTCTGGGTTAGAACTAAAGAAGGTTAGCTACGAGAATATTGAATTTAAAGGGCTCATAGATACAGGAGCAGATATGTGCTTGATTCGTCGAAGTGTTTTTTGGAAGCTAGGAGTTAAACAACTAACAGGTTCTGGAAAGTGTTTGGTAGGAATAGGAGATGCGAAAATTTTAACGTTTGGTAGTTTCTCTTTAATGGTGATCATCGACAAAATTAAAATAGTAGTTGAGTTTCATGTAGTTCCCGATGAGGACATGGGATTTGACGCTATTTTGGGAAGAACGATTCTTGATAGTGTTGACATGAAGGTAACAAAAAATGGCACTCAGTTTTTAATTAGCAATGAGCAAAAGGTAGTAGAAGAAAAGACTGAATCTGTTGAGGATTGGATGAAGCAATTTGAAGATGTCTGCACAGTTTTTGAAGGGAAGGACGAAATCGGTTTAGAGTTGTCTCATTTAAATCAAGAACAGGCTAAAGAGGTCGAAATGATAGTTCAGCGATACAAGCAAAGCGCAATCCTGATGCGAATACTGAAATGAGAATTATTTTGAAAGATGATATTTCCGTATACCAACACCCAAGACGGTTTGCCTACTGCGATCAGCAGATTGTAGACAATCAGATACAAGAATGGCTTGAGGAGGGAATTATTCGAGATAGTACATCGATGTATGCATCCCCTATAGTATTGGTAGCAAAGTCAAACGGAGCTAAAAGGTTGTGCTGCGATTATAGAAAATTGAATGAAAAGATAATTCGCGATAATTTTCCGATAGTTTTGATGGACAGTGTAATTGATCAATTGCAAGGAGGAAAAGTTTTTACTACACTGGACTTGAAAAATGGATATTTTCATGTACCAGTAGAAGCAAGTTCGCAAAAGTTCACTGCATTTGTTACTCAGAAAGGACAGTACGAATTCTTATATGTACCGTTTGGTATCTCAAACTCTCCAGCGGTCTTTACGAGATTCATGATGGCAGCAATGCAGGAGTTGATTCAGAAAGGTATAGCGATCTTATATATGGATGACATAATCATTCCAAGCAAGGACATTGAAGAGGGATTGTTAAGAATTAAATTAGTTTTGGGGGTAGCCGAGAAGAATGGATTACAGCTAAACTGGAAAAAGTGTCAGATTCTTCAAAATCAAGTCAATTTTCTAGGATACGTGATTAGTGAAGGGATAATAAAACCGAGTGAAGAGAAAATTTCGTCGGTACACAATTTCCCAAGACCGCAGGATAAGAAAACAGTGCAAAGGTTTCTCGGTTTAACATCGTATTTCCGAAAATTCATTGAGGGATATGCTTTAATGGCGAAGCCACTCTCCGATTTGCTAAGGAAGGATAGTAAATTTGTGTTCAGCGAGATCGAGGAGATATCATTTGAACGATTGAAGGCAGCATTAACGAGTGAGTCGGTATTGAAGTTATATAATCCGAAAGCGCAAACAGAGGTCCATGCTGACGCGTCAAAATATGGTTATGGGGCAATTCTAATGCAGAAAGATACTGAGGATAATTTGTTCCATCCAATTCAGTACATGAGTCGAAAAACGAAGGCATGTGAGCAGAATTATCATTCATACGAGCTAGAAGTTTTAGCCATAATTGAGGCTCTAAAGAAGTGGCGAGTTTACATTCTTGGCTTGCAGTTCACTATAGTTACAGACTGTAATGCATTTACTATGACCATGAAAAAACAGGAAGTTCCCTTGAGAGTAGCCCGATGGGCCATGTTCTTGCAGGATTTTAGTTACAGTCTAGAGCATCGGTCAGGATCAAGGATGAGGCATGTAGATGCTTTGAGTCGAGTCGCTTGTTATTCAATATCGGATAGTATTATTCATCGTCTGAAAGAAGCTCAATTGGTTGATGATTGGACAAATGCTGTAAGAAGTCTAGTTGAAAAGGGCGTGTATGAGGATTTCTATATTTTGAATGAGGTCTTGTTTAAAGATGCCAATAAGCAGTTGATCGTAGTACCCGAGCAGATGGAGAATGAAATTATCTTACTTGCCCATAAACAAGGACATTTCTTAGCAAAGAAAACACAGTTATTGGTCGAAAAATCATACTTCATTCGAAAATTGAAAGGAAAAGTTACACGATTAGTTGAGAGTTGCGTACAGTGTATAATAACAAATGCGAAAATGGGTAGAAAAGAAGGGTATCTGACAGCGATTGATAAGGGAGATCAGCCGCTAGTTACATATCATATTGACCATGTGGGGCCGATGGACCTCACTAAGAAGAGGTACAATCATTTGTTAGTAGTTGTCGATGGTTTTAGTAAGTTCGTATGGTTATATCCTACCCGAAGTACCGGGGCAGAGGAAGTCGTAAATCGTTTGGAAAAACAAGCAAATATATTCGGTAACCCAGTGAGAGTAGTGACCGATAGGGGAACGGCGTTTACGTCACATTTGTTTGAACAGTATTGTAAGGACAATCACATACAACATTTATTAATTACAACTGGTGTTCCGCGGGGAAACGGGCAGGTCGAACGAATGAACAAGATCATTGTACCCCTGTTAACGAAATTGAGTTTGGAAAGCCCAGCAACCTGGTATAAGCATGTAGGCAAGGTACAACAAATGATAAACAACACTGAGCCAAGAAGCACAAAAATGAGTTCGTTTAAGATACTAACAGGTTTAGATATGAGAGTTCCCGAAGATGCAGAGCTAAGAGAGCGTATTTTAGAATGCATAGTGAACGAGTTGGATGAGGAACGAAAAGAGATCCGAGATAGGGCGATTGAAAATATTAAAGTCCTACAGGACGAAAATCGAAAGTCTTATGATGCAAAACGGAAGATCGAAAGGATATATAGACCTAACGATTTAGTAGCGATAAAGCGGACACAGTACGGGGTAGGTCTTAAGCTTAAAGGCAAATACTTTGGGCCGTACAAGGTAGTATCAGTCCAGAAACATGGAAGATATGAGGTTGAAAAAATAGGAGATACGGAAGGGCCAACTAAAACATCCACTGTGGCAGAATTCATGAAACCTTGGGAAACTTCATTCGAGTCGAATGAAACGTCAGGAGGCCGAATGTAGGAACCGGTGATCAGGCACCTACAGACAATAAAAGAACCAGAAGCGGTCATCGTTTCTAAAGCCAGTTCGTAGTGCTAAGCCAGCAGAATATAATAATAAAAGACGGTCACACTGACTTCTAAGTTTGCAACGATAGCGAGCACACGTTTCGGGACAGACCTCCAGTCCGTTTATTTTGTAAAAAAGCCATAATAATTATTTGTAACACTAACATCAATGCCAACAACGAAACCGGAATAAAAATAAAATACCACATGTATATATTTTATATAATGTAAAAAATGTAATAAACCAGAGGGCCGGTCGAAGTTTGTATACCCTTGCAACTGTTTTGGTAATTCTTTCCTTACCCATAGCCATCAAAGCGTAAAAACGTTTTATCCAAAAAGTCTAATGTTTGCGAAAGAACGGCCTTCAATCTTAGCATAGGATATAACGAACTTATTGATGAAAGTCACTGTTTTCCACCGATCGTTTCTATGGGAGCTATATGATATAGTAACCCGATCTTTACCAAATTCGGCACAGTCATTAACATGTATATTTAATTATCAAATGTTTAATTTGAAAGCAATCGCATTAAAAGTAACGAAGTTATTGACAAAAGTCACTGTTTTCGACCGATCGTTCCTATGGGAGGTATATAAAATAGTCACCCGATCTTGACAAAATTTAGCCCAGTCGTTTATAGCTACAATAAACTTACTTATATTAAATTTCACGACAATAGCTTAAAAAGTAACGAAGTTATTGAGAAAGTCACTGTTCGTGACTTTACCGTTTGTATGGAAGCTATACGATATAGTCACCCGATCTTGATCATATTTGGCACAATTATTAATAAGAACACAAAACTGACAAATACTTTTATGACAATTGCTGATAAAATAACGAAGTTATTGAGAAAAGTGACTGTTCGTGACTTTGACGTTTGTATATGATATAGTGGTCCGATTCGGCTGAATCCGAGATACGCCTGCAGTATATACAAGCCTACGTGCAAAATTTCAGCTCTGTAGCTCTTACGGTCTCGGAGGAGTTCGCGTTGATCCAGACGGACGGATGGACGGACGGACATGGCTATTTGAACTCGTCTCGTCGTGCTCATCAGGAATATATATACTTTATATAGTCTGAGATGCTTCGTTCTATGCGTTGCACACTTCTGACCAAAATTAATATACACTTTTTGCAAGGGTATAAAAATGGACTTGGCTCCTTTTTGTCTGCCCACCACTGCCTCCATCATTTTATTGGTGCGTAGAAGTCCTCTCTATTATCCAGTGCCCTCTCTGTTCTGGACACATTACCACTTGTTGCAGCGAATAAAAACAATAGAAATGTCCCATAAAGCGGCACTGATCAGCTGTACGACCAGTGTTGCATAACGCTGGAAGCCATTGGCCGGCGCCCAGGCCTGCATCCGCCAGGTGGCGCTCAAGTGTCTTTCTTGCTTGGCCGTTACATTTTAAATCCAAACCGGGTTACTATCACCGTCTGAATAAATGGACAAAGTTGCAGCGCCTTTGGATCAAGCACGCTGGGACGGTGCATCTAGTGAACCAACAGGATGACGCGGTCACTAGTGTCATCGCCGGCTGGTCGAGCGTTGCAGGGCTAGATGATCTCGGCAACCTCCTCTGCCAAGAGAATACCTTCAAGAAGAACGATGATCACCAAAAAAGCAACGTAGCAGCGGGCAGACGTATGCATCCAAAGTAACGGGTGGCGCATCTCGGCCAAACACATCGAGAAATCATATCACAGAGACTGCGACAGCACCAGTGCAAGAATCTGCAGGAAAGGATGGCTCTGGCCCAGAATGGCAAATGGTTGGCGCAAAGCGAAAGCCAACTATGCGCAGAGGCAGGCCCGATGCCATAATAATTACGCGGATATGCTCAGGATGGTCACCAGGCGCGAAGACGGGCGGCTAAGCTGCGTGAAAGATAGCGTTGCAAGGGCCAGAAAGACTCAGAGGGGCGACCTTCTGTTAGAGCTAAAAACCATGGATTGTGGCAACAAGCTACAAGAAGAACTGAGCAGTGTTCTGGGAACAACCGCCAAAATTCGTACAGTCACTGATGTGACACATCTCGAACTTCGCAAACTGGACTGCCTGGTAACAAAAGCAGATATTATTGCTGCTATTACCAGGGCAACTGGCGCCGGGGCGAGCCTAATAATGGTGAAGGCGTTGAGACCCACATACAACGAAACCCAGATGGCCACTGTTTGCTTGCCACAGAACAGTGCGGCAATACACCTAAGGATAAAGGACTTCGTCGTTGGCCTGTTTAAATGCCAAATTAAACAGAGAGCAAACGGTGAGGGAATTGGATGTAGATGTCGCTATCCTTAGTGATCCATACAGGGTAGAGGCTAGCAGCCTGTGGGCAGCGGATACAACTGGCAAAGCGGCTATTTTGACCTGTGGCAAAAACCCACTACTCATCCAGTCTGGGCAACGAAATAACTGTTTTGTGCGGGCAAAAATAGATGAAGTACACTATCAAAAATGTACAGGGTGGACACGCTTAATCCGGAAACATTTACATAGACATTAAGCTTTCCAACCATGACAGGAGATGCTAATGATCTATTTAAAAAACTAATGGCGTCTATCACTGCAGCATGTGACAGCAGCATGGCCGTACGCAGGAGCCATGGCAGGCACAAAAGGGCTGTGTACTGGTGGAATGCTGGAGTTGCTGATGCCAGAAATAGATGCCTGCGGGCGAGGCGATGTTACCAGAGAGCCCGAGGACAAGGAAATTTCATCAGCCTGCCTGGAAATTTCATCAGGAAGAGTATGCCGATTACTCAACAGGCTAATTAAGGACAGCAAGCGTAAGTGCTTTTTGGACCTGTGCAACGAGGCTGAAACTGACATTTGGGGTATGGCATACAAGGTAGCCATGAAGAAGCTTAAGGCGATAAAGCCAGCAGCGCCGTTAGAACAACATATGGAGCATATCGTTAAAACGCTGTTCTTAAATACGTCAATGGTAAGCACAGAGGAGGTGCTATTGGCAGCAAGGCACCTGCAAGACTACAAAGCCTCTGGCCCCGATGCAATTCCTAACAAAGCTATTAAGCTAGCTGCCCGCTTGCAGCCGAAAAAATTTGTGGATGTATTTTCCAAATGCCTTGAACAGCGCACGTTTTCCGAAATTTGGAAAAAGCAGAACCTGGTGCTTATTCCGAAGCCGAACAAGCCGCTTGAAGATCCTTCTGGCTACAGACCGCTCTGCATGCTTGACGCTGCGGCAAAAATGCTGGAAAAAATTATCAGCACAAGGCTGGAAATCGCCATCGCACAGGCTGGAGACAATTATTATTAAATTACTATACACGAAATAACATACGTTCTCATATAATCAGGGGAGGCGTACCACAGGGCTCAGTACTCATAAAAATATCGGAACTTAAGTATCGATATTGCAAGTATCGAGTATTTATTTATTTGCGCCGGCTGTAGAATGCTTCCAGCAGCTTACATAGCCTTTATATAAAGGATGGCGGCTATAAGACTCGAAATGGCGGCTGTAAAATGGCTCTGGCGGCTTTTATAGCTGTTATATAAAGGATAGCGGCTAAAAGATTCAAACTTTAGAATGGTTCCATCAGCTTGTACAGCTGTAAGATAAAATATGGCAGCTATTTGACTCAAAATGGCAGCAATGGAATAGTTCCAGCATTTTGTATAGCTGATATATAAAGAATGGCAGCTGTAGAATGGTTCCAGCAGCTTGTAGAGCTGTTATATAAAGGGTGGCGCCTATAAGACTCAAAATGGCGGCTGTAGAATTGTTCCAGCATTTTGTATAGCTGTTATATAAAGGATGGCGGCTATAAGTCTCAAAATGGCGGCTGTAGAATGGTTCTAGTAGCTTGTATGGCTGTAAAATAAAGGATGGCGGGTAGAAAATTCAAAAGACCGGCTGTAGAATGCTTCCAGCAGACTGCATAGCTTTTATATAAAGGATGGCGGCTATAAGAATCGAAATGACCGCTATAAGACTCAAAATGGCGGCTGTAGAATTTATCCATAAACATGTATTGCTTTTTAATAAAGGATGACGGCTATAAAACTCAAAATGGCGACAGTAGAATGGTTCCAGCATTTTGTATGGCTGTTATATAAAGGATAGCGGCTATAAGACTCAAAATGGCGGCTAAAAGACTCAAACTGTAGAATGGTTCCACCAGCTTGTACCATTCTTCAGCCGCCATTTTGAGTCTTATAGCCGCCATCCCTTATATAACAGCTAAACAAGCTGCTGCAACCATAATACAGCCGCCATTTTCGTTCTTATAGTCGCCATCCTTTATATAACAGCTATACAAGCTGCTGGAGCCCTTCTTTTGCCGCTATTTTAAGTCTTTTTGCCGTCAACGTTTCTATAACAACTAAACCAGCTGCTGGAACCATTCTACAAGGGACATTTTGAGTCTTATAGCCGCCATTCTTTATAAAACAGCTATACAAGCTGCTGGAACCATTCTAGAACCGCCATTTTGAGTCTGATAGCCGCCATACTTTACATCATAGCTATACAAGCTGCTGGATCCGTAATACTTTAAGTCTTATAGCCGTTATCTCTTATATAACAGCTATACAATCTGCTGGAACTGTAATACTGCCATTTTGAGTCGTATAGCCGCCATCATTTCTATAACAGCTATACAAGCTTGCTGGAACCATAATACAACCGCCATTTTCGTTGTTATAGCCTTTATCCTTTATATATATATATATTTTAAGTCTTTTAGCCGTCAACGTTTCTATAACAACTAAACCAGCTGCTGGAACCATTCTACAAGGGACATTTTGAGTCTTATAGCCGCCATTCTTTAATAACAGCTATACAAGCTGCTGGAACCATTCTAGAACCGCCATTTTGAGTCTGATAGCCGCCATACTTTACATCATAGCTATACAAGCTGCTGGATCCGTAATACTTTGAGTCTTATAGCCGTTATCTCTTATATAACAGCTATACAATCTGCTGGAACTGTAATACTGCCATTTTGAGTCGTATAGCCGCCATCATTTCCATAACAGCTATACAAGCTTGCTGGAACCATAATACAGCCGCCATTTTCGTTGTTATAGCCTTTATCCTTTATATATATATATATTTTAAGTCTTATAGCCGCCATCGTTTCTATAGCAACTAAACCAGTTACTGGAACCATTCTGCAAGTGACATTTTGAGCCTTATAGCCGCCATTCTTTAATAACAGCTATACAAGCTGCTGAAACCATAATACAGCTGCCATTTTCGTTGTTACAGCCGCCATCCTTTATATAACAGCTATACAAACTGGTGGAACGGTTCTACTGCCGCCATTTTGAGTCTTATAGCCGCTATCCCTTTTATAACAGACATACAAGTTGATGGACACATAATACAGGCTCCATTTTTACTCTTATAGCCGCCATGCTTTATATAACAGCTGTACAAGCTGCTGGAACCGTTACATAACAGCTTTACAAGTTGATGGAACCATAATACAGACTTCATTTTTACTCCTATAGCCATGCTTTATATAACAGCTATACACACTGCTTGAATCGTTCTACTGCCGCCATTTTGCGTCTCAAAGCCGCCATTCTTTATATAACAACTATACAAGCTTCTGGAACGATTCTGCAAGCGCCACTTAGAGCCGCCATCCTTTACATAATAGCTATACAAGCTGCTGGATGCGTAATACTGCCGTCATTTTGAGTCGTACAGCCGCATTCGTTTCTATAACAGCTACATGAGCTGCTGGAACCGTTCTACTGTCGCCATTTTGAGTCTTAAAGCCGCCATTTTTTATGTAACAGCTATACAAGCTGCTGGAACCATAATACAGCCGCCATTTTCGTTCTTATAGCCACCATCCTTTATATAAGAGCCTAACAAGTTGGTGCCATCCTTTATAATACAGATATATTACATTCTACAACCACCATTTTGTGTCTTATAGCCGGCATCTTTTATATAACAGCTGTAGAAGCTGCTGGAACCATTCTACAGTCGCCATTTTGAGTCTTATAGCAGCCATCCTTTTCATCGTAGCTATACAAACAGCTGGATCTGTAATACTGCCGTCATTTTGAGTCGTACAGCCGCCATCGTTTCTATAACAGCTACACGAGCTACTGGAACCGTTCTACTATCGCCATTTTGAGTCATATAGCCGCTGAATAGGGATTCCCGGAGAGAAGGAAAATAACCCAGTCTTCATTCGTTCAATTCAAAATATGAACTGATTTTATTGAAAAATCTTAAACTCTAAGAAGCGACAATTGTTCTTAAAAAATACTTATTCTAATGCCCCACGTCTTCGGGGTTTGGAATTTGTTTATATTTCATGCTCAGCGCTTGGCGACTTAAGTGTTAAGTGTCGACAGAGTGCGGATGCATGTTTGTTTGGTTTTAAGCAATACTTGCCATATGAATCTTTATGACATATTTTTGTTTATGTTTCGTTTGTGTATATTTCTTTGGTCAATCTGATTTGGTGAAGCCATTTCAGCTGACCACGATGTTTAATCTTAAACATTCTGCAAAGGGCCGCCAAATGCGACGTTTTGGATTTTATTTTTATAGTTAGTTAGTTATCTTATTATGCAAATTATTATTAATATTATCATTAGTAAGATAACTATTGTTAGAGAAGCATGACCAGTTACATAATGGACGTTCAACCTAGTCAATCTAATGTTCCTTTACGATTGTCACTGATTTTTCTTCTTTTTGTAATATTTGGCATTTTACCCAACAATTTCTGTTTCGGGATATCTACCCATTCCTGATGTGCATTACTGTGCTGACTTCTAGCCTTTTTATAAGGTGGGGAATTAAAAAAATAACTACCTTTACTTTTTGAATTGTTCCAATGTGATCTTCGCTCCACCATTTTTAAATGTCGCTGATTGCTAAAATATGATTGGTTATTCTGGTTACCATTAAAAGTTGTCTTTTCATAATTATTTTGCCATATCTGCCTTTTTGGCACTATAGTTTCTGACAATTTGTTACCGGAATCTATTTTGATATTACTTTTTAGATAATCATTATTTAATTGACCCATTGCCTTTGGAATATTTTCATTTTGTACTGGCTCTGGGATATATACTTTTTGTTCCCTAATTTTCACTTTACCTCCAATGTGAGGTCCTGCCGGGGGCCATAAATTTATTTCTTGCGTTTTCCTTTTGTATTTCTTTGGAATTGTGTTGTTTTTATTTTTAAATTTACCTTTCCTCTCCTTCCAACGTTGTTCAAAATCTGTGACATCTATTGTTGCTGCCACTACAGATTTAGTCTGATTTGATTTGGTGCATCCCGAGACGATCCAACCAAATTGAGTATTTTGGCCCAGCAGGCCATCAATCTTTGTAATTTCCCTTTTTAAGATTTGGGTATATACGTTTACTCCCATTATTATATCAATCCTACCAGGTTTATTAAAGGTAGAATCAGCTAGCACGTAAGTTTGCCATTTCGACATATCCACGTTTGCTATTTTTAATGGAAGAGCTTTCATTAAATTTGGCAACACAATTGCCTCAACCTTTAAATGTCCTTTCCAAGGATTTCGCGTCTTTACATCTATTTTTACCTTATATTTTGATTTATTAGATTTTATTGAGCACACGCCACTTATTATACCCTTGCAGAGGGTATTATAAAATTGATCAGATGTTTGTAACGCACAGAAGGAGACGTTTCCGACCCCATAAAGTATATATATTCTTGATCAGCTTGAGAAGCTGAGTCGATATAGCCATGTCCGTCTGTCCGTCTGTCCGTCTGTCCGTCTGACCGTCTGTCCGTCTGTCCGTCTGTCCGTCCGTCTGTGCGTATGCGTTTTACTCAGCCATCTTAAGAGATATCGGGTTGAAATTTTTTTTGGAGACTCTTTATTACCTGTGTGAGATAAAGTATGAAAATCATCGGGATCGGACTACTATATCATATATTGTTTAATAATCATTAAATGTGTTTTGAAAATGCGTTTTACTCAGCCATCTTAAGAGATATCGGGTTGAAATTTTTTTTGGAGACTCTTTATTACCTGTGTGAGATAAAGTATGAAAATCATCGGGATCGGACTACTATATCATATATTGTTAAATAATCATTAAATGTGTTTTGAATTCAGTAGTTTGAAAAATATTTGAGCATATTCATAATACGACAACTAATGCTGTTGATGTATGAAATTTCACTTTTCTTATCGAATTAAATATAATAAAGAACTGCAAGGGTATATAAACTTCGGCAAGGCCGAAGTTAACTTCCATAGCTCGTTTTTATTTATTTATTTATTTATTTACGTCAACTAAGTCAGCAGTCGACGAAAAAGCTTAAGCTAAAATACAAATAGTAATTAATTCATTAAGGTAGCTTAGCTATATGCACAACATCCCCGACCCGATGGAGGTGTTTTATTTGCAACAAGGTGCCAGCTATGCCCCGATTCACAGCCAATGTGGTCAGGGATGAGTTGCAGCCAATCAAATATCCAGTCCAGAATACTTTCAGTGGTTACGCTGTAGATAATTAAAAAGTATAGCGCGAAGAGAAGTGACAGATAGATGAGGAGAAATAAGGTGAGAAAGGTTGTTAAAAGATTGGCAAAGAACACGAAGAGGTTCGTGAAGAGAGTAGTTAGTCAAACATCTACTAAGGTGAAGAGGAAAAAAGTTTCTGGTCCGACGTGAGGGAACACAAAAATATAGCGTATCTAGTAAATTGGTAGAACTGACTTCGCCGTTGACTACTTTATGTAGAAAGAGAATCCCAAATACGAGCCTACGGTTGTAAAGTGAAGGAAGATTAATAAGAAGAAGTCTGTCAGAATAAGAAGGTAGGCGAAGATTCGGGTCCCAATTAAGACCGCGTAACGCAAACTTAAGGAATTGCTTCTGTACCGATTCAATACTACGCTGGTGAACATCATATTGAGGGTTCCACACTGGTGAGCAATATTCTAGAGTAGGGCGAACTAACGAAGTGTATAAAACCTTTGTCACATATGGATCATCAAATTCTTTGGCCCAACGTTTAATGAAGCCAAGAAGACTGCATGCTCTATTAACAATTGAAGATATATGAATATTAAAAAGAAAGTTTTGGGTCAAACATAACGCCTAAGTCTTTAAATGATGGTACACAATCTAACAGAACAGACTTAATAGAGTATTGAGCTAGGAACGGCGACAAACGACTGAAAGTCATAAAAGAGCATTTAGAGGCATTAAGGTGTAATTTATTAACGTGACACCAAACACAGAACGCATCGAGATCTGATTGCAAGTACTGTTGGAAAGAAGGATCATTATATGAATAGCAAATCTTCACGTCATCCGCAAACATGAGCACGCGTGAATGAGCCAAGGCCAAAGGCAAATCGTTTATAAACAAGGTAAATAACAGTGGGCCCAGATGACTGCCTTGGGGGACACCTGACGTAACTCGAACAGTTTTAGATATCGAGGAACGAAAAGACACCTTTTGGGTTCTGCCAATAAGATACGACTTTAACCAAGCCAATAGTTTCGGGGAAAAACCCATGATGTTAAGTTTCATGAGAAGCAAGGAATGATCAACCGTATCGAAAGCCTTACTAAAGTCAGTATAAATAACATCAGTTTGACACTTTTTACGGAAGCCATGGTGTACAAGGGTAGTCAATTCTAAAAGGTTGGTAAGCGACGAACGACCTTTCATGAAGCCATGCTGACAAGCAGAAATAGCGGATCTGGATAGGTGTTGAAGGGAAGACGTAATAATTTTCTCAAACAGCTTAGGTATTGCCGAAAGTTTGGCAATGCCACGGTAGTTAGAAATATCCGATTTGTTACCCTTTTTAAAAAGCGGAATAATAAAAGACTCCTTCCAAATATCAGGGAAGCGACAAGTCTCACTCGATATAAAGAATAACCGAGATAAAGGCTTAGATAGGGAAATCGAACACATTTTAAGGATGCAACTAGGTATATTATCAGGCCCGGGTACGAAGGAAGACGTCATAGATGACAAGCTAGAGATAATACAGTCTTCAGTAATATTAGGAAAAAACATACAATTTAAATGTGGAATTGTGAAGGGATAAGGTGTGGGATCCGAAGCAGTAGAAGAATAAGTCGACTGAAAGAATTTAGCAAACAGATCTGCAATATCTGAATCACAATTAGCAGTCTGGTCATTAAGTCTGAAGGTGGAAGGTAGTAAATTACAGCGTCTTTTGGAATTAACAAAGTTATAAAATCTTTTGGGGTTATTATAAAATTCAACCTTACAGCGAACGATATAATTATTGTAGCATTGAGTATTTAAAAGGCAAAATTGAGATTTGGCTACACAATAATTTGCATAGTCAAGTCGCGAACCAGTTTTTTTAAATCTTTTAAAATATCTCGATTTAATGTTACGGAGATTAGAGAGCCTACGTGTGAACCAGACTGGCGCACTGGAGACGGTAGAGACATTCACATAAGGAACGCATTTATCAATTAGAGAATTAAGAGCAGAGTAGAAAAATTTACTGCACAATCTATATCACAGCACTCAAATAGAAATGACCAATCAAAGAGAAAATAAGGCTGTTAAGAAGATTGAAATTTGTTTTACGAAAACATCTGCGACGAGAATTTGAGATGTTATTGAATGAATTATTAACGGAATTGTAAGAAATAGTAATTTCAATGGTAGGGTGATAAGTATCTTCAGGCTTCACTAGGGGCTGTGTTTGTGATACAGCACTAACAGTGGGATCAGAGACAAAAACAAGATCGAGGATTCTTTTAGAAGAGTTAAGAAAAGAATTCAACTGATATAGCGGACATTCAAGTAGGCTATCAAGAAAAACATGTTGAGATGAAGGAATTAAGAAAGATAGATTATCATCAGCAAGCCAAGAAACATTAGGCAAGTTAAAATCACCTAAAGCTATAAAAAAATCACGATCTTTAAGACGACTAAAAATAGTTCGCAAAGCATCAGCATGGTGCATGTAGATCATCATATCAGAAGCTGGAGGAATGTATGAACAAGAGATATATAAGCTAAAGTTAGAACATGTAACTTCGACGCAAATAACCTCAACACCTAAGGGGAGATCAATCGGCACAACACTTGAGCACAGATTCGAGTTGACTGCAATGAGTACTCCGCCGCCACGACGACCAACACGATCAAGCCTATAAGAAATAAAGTTATTAGAAAGAATTTCATTATCCAGAACAGAGGAGTTAAGCCAAGTTTCAGAGAAAGCTAATATGTCAGCCGAAAAGGTTTGGCTATCGCAGAATAGTTTCGAGAGCTTGGTAAGAAGTCCTCTTACATTTGATAGTGAATGCAAAGACTAGACGTTATTAGTTTTTTGAAGCAGAAGATACATTAGGAAGGTGGACAGGCAAAGGGCGGGAGCGCTTATTGGGCGCAAATTCGTGTACAACTAGGCCCTCTGGCCAAAAGTTATATTGTATATTGTTTAATTTTAGTTAATTTTAATATTTAAGCGGCCTCTTCAGACAACATGGTGCTCTGTGAACCACAATCAATAAGGGCTCTTAGAGTCTTATATCCTCCATATGCATTTCTTACTTGTATTACAGCTGTGGCCAACAGTGTTGGTTGTGCGTTTACACAAGTATTAACTCCCTCATGTGTTTCTTCAAAATGGAGTAAAGTATGGTGTTCCTTACTGCACAATGAACAGACCATTTCATTAGTGCACACTTTATTGCTTGAATGGTTCAAGCATCTTATGCAAAGCTGCACTTTTTTGGCTGTCTCATACCTTTCAGTAGGTGTCAACCCTTTAAACTTATAGCACTTATACGCTTTGTGCCCGGCAATTTTGCAAATCGGACATTTATTTTTGACTTCCGCATAATTTAAAACAGTTTGTAGCGGTTTTTTCTCTTCTTTGCTCATGGCACTTAGCGAGCAATATCTTTGCTCCAAGTATTCCATGACATCAGATAGCAATTGTATCTGCTTTGTTTTTCTAATTTGACTCTCATACAGTTGCAGAGCCTCTCTGTCTGGACAAATTAGTTTTAATTTTCATTAAGTGTATTGATTCATTAATTATGTCAATCACTCCTTTTATACTTTTTGCGGATTCATTGTTGATCATCGGTAAATCAACGATCCGACTTAATTGTTCGGAGAATACCCTCCGATTATTTTCATACCGCTTGGTTAATAATTCCCAAGCGGCACTATAATTGTCAGCTGAACCTGACAATAGATGGGCTACCATGCTCTTGGCTTCGCCCTTTAACGCGGATTTTAAATAATTGAATTTAAGAGCAGGACTTAGATCCTCTCTTTTTTCAATCAGTTCCGCAAATAATTCCACAAACAGGTCCCATTCTCTAGGTTCCCCAGAAAACGTGGGTACCTGTATTTTCGGCAATACCGGTAGTTCGCTTCTCACGGTTACATTCTCAATCTTACTTTCCTTCTTGTTTATTTTCATTTCTAACACTGATACAGAATTCCGAACATCGAATTCTAAATCCTCCATAGTATTTTTAAATTTTGCATCTTTCAACGCAGCCTGGCACGCCTGTACTTTCTCCCATAAATAATTGATCTTATTAATATATATTATGCATGCCTCATTGCCTGTTGAATTATCTATAGTGCGTAAATCTTTGGTTACCCTATCCAAATATTCCTGGAGCTGTCGAACTTTATCCATAAATATCTCCTGATTACCACTAGCGTTTTCATTACTGGAGGTCGCATTCCCTCGCGACTCTCCTTTGCTATCCTCAAACATTTCTGACATATTCGCTTCTGCTTCAACTAACGCTGACTTACTAGTGCCTGGTCTTTCCGACTCTCCTATAGCTATTATTTTGGCAACTATCTTTAACATTCCTTCATGTATTTTCTCTGTGAAATACTGATGATCAAAATTCCCTTGCTGTAGCAATTTGTTATGATTAGGTAACCATCGATTCCTAATCTCTTTTACTTCCTCGATCACCTTGCTAGTTATGCTTCTGGGATCTAGTGCTTCTAATTGCCTTATCCTGGTATGCAACTCTAACTGCTTCCCTAACAACTTTTCTGTTTTGTTAAGAAACATTTTGTATGATGTATGTAAATATATTTGACAGTAAATTGATTTTTTTTTTAATTTTCTTTTTATGTATTTACTTATATGAATGTATTATTCATTATTGCCCAGTTTAACAGAGTAACATATTTCTTTTTTGCAAACAATTTTAATTTATGATGTATTTTATTGTTGGGCGCTCTTTGTAGCGCTACCGGTCCTACTGCATCCCTGGTCTAGCTTGTCGCGCTAGACGGTGCCGGTGCTGGTCTTCGCACAGGCTGTTGGGGCGCCGATGCTGGCTTCTCAGATCTCTTGGCTCCGGGTCTAGCTTGTCGCGCTAGACGGTGCCGGTGCTGGTCTTCGCACAGGCTGTTGGGGCGCCGATGCAGGTCTTTTTGACACAAGTGTACTCGCAATATGGCGAATATAATGGTCCAGGGCAGTCTGCCGGGCACTTCTTCTCTGGTGTGGTCTGGATTATCTTCTTGGGTTCTGCTTTTTGGGATTCGTATGTATTAATTACTTTTATATTTTTAGGCGTAATTTCTGTAGAGGTTGAGCCTTTTTGCTTTAATTTTTGCTGAATCAGCTCGATGTTGTCTAATTCAGCTTGCAATTTATTTGCCTTTGCCCAACTAATTGTTGTGTTGGTGGTACTTAAGTAGCTTAAGGAGTTCGGCTTTCCTTTGTTTTAGCCGATTCTTAACTCCGCTACGTCTTGGCATTGCTCATCACCTCTACTCACTCAGATTTCCTTTTTTTTTCAGACCATGTGTGTCTATTCCGCCATGTGATGATTCTACTTCTTTTTTATCGTTGCTCAGCTGTTGTTGTCCAGGGCCTATGGGCTCAGGCGGTACCGGTGCCGGTCCTCGCACCAGATTTTCTCGTCAACTATCTTGTTGCTCTGCTGCTGTTTGTAGTTGCCGACTTGCAACTACATACATATACACTTTTAACTTTAACTTTTTTTTTTTTTTTTTTTTTCGATATTAGGGCTTTGAATACGCCACACACCACGCCGCCGAAATTATTGCAGTTGCTCGACTAGCCAAACTGCCTTTATTTAACTCGGTCGCACGCACTTTTTATTTTTTTTTATTAAGCAATATTTTGCTTTTTTGTTTTATACTCTGTCTCTTACCACTGGTGGGGGAGAACAGAGTTATTTTATTTTTTGTAACCTTTAGCTGATCTTAGCATTTACACTTGCATAAGAATTCAGACTTACAGGTACTGATTCATTCTCTGAGTCTCTTACCACCGGTGGGGGAAAACTACAGAGTTCCTTTTTTTCGAAGGACCAAAATGAATAGGGATTCCCGGAGAGAAGGAAAATAACCCAGTCTTCATTCGTTGAATTCAAAATATGAACTGATTTTATTGAAAAATCTTAAACTCTAAGAAGCGACAATTGTTCTTAAAAAATACTTATTCTAATGCCCCACGTCTTCGGGGTTTGGAATTTGTTTATATTTCATGCTCAGCGCTTGGCGACTTAAGTGTTAAGTGTCGAGAGAGTGCGGATGCATGTTTGTTTGGTTTTAAGCAATACTTGCCATATGAATCTTTATGACATATTTTTGTTTATGTTTCGTTTGTGTATATTTCTTTGGTCAATCTGATTTGGTGAAGCCATTTCAGCTGACCACGATGTTTAATCTTAAACAGCCGCCATCGTTTCTATAATAGCTAAACGAGCTGCTGGAACCATCCACCATCTAAGCTGGTGGAACCGTTCTACATCCTTTATATAACAGCTATACAAGCTTGCTGGAACCATAATACAGCCGCCATTTTCGTTGTTATAGCCTTTATCCTTTATATATATATATATTTTAAGTCTTATAGCCGCCATCGTTTCTATAGCAACTAAACCAGTTACTGGAACCATTCTGCAAGTGACATTTTGAGCCTTATAGCCGCCATTCTTTAATAACAGCTATACAAGCTGCTGAAACCATAATACAGCTGCCATTTTCGTTGTTACAGCCGCCATCCTTTATATAACAGCTATACAAGCTGGTGGAACGGTTCTACTGCCGCCATTTTGAGTCTTATAGCCGCTATCCCTTTTATAACAGACATACAAGTTGATGGACACATAATACAGGCTCCATTTTTACTCTTATAGCCGCCATGCTTTATATAACAGCTGTACAAGCTGCTGGAACCGTTACATAACAGCTTTACAAGTTGATGGAACCATAATACAGACTTCATTTTTACTCTTACAGCCATGCTTTATATAACAGCTATACACGCTGCTTGAATCGTTCTACTGCCGCCATTTTGCGTCTCAAAGCCACCATTCTTTATATAACAACTATACAAGCTTCTGGAACGATTCTGCAAGCGCCATTTTGAGTCTTAGAGCCGCCATCCTTTACATCATAGCTATACAAGCTGCTGGATGCGTAATACTGCCGTCATTTTGAGTCGTACAGCCGCATTCGTTTCTATAACAGCTACATGAGCTGCTGGAACCGTTCTACTGTCGCCATTTTGAGTCTTAAAGCCGCCATTTTTTATGTAACAGCTATACAAGCTACTGGAACCATAATACAGCCGCCATTTTCGTTCTTATAGCCACCATCCTTTATATAACCAACAAGTTGGCCATCCTTTATAATACAGATATATTACATTCTACAACCACAATTTGTGTCTTATAGCCGCATCTTTATATAACAGCAGAAGCGCGGAACCATTCACAGTCGCCATTTGAGTCTTAAGCAGCCATCCTTTCATCGTAGCTATACAAACACGGATCTGTAATACTGCCGTCATTTTGAGTCTACCCACGTTTCTATAACAGCTACACGAGCTACTGGAACCGTTCCACTGTCGCCATTTGAGTCGTATAGCCGCCATCGTTTCTATAATAGCCAAACAACTGCGGAACCATTTTGAGTCTTAGAGCCGCCATCCTTTACATAACAGCTATGCAAGCTGCTGGAACCATAATACAGCCGCCATTTTCGTTCGTATAGATGCCATCTTTTATATAACAGCTATACCAGCTGCTGTAGAAGCTGCTGAAACCATTCTACAGCCGCCTTTTTGAGTATTATAGCCGTTATTCTTTATATAAGAGCAGTCTTATAGACGCCATCCATTACATAACAGCTATACAAGCTGCTGGAACCATTCTACAGCCGCCCTTTTGAGTCTTATGGCCGTTATCCTTTATATAACAGCTATACAAGCTGCTGGAACCGTTCTACTGCCGCCATTTTCAGTCTTGTAGCCGTCTCCTTTTTCTAACAGCTATATTACCTGCTGGATCCATAATACAGCCGCCATTTTGACTCTTATGGCCCCCATTTTTTACATAACAGCTATCGAAGCTGCTGGAACCGTAATACTGCAGCCATTTTGAGTCTTATAGCCGCCATCTTTAACATAACAACTATACAAGTTGATGGAACCATAATCGGGCCTCCATTTTGACTCTTATAGCCACCATCCTTTATATAACAGCTATACAAGCTTCTGGGACCATTTCATAGCCGCCATTTTGAGTCTTATTGCCGCCATCTTTTATATAACAGCTATACAAGTTGCTGGGACCATTCTACAGCCGCCATTTTGAGTCTTATAGCCGCAATCCTTTACATAACAGCTATACAAGTTGATGGAACCATAATCGGGCCTCCATTTTGACTCTTATAGCCACCATCCTTTATATAACAGCTATACAAGCTGCTGGGACCATTTCACAGCCACCATTTTGAGTCTTATAGCCGCCATCCTTAAGATAACAGCTATAGCAACTGCTGGGACCATTCTACCGCCGCAATTTTGAGTCTTATAGCCGCCATCCTTTACATTACAGCTATAGAAGCTGCTGGAACCGTTCTACTGTCGCCATTTTGAGTCTTATAGCTGCCATCCTTTACATAACAGCTATACAATCTGCTGGAAACATAAGACAGCCACCATTTTGAGTCTTATGGCCGCCATCTTTTACATAACAACTATAAAAGCTGCTGGAACCATAATACAGCCGCCATTTTGAGTCTTATGGCCGCCATTTTTTGAATAACAGCTATCGACGCTGCTGGAACCGAAAAACTGCAGCCATTTTGAGTCTTATATCCGCCATCCTTTACAGAACAGCTATACAATTTGATGGAACCATAATCGGGCCTTCATTTGACTCTTATAGCCACCATCCTGTATATAACAGCTATTCAAGCTGCTGGGACCATTTCAAAGCCGCCATTTTGAGTCTTATAGCCGCCATCCTTTACATAACAGGTATCGAAGCTGCTGGATCCGTAATACTTAAACCATGTTGACTCTTATAGCCACCATCCTTTATGTAACAGCTATACAAGCTGCTGGGATCATTTCACAGCCGCCGTTTTAAGTCTTATGGTCGCCATCCTTAAGATAACAGCTATAGAAACTGCTGGAGCCATTCTGCAGCCACCATTTTGAGTCTTATAGCCGACATCCTTTACATAACAGCTATAGAAGCTGCTGGAACCGTTCTACTGTCGCCATTTTGAGTCTTATAGCCGCCATCTTTTACATAACAGCTATACAAGTTGATGGAACCATAATACAGCCGCCATTTTGACTTTTATAGCCACCATCCTTTATATAAAAGCTATACAAGCTGCTGGGACCATTTCACAGCCGCCATTTTGAGTCTTGCGGCCGCCATCCGTAAGATAACAGCTATAGAAGCTGCTGGGACCATTCTACAGCCGCCATTTTGAGTCTTATAGCCGCCATCCTTTACATAACAGCTATGGAAACTGCTGGAACCGTTCTACTGTCGCCATTTTGAGTTTTATAGCCGCTACTTTTATAGCCACCATCCTTTATATAAAAGCTATACAAGCTGCTGGGACCATTTCACAGCCGCCATTTTGAGTCTTGCGGCCGCCATCCGTAAGATAACAGCTATAGAAGCTGCTGGGACCATTCTACAGCCGCCATTTTGAGTCTTATAGCCTTTATCCTTTATATAATAGCTATTCAAGCTGCTGGAACCGTTCTTCTGCCGCCATTTTGAGTCCTGTAGTCGCCATCCTTTATATAAAAGATATACAAGCTGCTGGAACTATAATTCGTTCTTTTAACCGCCAACCTTTATATAATAGCTTTACAAGCTGCTAGAACCATTCTATACAATCTGCTGGATCCGTATTACTGCCATCGTTTCTATAACAAATATACGAGCTGCTAGAACCGTTCTATTGCCGCCATTTTGAGTCTTATAGCCGCCATTCTTTATATAACAGCTATAAAAGCTGCTGGAACCATTCTACAACCGCCATTTTGAGTCTTATAGCCGCCATCCTTTACAACATAGCTATAGAAGCTGCTGGATCCGTAATACTGCCGCCATTTTGAGTCGTATAGCCGCCATCGTTTCTATAACAGCTATACGAGCTGCTGGAACCATTTTACAAGCGACATTTTGAGTCTTATAGCCGCCATTCTTTCTATAACAGTTATACAAGCTGCTGGAACCATAATACAGCCGCCAGTTTCGTTCTTATAGCCGGCATCGTTTATATAACAGCTATACAAGCTGCTGGAACCGTTCTTTTAGCTGCCATCTTTTATAGAACAGCTGCAGAAGCTGCTGGAACCATTCTACAGCCGACATTTTTAGTCTTATAGCCTTTACCCTTTATATAACAGCTGGTGGAACCGTTCTACTGCTGCCATTTTGAGTCTTATAGACCATTCTACAGCCGCCATTCTGAGTCATATAGCCGCCATCCTTTACATAAAAGTATCGAAGCTGCTGGAACCGTAATACTGAAGCCATTTTGAGTCTTATAGCCGCCATCCTTTGCATAACAGATATACAAGTTGATGGAACCATAATCGGGCCTCCATTTTTACTCTTATAGCCACCATCCTTTATATAACAGCTATACAAGCTGCTGGGACCATTTCACAGCCGCCATTTTGAGTCTTATGGCCGCCATTCTTAAGATAACATATATAGAATCTGCTGGGACCATTCTACAGCCGCCATTTTAATTCTTATAGCTGCAATCCTTTAAATAACAGCTATAGAAGCTGCTGGAACTGTTCTGCTGTCGCCATTTTGAGTCTTTTACACGCCATCCTTTACATAACGGCAATACAAGTTGATGGAACCATAATCGGGCCTCAATTTTGACTCTTATAGCCACCATCCTTTATATAACAGCTATACAAGCTGCTGGGACCATTTCACAGCCGCCATTTTGAGTCTTATGTCCGCCATCCTTAAGATAACAGCTATAGAAGCTGCTGGAACCATTCTACAGCCGCAATTTTGGGTCTTATAGCCGACATCCTTACATAACAGCTATAGAAGCTGCTGAACCGTTCTACTGTCGCCATTTGAGTCTTACAGCCGCCATCCTTACATAACAGCTATAGAAGCTGCTGGAACCATTCAACAGCCGCCATTTTCGTTCTTATAGCAACCATCCTTTATATAAGAGCCTAACAAGCTGGTGCCATCCTTTACATCCATTCTACAACCACTGTTTTGTGTCTTATAGCCGCCGACCTTTATATAACATCTATATAAGTTTCTGGAACCAAAATAAAGCCGCCATTTTCGTTCTTTTAACCGCCAAACCTTTATATCCCATCCTTAAGATACCAGCTATAGAAGCTGCTGGGACCATTCTACAGCCGCCATTTTGAGTCTTATTGCCACCATCCTTTACATAACAGCTATAGAAGCTGCTGGAACCATTCAACAGCCGCCATTTTCGTTCTTATAGCAACCATCCTTTATATAAGAGCCTAACAAGCTGGTGCCATCCTTTACATCCATTCTACAACCACCATTTTGTGTCATATAGCCGCCATCCTTTATATAACATCTATAGAAGTTGCTGGAACCAAAATAAAGCCGCCATTTTCGTTCTTTTAACCGCCAACCTTTATATCCCATCCTTAAGATACCAGCTAT
Organism: Drosophila paulistorum; assembly: GCA_018152135.1. Classification (NCBI taxonomy): domain Eukaryota; kingdom Metazoa; phylum Arthropoda; class Insecta; order Diptera; family Drosophilidae; genus Drosophila; species Drosophila paulistorum. The sequence continues at coordinate 783,014 of JAECXG010000273.1, read as the reverse complement.
AGAAGCTGCTGGGACCATTCTACAGCCGCCATTTTGAGTCGTATAGCCGCCATCGTTTCTATAACAAATATACGAGCTGCTGGAACCGTTCTACTGCCGCAATTTTGACTCTTATAGCCGCCATTCTTTCTATAACAGCTATACAAGCTGCTGGTACCATAATACAGCCGCCATTTTGAGTCTAATATCCGCCATCCTTTACATAACAGCCACCATCCTTTATATAAGAGCCTAACAAGCTGGTTCCATCCTTTATATTACAGCTATACAAGCTATTGGAACCATTCTACAACCACCATTTTGTGTCTTATAGCCGCCATCCTTTATAGAACATCTATACAAGTTGCTGGAACCAAAATAAAGCCGCCATTTTCGTTCTTATAACCGGCAACTTTTATATAATAGCCATACAAGCTGCTGGAACCATAATACAGCCGCCATATTCGTTCTTATAGCCACCATCCTTTATTTAAGAGCCTAACAAGCTGGTGCCATTCTTTACATAACAGCTATACAAGCTGCTGGAACCGTTCTACTGTCGCCATTTTGAGTCTTACAGCCGCCATCCTTTACATAGCAGCTATACAATCTGCTGGAACCATAATACAGCCGCCATTTTCGTTCTTATAGCAACCATCCTTTATATAAGAGCCTAACAAGCTGGTGCCATCCTTTACATCCATTCTACAACCACTGTTTTGTGTCTTATAGCCGCCGTCCTTTGTATAACATCTATATAAGTTTCTGGAACCAAAATAAAGCCGCCTTTTTCGTTCTTTTAACCGCCAAACCTTTATATCCTATCCTTAAGATACCAGCTATAGAAGCTACTGGGACCATTCTACAGCCGCCATTTTGAGTCGTATAGCCGCCATCGTTTCTATAACAAATATACGAGCTGCTGGAACCGTTCTACTGCCGCAATTTTGACTCTTATAGCCGCCATTCTTTCTATAACAGCTATACAAGCTGCTGGTACCATAATACAGCCGCCATTTTGAGTCTAATATCCGCCATCCTTTACATAACAGCCACCATCCTTTATATAAGAGCCTAACAAGCTGGTTCCATCCTTTATATTACAGCTATACAAGCTATTGGAACCACCATCCTTTATATAAAAGCTATACAAGCTGCTGGGACCATTTCACAGCCGCCATTTTGAGTCTTGCGGCCGCCATCCGTAAGATAACAGGTATAGAAGCTGCTGGGACCATTCTCCAGCCGCCATTTTGAGTCTTATAGCCGCCATCCTTTACATAACAGCTATGGAAACTGCTGGAACCGTTCTACTGTAGCCATTTTGAGTTTTATAGCCGCTACCCTTTACATCACAGCTATACAATCTGATGGAACCATAATACAGCCGCCATTTTCGTCCTTATAGCCACCATCCTTTATATAAGAGCCTAACAAGCTGGTGCCATCCTTTATATTACAGCTATACAAGCTGTTGGAACCATTCTACAACCACAATTTTGTGTCTTATAGCCGCCATCCTTTATATAACATCTATACAAGTTGCTGGAACCAAAATAAAGCCGCCATTTTCGTTCTTATAACCGCCAACTTTTATACAATACCTATACAAGCTGCTGGAACCGTTCTTTTGCCGCCATTTTGACACTCAAAGCCGCTATCTTTTGATATAACAGCTATACAAGCTGTTGGAACCATAATACAGCCACCATTTTGAGTCTTATGGCCGCCATCCTTTACATAACAGCTACAAAAGCTGCTGGGACCATTTTACAGCCGCCATTTTTAGTCTTATAGCCTTTATCCTTTATATAATAGCTATTCAAGCTGCTGGAACCGTTCTTCTGCCGCCATTTTGAGTCCTGTAGCCGCCATCCTTTATATAAAAGATATACAAGCTGCTGGAACCATAATTCGTTCTTTTAACCGCCAACCTTTATATAATAGCTATACAAGCTGCTAGAACCATTCTATATAATCTGCTGGATCCGTATTACTGCCATCGTTTCTATAACAAATATACGAGCTGCTAGAACCGTTCTATTGCCGCCATTTTGAGTCTTATAGCCGCCATTCTTTATATAATAGCTATAAAAGCTGCTGGAACCATTCTACAACCGCCATTTTGAGTCTTATAGCCGCCATCCTTTACAACATAGCTATAGGACCTGCTGGAACCGTAATACTGCCGCCATTTTGAGTCGTATAGCCGCCATCGTTTCTATAACAGCTATACGAGCTGCTGGAACCATTTTACAAGCGACATTTTGAGTCTTATAGCCGCCATTCTTTCTATAACAGTTATACAAGCTGCTGGAATCATAATACAGCCGCCAGTTTCGTTCTTATAGCCGGCATCGTTTATATAACAGCTATACAAGCTGCTGGAACCGTTCTTTTAGCCGCCATCTCTTATAGAACAGCTGCAGAAGCTGCTGGAACCATTCTACAGCCGCCATTTTTAGTCTTATAGCCTTTACCCTTTATATAACAGCTGGTGGAACCGTTCACTGCTGCCATTTTGAGTCTTATAGACCATTCTACAGCCGCCATTTTGAGTCATATAGCCGCCATCCTTTACATAAAAGTATCGAAGCTGCTGGAACCGTAATACTGAAGCCATTTTGAGTCTTATAGCCGCCATCCTTTACATAACAGATATACAAGTTGATGGAACCATAATCGGGCCTCCATTTTTACTCTTATAGCCACCATCCCTTATATAACAGCTATACAAGCTGCTGGGACCATTTCACAGCCGCCATTTTGAGTCTTATGGCCGCCATCCTTAAGATAACATATATAGAATCTGCTGGGACCATTCTACAGCCGCCATTTTAATTCTTATAGCTGCAATCCTTTAAATAACAGCTATAGAAGCTGCTGGAACTGTTCTGCTGTCGCCATTTTGAGTCTTTTACACGCCATCCTTTACATAACGGCAATACAGCTTGAAACCATAATCGGGCCTCAATTTTGACTCTTATAGCCACCATCCTTTATATAACAGCTATACAAGCTGCTGGGACCATTTCACAGCCGCCATTTTGAGTCTGCTGGAACCATTCTACAGCCGCAATTTTGGGTCTTACAGCCGCCATCCTTTACATAACAGCTATAGAAGCTGCTGGAACCGTTCTACTGTCGCCATTTTGAGTCTTACAGCCGCCATCCTTTACATAACAGCTATACAATCTGCTGGAACCATAATACAGCCGCCATTTTCGTTCTTATAGCAACCATCCTTTATATAAGAGTCTAACAAGCTGGTGCCATCCTTTACATCCATTCTACAACCACTGTTTTGTGTCTTATAGCCGCCGTCCTTTATATAACATCTATATAAGTTTCTGGAACCAAAATAAAGCCGCCATTTTCGTTCTTTTAACCGCCAACCTTTATATCCCATCCTTAAGATACCAGTTATAGAAGCTGCTGGGACCATTCTACAGCCGCCATTTTGAGTCTTATTGCCGCCATCCTTTACATAACAGCTATAGAAGCTGCTGGAACCATACAACAGCCGCCATTTTCGTTCTTATAGCAACCATCCTTTATATAAGAGCCTAACAAGCTGGTGCCATCCTTTACATCCATTCTACAACCACCATTTTGTGTCTTATAGCCGCCATCCTTTATATAACATATATAGAAGTTGCTGGAACCAAAATAAAGCCTCCATTTTCGTTCTTTTAACCGCCAACCTTTATATCCCATCCTTAAGATACCAGCTATAGAAGCTGCTGGGACCATTCTACAGCCGCCATTTTGAGTCGTATAGCCGCCATCGTTTCTATAACAAATAAACGAGCTGCTGGAACCGTTCTACTGCCGCAATTTTGACTCTTATAGCCGCCATTCTTTCTATAACAGCTATACAAGCTGCTGGTACCATAATACAACCGCCATTTTGAGTCTAATATCCGCCATCCTTTACATAACAGCCACCATCCTTTATATAAGAGCCTAACAAGCTGGTTCCATCCTTTATATTACAGCTATACAAGCTATTGGAACTATTCTACAACCACCATTTTGTGTCTTATAGCCGCCATCCTTTATAGAACATCTATACAAGTTCCTGGAACCAAAATAAAGCCGCCATTTTCGTTCTTATAACCGGCAAATTTTATATAATAGCCATACAAGCTGCTGGAACCATAATACAGCCGCCATATTCGTTCTTATAGCCACCATCCTTTATTTAAGAGCCTAACAAGCTGGTGCCATTCTTTACATAACAGCTATACAAGCTGCTGGAACAATTCTACAACCGCCATTTTGAGTCTAATAGCCGCCATCCTTTACATAACAGCTATACAAGCTGCTGGGACCAAGCTGCTGGAACCGTTCTTTTGCCGCCATTTTGAATCACAAAGCCGCCATCTTTTTATATAACAGATATACAAGCTTCTGGAACCATAATACAGCCGCCATTTTGAGTCTTATGGCCGCCATTTTTAGTCTTATAGCCTTTATCATTTATATAACAGCTATACAAGCTGGTGGAAAAGTTCTACTGCTGCCATTTTGAGCAGCCGCCATTTTCGTTCTGGGACCATTCTACAGCCGCCATTTTTAGTCTTATTGCCGCCATCCTTTAGATAACAGCTATACAAGCTGCTGGAACCATTCTACAACCCCCATTTTGTGTCTTTTTAGCCGCCATCCTTTATATAACATCTATAGAAGTTGCTGGAACCAAAATAAAGCCGCTATTTTCGTTCTTTTAACCTTTTATGCCCCATCCTTAAGATACCAGCTATACAAGCTGCTGGTACCATAATACAGCCGCCATTTTGAGTCTAATATCCGCCATCCTTTACATAACAGCCGCCATCCTTTATATAAGAGCCTAACAAGCTGGTTCCATCCTTTATATTACAGCTATACAAGCTGTTGGAACCATTCTACAACCACCATTTTGTGTCTTATAGCCGCCATCCTTTATAGAACATCTATACAGGTTGCTGGAACCAAAATAAAGCTGCCATTTTCGTTCTTATAACCGGCAACTTTTATATAATAGCCATACAAGCTGCTGGAACCATAATACAGCCGCCATTTTCGTTCTTATAGCCACCATCCTTTATTTAAGAGCCTAACAAGCTGGTGCCATTCTTTACATAACAGCTATACAAGCTGCTGGAACAATTCTACAACCGCCATTTTGAGTCTAATAGCCGCCATCCTTTACATCATAGCTATACAAGCTGCTGGTACCATAATACAACCGCCATTTTGAGTCTAATATCCGCCATCCTTTACATAACAGCCACCATCCTTTATATAAGAGCCTAACAAGCTGGTTCCATCCTTTATATTACAGCTATACAAGCTATTGGAACCATTCTACAACCACCATTTTGTGTCTTATAGCCGCCATCCTTTATAGAACATCTATACAAGTTCCTGGAACCAGCGTTTGCAAAAACTACTCTGTAGCAGCAATAGCAATAAAAATTGTGCTATGCTCTCGCTACCGCTCTCATTTTTGACGAGAGCCGTAGCAGAGCCGTAGCCTAACAACAAAAAGTTTGTGCTCTGCTATGCTCTCAGTTTTGTCGCGTCAAAAACTACAGCTGTAGCAAGTAGCACAAAAACAAATGATGCGCTACGCTCTGCCGTAGCGGTAGCTGAAAAACAGATAGCGGTAGCGGTAGCTGAAAACAGAGAGCAGATGAAATCATAGCAAGATGAGAACAGAGCCGGATGAGAACATAGCGAGATGATATCAGAGCGAGATGAGTAAAAACAAATGTGCGAGAGCGATATGAGCAGCAGCAGATCTTTTTTTGTGTTGTTTTTTACTGCAATTTTTGGTCGATGTTATATTAACGTAGGCACAAATTGTGTTACATAGTTACAGAAGTCAAATAATAAAAAACATTTTATTCAGTTACTAAATTAGAACTTATAATGAACTTAGAAATGTTTATTTATATTCATTTTCAAATAAAGACATTAAAAAAATAAACAAAAACTATTTCAGTCACGAAATTAGAAATTAAAGCTTATGACGAACTTTTACTACATAAACATCTACTAATCTTCATTTTCAAACAAAGACATTAAAAAAATAAAACAAAAACTATTTCAGTCACGAAATTAGAAATTAAAGCTTATGACGAACTTTTACTACATAAACATCTACTAATCTTCATTTTCAAATAAACTTAAATTATCTATAGCACTATCTAAATGATTCGAATTAAGCCTAACTAAAAGTATGTTCTCCAAAGTCTCATGACTTAATCGATTTCGATTATCGGACAGCACCAGTTTTAACGAGGAAAACGCTCTCTCTATTGTAACCTGCAAGTGGAAAGAAATGTACATATACATATATTGTTTTTATCTTTATTTTGTATTTATTTAAACACAAATACTTACTTGAGTTGGCGGTATAGCAAAACATACTTTGCTTAGGGCATAAAGTTCGGGATCGGTTGTCTTTTTGTATTTCCAGAAACATAAAACATCAGTATTCGCTTTCATCACTGGTAACTTTAATGTTTCAATCTTTGCATAGACATTAGTTGACTCATTTGGAACAACCATACTAGAACTTAAAAAATCGTCTAATAGCTCGAAATTATTATCTTTGGTGTGTCCAGAGTCCGTATCCAATGAATTAGTTGTATGTGTCATACTGGGATTGGGACCGAAAATTTTAATTTTTTCCCACAAAGTCTTTAAAAAATCAATTGCTCTTTCTTTTTGTGAATTGTCTATAATATGATGAAATCTTGGGTCCAAATAAAGGCAAGCGTCGAAGCCCACATTTGACACTAATGTTTTGGTCCGTGCTTCCATACTTTGAAGAAGATTGTTTGCAATTATAGAAATTATTGAATCCTTATTTGAAGCGTTTGTCGATAAAATCTGATTAGTGGCTAGTTTGCAAGTTAGCCAAACAGCATAAAAATTTCCGTAATGCAGCTGCTCTGCTTGGAACTGAACTATTGCCTTTTGTAGTGGAGCCATAATAGTAATATACGACTCCATAAAATCCCATAAAGCGTCATTTGTTTCAAAATTTTCTTCTTCTGTCTGATTTTCTACAGTTTCGATTAGATCCAATATTGTTTTTGCGTTGTTAAGTTTTTCAACCATGTTGAAGGTTGATCCCCATCTTGTAGGACAATCCAATTGAGGCAATTTAAAATTTTTAAGTTCAAATAAATCACGGTAGCCGTTTGAAGACTTTCGAACGTATTTTGTAAGGTTGCGGCATTGAAATAAACACTTCTTTATAACTGTGTGTTTGGTAACATCAAGTGCAAACAAGTGTGGTGGGCAGTGCACATCGGCATATTTGTATATCAGCAACAAACATTTTTTCGGTTTTTCAAAATTATCAATTTGTCTTGTGTAGTCAATATTCTTTTGCTCAATTAAAGATTCGTCCAAATCATCATCGCTTGTGTACATTTGTGACAAAATTTTTGAAGTTTTTAACATATTGGCCCCATTATCCGAAGTTATTGATACGATTTGGGTCAGAGATATTTCGTAATTTTCTAAAACAGAAATAATTTCCTTAGCTAGATTCTTAGATTTACTGAGAGTCAGCTCCTTTAAGTTCCACCATGCCAAGAATTCGCGATTTTATTTCATTTTTGCTTATGAATTGTGCACTGATGCCAAAAATATTTCGCCCAAGCCGCGTTGCACTATCAATTTTTAAAGATAATAGGCGATTTTTACTCTCTTGTTTTATTTCAAGTCTAACATTCGCTGCCACGTGTTTAAGAACAGACTTGCATTTGCTTCCATTCAACTTAAAATTTATTCCATGTTTTGTTTCAAGCCCTTCACATATGGGGTCAATTATATTGCGCATATTAATTGAATTAAGCACATGGAATGGAACGCTTTCTTCAGTTACAAGGCCCATATATGACCGAATTAATGTTTTTCTGTTGATTTTCACTTTTACTAGTTGATGTTTTAAATTTTTAGAAGTGGCAACAGAATCACTAATCTCACTTCCTTTATCATCGATTTGAATTTCGTGCAACAATAAATGCTTTTTTAAATTAAAAACACGATCTTTTTTTAAAAGTCTTTCGCATTTTTTGCATTTAACGTAATCGTCATCACTTGCATCGAAATATTTATTAATAGTAAAATTCTTTTTTGCGGTGGCATGTTTGCACATTGAATCAATACTTTAAAGTGCCAAATTTTCAGTCTACTATAAAGCAATATGAAAAAAGTATACGGTGCATTTCAAAACACCGACCAAAAATTGCAGTAAAAACAAACACAAAAAGATCTGCTGCTGCTCATATCGCTCTCGCACATTTGTTTTACTCTCATCTCGCTCTGATATCATCTCGCTATGTTCTCATCCGGCTCTGTTCTCATCTTGCTATGATTTCATCTGCTCTCTGTTTTCAGCTACCGCTACCGCTATCTTTTGTCAGCTACCGCTAGCACGAGCGCATCATTTGTTTTGGTGCTACTTACTACAGCTGTAGTTTTTGACGCGACAAAAATGAGAGCATAGCAGAGCACATACTTTCTTTTAATCGGCTACGGCTTCGGCTAGATCCCATCAACGAAAGTAAGAAATAGCAGAGCATTTTCAAACGCTGCCTGGAACCAAAATAAAGCCGCCATTTTCGTTCTTATAACCGGCAAATTTTATATAATAGCCATACAAGCTGCTGGAACCATAATACAGCCGCCATATTCGTTCTTATAGCCACCATCCTTTATTTAAGAGCCTAACAAGCTGGTGCCATTCTTTACATAACAGCTATACAAGCTGCTGGAACAATTCTACAACCGCCATTTTGAGTCTAATAGCCGCCATCCTTTACATAACAGCTATACAAGCTGCTGGGACCATTCAACAGCCGCCAATTTGAGTCTTATAACCGCCATCCTTTACATAAAAGCTATACAATCTGGTGGGACCATTCTACAGCCGCCAATTTGAGTCTTATAGCCGCCATCCTTTACATAGCAGCTATACAAGCTGCTGGAACCGTTCTTTTGCCGCCATTTTGAATCACAAAGCCGCCATCTTTTTATATAACAGATATACAAGCTTCTGGAACCATAATACAGCCGCCATTTTGAGTCTTATGGCCGCCATTTTTAGTCTTATAGCCTTTATCATTTATATAACAGCTATACAAGCTGGTGGAAAAGTTCTACTGCTGCCATTTTGAGCAGCTTTAGATGCTGCTGGGACCATTCTACAGCCGCCATTTTTAGTCTTATTGCCGCCATCCTTTATATAACAGCTATACAAGCTGCTGGAACCATTCTACAACCCCCATTTTGTGTCTTTTAGCCGCCATCCTTTATATAACATCTATAGAAGTTGCTGGAACCAAAATAAAGCCGCTATTTTCGTTCTTTTAACCTTTATGTCCCATCCTTAAGATACCAGCTATACAAGCTGCTGGTACCATAATACAGCCGCCATTTTGAGTCTAATATCCGCCATCCTTTACATAACAGCCACCATCCTTTATATAAGAGCCTAACAAGCTGGTTCCATCCTTTATATTACAGCTATACAAGCTGTTGGAACCATTCTACAACCACCATTTTGTGTCTTATAGCCGCCATCCTTTATAGAACATCTATACAGGTTGCTGGAACCAAAATAAAGCTGCCATTTTCGTTCTTATAACCGGCAACTTTTATATAATAGCCATACAAGCTGCTGGAACCATAATACAGCCGCCATTTTCGTTCTTATAGCCACCATCCTTTATTTAAGAGCCTAACAAGCTGGTGCCATTCTTTACATAACAGCTATACAAGCTGCTGGAACAATTCTACAACCGCCATTTTGAGTCTAATAGCCGCCATCCTTTACATCATAGCTATACAATCTGCTGGATCCGTAATACTGCCGCCATTATGAGTCGTATAGCCGCCATCGTTTCTATAACAGCTATACGAGCTCCTGGAACCATTCTACAAGCGACATTTTGAGTTTTATAGCCTTTATCCTTTATATAACAGCTGGTGGACCCGTTCTGCTGCTGCCATTTTGAGTCTTATAGCCGCCATCCTTTATATAACAGCTATACAAGCTGCTGGGACCATTCTACAGCCGCCAATTTGAGTCTTATAGCCGCCATCCTTTACATAACAGCTATAGAAGCTACTGGAACCGTTCTACTGCCGCCATTTTGAGTCTTATAGCCGCTATCTTTTACATAGCAGTTATAGAATCTGCTGGAACCGTAATACGGCCGCCATTTTGAGTCTTATAGCCGCTATCCTCTACATATGTATTATGTATTATGGTTATAATACAGCTGCCATTTTGAGTCTTATGGCCGCCATCCTTTACATAACAGCTATAGATGCTGCTGGGACCATTTCACAGCCGCCATTTTGAGTCTTATGTCCGCCATCCTTAAGATAACAGCTATAGAAGATGCTGGAACCATTCTACAGCCGCAATTTTGGGTCTTATAGCCGCCATCCTTTACATAACAGCTATAGAAGCTGCTGGAACCGTTCTACTGTCGCCATTTTGAGTCTTACAGCCGCCATCCTTTACATAACAGCTATACAATCTGCTGGAACCATAATACAGCCGCCATTTTCGTTCTTATAGCAACCATCCTTTATATAAGAGTCTAACAAGCTGGTGCCATCCTTTACATCCATTCTACAACCACTGTTTTGTGTCTTATAGCCGCCGTCCTTTATATAACATCTATATAAGTTTCTGGAACCAAAATAAAGCCGCCATTTTCGTTCTTTTAACCGCCAACCTTTATATCCCATCCTTAAGATACCAGCTATAGAAGCTGCTGGGACCATTCTACAGCCGCCATTTTGAGTCGTATAGCCGCCATCGTTTCTATAACAAATAAACGAGCTGCTGGAACCGTTCTACTGCCGCAATTTTGACTCTTATAGCCGCCATTCTTTCTATAACAGCTATACAAGCTGCTGGTACCATAATACAACCGCCATTTTGAGTCTAATATCCGCCATCCTTTACATAACAGCCACCATCCTTTATATAAGAGCCTAACAAGCTGGTTCCATCCTTTATATTACAGCTATACAAGCTATTGGAACCATTCTACAACCACCATTTTGTGTCTTATAGCCGCCATCCTTTATAGAACATCTATACAAGTTGCTGGAACCAAAATAAAGCCGCCATTTTCGTTCTTATAACCGGCAACTTTTATATAATAGCCATACAAGCTGCTGGAACCATAATACAGCCGCCATTTTCGTTCTTATAGCCACCATCCTTTATTTAAGAGCCTAACAAGCTGGTGCCATTCTTTACATAACAGCTATACAAGCTGCTGGAACAATTCTACAACCGCCATTTTGAGTCTAATAGCCGCCATCCTTTACATCATAGCTATACAATCTGCTGGATCCGTAATACTGCCGCCATTATGAGTCGTATAGCCGCCATCGTTTCTATAACAGCTATACGAGCTCCTGGAACCATTCTACAAGCGACATTTTGAGTTTTATAGCCTTTATCCTTTATATAACAGCTGGTGGACCCGTTCTGCTGCTGCCATTTTGAGTCTTATAGCCGCCATCCTTTATATAACAGCTATACAAGCTGCTGGGACCATTCTACAGCCGCCAATTTGAGTCTTATAGCCGCCATCCTTTACATAACAGCTATAGAAGCTACTGGAACCGTTCTACTGCCGCCATTTTGAGTCTTATAGCCGCTATCTTTTACATAGCAGTTATAGAATCTGCTGGAACCGTAATACGGCCGCCATTTTGAGTCTTATAGCCGCTATCCTTTACATATGTATTATGTATTATGGTTATAATACAGCTGCCATTTTGAGTCTTATGGCCGCCATCCTTTACATAACAGCTATAGATGCTGCTGGGACCATTTCACAGCCGCCATTTTGAGTCTTATGTCCGCCATCCTTAAGATAACAGCTATAGAAGATGCTGGAACCATTCTACAGCCGCAATTTTGGGTCTTATAGCCGCCATCCTTTACATAACAGCTATAGAAGCTGCTGGAACCGTTCTACTGTCGCCATTTTGAGTCTTACAGCCGCCATCCTTTACATAACAGCTATACAATCTGCTGGAACCATAATACAGCCGCCATTTTCGTTCTTATAGCAACCATCCTTTATATAAGAGTCTAACAAGCTGGTGCCATCCTTTACATCCATTCTACAACCACTGTTTTGTGTCTTATAGCCGCCGTCCTTTATATAACATCTATATAAGTTTCTGGAACCAAAATAAAGCCGCCATTTTCGTTCTTTTAACCGCCAACCTTTATATCCCATCCTTAAGATACCAGCTATAGAAGCTGCTGGGACCATTCTACAGCCGCCATTGAGTCGTATAGCCGCCATCGTTTCTATAACAGCTATAGAAGCTGCTGGAACCATACAACAGCCGCCATTTTCGTTCTTATAGCAACCATCCTTTATATAAGAGCCTAACAAGCTGGTGCCATCCTTTACATCCATTCTACAACCACCATTTTGTGTCTTATAGCCGCCATCCTTTATATAACATATATAGAAGTTGCTGGAACCAAAATAAAGCCTCCATTTTCGTTCTTTTAACCGCCAACCTTTATATCCCATCCTTAAGATACCAGCTATAGAAGCTGCTGGGACCATTCTACAGCCGCCATTGAGTCGTATAGCCGCCATCGTTTCTATAACAAATAAACGAGCTGCTGGAACCGTTCTACTGCCGCAATTTTGACTCTTATAGCCGCCATTCTTTCTATAACAGCTATACAAGCTGCTGGTACCATAATACAACCGCCATTTTGAGTCTAATATCCGCCATCCTTTACATAACAGCCACCATCCTTTATATAAGAGCCTAACAAGCTGGTTCCATCCTTTATATTACAGCTATACAAGCTATTGGAACCATTCTACAACCACCATTTTGTGTCTTATAGCCGCCATCCTTTATAGAACATCTATACAAGTTGCTGGAACCAAAATAAAGCCGCCATTTTCGTTCTTATAACCGGCAAATTTTATATAATAGCCATACAAGCTGCTGGAACCATAATACAGCCGCCATATTCGTTCTTATAGCCACCATCCTTTATTTAAGAGCCTAACAAGCTGGTGCCATTCTTTACATAACAGCTATACAAGCTGCTGGAACAATTCTACAACCGCCATTTTGAGTCTAATAGCCGCCATCCTTTACATAACAGCTATACAAGCTGCTGGGACCATTCAACAGCCGCCAATTTGAGTCTTATAACCGCCATCCTTTACATAAAAGCTATACAATCTGGTGGGACCATTCTACAACCGCCATTTTGAGTCTAATAGCCGCCATCCTTTACATAACAGCTATACAAGCTGCTGGGACCATTCAACAGCCGCCAATTTGAGTCTTATAACCGCCATCCTTTACATAAAAGCTATACAATCTGGTGGGACCATTCTACAGCCGCCAATTTGAGTCTTATAGCCGCCATCCTTTACATAGCAGCTATACAAGCTGCTGGAACCGTTCTTTTGCCGCCATTTTGAATCACAAAGCCGCCATCTTTTTATATAACAGATATACAAGCTTCTGGAACCATAATACAGCCGCCATTTTGACTCTTATGGCCGCCATTTTTAGTCTTATAGCCTTTATCATTTATATAACAGCTATACAAGCTGGTGAAAAAGTTCTACTGCTGCCATTTTGAGCAGCTATAGATGCTGCTGGGACCATTCTACAGCTGCCATTTTTAGTCTTATTGCCGCCATCCTTTATATAACAGCTTTACAAGCTGCTGGAACCATTCTACAACCACCATTTTGTGTCTTTTAGCCGCCATCCTTTATATAACATCTATAGAAGTTGCTGGAACCAAAAATAAAGCCGCCATTTTCGTTCTTTTTAACCTTTATGTCCCATCCTTAAGATACCAGCTATACAAGCTGCTGGTACCATAATACAGCCGCCATTTTGAGTCTAATATCCGCCATCCTTTACATAACAGCCACCATCCTTTATATAAGAGCCTAACAAGCTGGTTCCATCCTTTATATTACAGCTATACAAGCTGTTGGAACCATTCTACAACCACCATTTTGTGTCTTATAGCCGCCATCCTTTATAGAACATCTATACAGGTTGCTGGCACCAAAATTTTCGTTCTTATAACCGGCAACTTTTATATAATAGCCATACAAGCTGCTGGAACCATAATACAGCCGCCATTTTCGTTCTTATAGCCACCATCCTTTATTTAAGAGCCTAACAAGCTGGTGCCATTCTTTACATAACAGCTATACAAGCTGCTGGAACAATTCTACAACCGCCATTTTGAGTCTAATAGCCGCCATCCTTTACATCATAGCTATACAATCTGCTGGATCCGTAATACTGCCGCCATTATGAGTCGTATAGCCGCCATCGTTTCTATAACAGCTATACGAGCTCCTGGAACCATTCTACAAGCGACATTTTGAGTTTTATAGCCTTTATCCTTTATATAACAGCTGGTGGACCCGTTCTGCTGCTGCCATTTTGAGTCTTATAGCCGCCATCCTTTATATAACAGCTATACAAGCTGCTGGGACCATTCTACAGCCGCCAATTTGAGTCTTATAGCCGCCATCCTTTACATAACAGCTATAGAAGCTACTGGAACCGTTCTACTGCCGCCATTTTGAGTCTTATAGCCGCTATCTTTTACATAGCAGTTATAGAATCTGCTGGAACCGTAATACGGCCGCCATTTTGAGTCTTATAGCCGCTATCCTTTACATATGTATTATGTATTATGGTTATAATACAGCTGCCATTTTGAGTCTTATGGCCGCCATCCTTTACATAACAGCTATAGATGCTGCTGGGACCATTTCACAGCCGCCATTTTGAGTCTTATGTCCGCCATCCTTAAGATAACAGCTATAGAAGATGCTGGAACCATTCTACAGCCGCAATTTTGGGTCTTATAGCCGCCATCCTTTACATAACAGCTATAGAAGCTGCTGGAACCGTTCTACTGTCGCCATTTTGAGTCTTACAGCCGCCATCCTTTACATAACAGCTATACAATCTGCTGGAACCATAATACAGCCGCCATTTTCGTTCTTATAGCAACCATCCTTTATATAAGAGCCTAACAAGCTGGTGCCATCCTTTACATCCATTCTACAACCACTGTTTTGTGTCTTATAGCCGCCGTCCTTTATATAACATCTATATAAGTTTCTGGAACCAAAATAAAGCCGCCATTTTCGTTCTTTTAACCGCCAACCTTTATATCCCATCCTTAAGATACCAGCTATAGAAGCTGCTGGGACCATTCTACAACCGCCATTTTGAGTCTTATTGCCGCCATCCTTTACATAACAGCTATACAATCTGCTGGAACCATAATACAGCCGCCATTTTCGTTCTTATAGCCACCATCCTTTATTTAAGAGCCTAACAAGCTGGTGCCATTCTTTACATAACAGCTATACAAGCTGCTGGAACAATTCAACAACCGCTATTTTGAGTCTAATAGCCGCCATCCTTTACATCATAGCTATACAATCTGCTGGATCCGTAATACAGCCGCCATTTTGAGTCGTATAGCCGCCATCGTTTCTATAACAAATATACGAGCTGCTGGAACCGTTCTACTGCCGCAATTTTGACTCTTATAGCCGCCATTCTTTCTATAACAGCTATACAAGCCGCCATTTTGAGTCTAATATCCGCCATCCTTTACATAACATCCACCATCCTTTATATAAGAGCCTAACAAGCTGGTTCCATCCTTTATATTACAGCTATACAAGCTATTGGAACCATTCTACAACCACCATTTTGTGTCTTATAGCCGCCATCCTTTATAGAACATCTATACAAGTTGCTGGAACCAACATAAAGCCGCCATTTTCGTTCTTATAACCGGCAAATTTTATATAATAGCCATACAAGCTGCTGGAACCATAATACAGCCGCCATATTCGTTCTTATAGCCACCATCCTTTATTTAAGAGCCTAACAAGCTGGTGCCATTCTTTACATAACAGCTATACAAGCTGCTGGAACAATTCTACAACCGCCATTTTGAGTCTAATAGCCGCCATCCTTTACATCATAGCTATACAATCTGCTGGATCCGTAATACTGCCGCCATTTTGAGTCATATAGCCGCCATCGTTTCTATAACAGCTATACGAGCTCCTGGAACCATTCTACAAGCGACATTTTGAGTTTTATAGCCTTTATCCTTTATATAACAGCTGGTGGACCCGTTCTGCTGCTGCCATTTTGAGTCTTATAGCCGCCATCCTTTATATAACAGCTATACAAGCTGCTGGGACCATTCTACAGCCGCCAATTTGAGTCTTATAGCCGCCATCCTTTACATAACAGCTATAGAAGCTACTGGAACCGTTCTACTGCCGCCATTTTGAGTCTTATAGCCGCTATCTTTTACATAGCAGTTATAGAATCTGCTGGAACCGTAATACGGCCGCCATTTTGAGTCTTATAGCCGCTATCCTTTACATATGTATTATGTATTATGGTTATAATACAGCTGCCATTTTGAGTCTTATGGCCGCCATCCTTTACATAACAGCTATAGATGCTGCTGGGACCATTTCACAGCCGCCATTTTGAGTCTTATGTCCGCCATCCTTAAGATAACAGCTATAGAAGATGCTGGAACCATTCTACAGCCGCAATTTTGGGTCTTATAGAAGCTGCTGGAACCGTTCTACTGTCGCCATTTTGAGTCTTACAGCCGCCATCCTTTACATAACAGCTATACAATCTGCTGGAACCATAATACAGCCGCCATTTTCGTTCTTATAGCAACCATCCTTTATATAAGAGTCTAACAAGCTGGTGCCATCCTTTACATCCATTCTACAACCACTGTTTTGTGTCTTATAGCCGCCGTCCTTTATATAACATCTATATAAGTTTCTGGAACCAAAATAAAGCCGCCATTTTCGTTCTTTTAACCGCCAACCTTTATATCCCATCCTTAAGATACCAGCTATAGAAGCTGCTGGGACCATTCTACAGCCGCCATTTTGAGTCTTATTGCCGCCATCCTTTACATAACAGCTATAGAAGCTGCTGGAACCATACAACAGCCGCCATTTTCGTTCTTATAGCAACCATCCTTTATATAAGAGCCTAACAAGCTGGTGCCATCCTTTACATCCATTCTACAACCACCATTTTGTGTCTTATAGCCGCCATCCTTTATATAACATATATAGAAGTTGCTGGAACCAAAATAAAGCCTCCATTTTCGTTCTTTTAACCGCCAACCTTTATATCCCATCCTTAAGATACCAGCTATAGAAGCTGCTGGGACCATTCTACAGCCGCCATTGAGTCGTATAGCCGCCATCGTTTCTATAACAAATAAACGAGCTGCTGGAACCGTTCTACTGCCGCAATTTTGACTCTTATAGCCGCCATTCTTTCTATAACAGCTATACAAGCTGCTGGTACCATAATACAACCGCCATTTTGAGTCTAATATCCGCCATCCTTTACATAACAGCCACCATCCTTTATATAAGAGCCTAACAAGCTGGTTCCATCCTTTATATTACAGCTATACAAGCTATTGGAACCATTCTACAACCACCATTTTGTGTCTTATAGCCGCCATCCTTTATAGAACATCTATACAAGTTGCTGGAACCAAAATAAAGCCGCCATTTTCGTTCTTATAACCGGCAAATTTTATATAATAGCCATACAAGCTGCTGGAACCATAATACAGCCGCCATATTCGTTCTTATAGCCACCATCCTTTATTTAAGAGCCTAACAAGCTGGTGCCATTCTTTACATAACAGCTATACAAGCTGCTGGAACAATTCTACAACCGCCATTTTGAGTCTAATAGCCGCCATCCTTTACATAACAGCTATACAAGCTGCTGGGACCATTCAACAGCCGCCAATTTGAGTCTTATAACCGCCATCCTTTACATAAAAGCTATACAATCTGGTGGGACCATTCTACAACCGCCATTTTGAGTCTAATAGCCGCCATCCTTTACATAACAGCTATACAAGCTGCTGGGACCATTCAACAGCCGCCAATTTGAGTCTTATAACCGCCATCCTTTACATAAAAGCTATACAATCTGGTGGGACCATTCTACAGCCGCCAATTTGAGTCTTATAGCCGCCATCCTTTACATAGCAGCTATACAAGCTGCTGGAACCGTTCTTTTGCCGCCATTTTGAATCACAAAGCCGCCATCTTTTTATATAACAGATATACAAGCTTCTGGAACCATAATACAGCCGCCATTTTGAGTCTTATGGCCGCCATTTTTAGTCTTATAGCCTTTATCATTTATATAACAGCTATACAAGCTGGTGAAAAAGTTCTACTGCTGCCATTTTGAGCAGCTATAGATGCTGCTGGGACCATTCTACAGCTGCCATTTTTAGTCTTATTGCCGCCATCCTTTATATAACAGCTTTACAAGCTGCTGGAACCATTCTACAACCACCACTTTGTGTCTTTTAGCCGCCATCCTTTATATAACATCTATAGAAGTTGCTGGAACCAAAATAAAGCCGCCATTTTCGTTCTTTTAACCTTTATGTCCCATCCTTAAGATACCAGCTATACAAGCTGCTGGTACCATAATACAGCCGCCATTTTGAGTCTAATATCCGCCATCCTTTACATAACAGCCACCATCCTTTATATAAGAGCCTAACAAGCTGGTTCCATCCTTTATATTACAGCTATACAAGCTGTTGGAACCATTCTACAACCACCATTTTGTGTCTTATAGCCGCCATCCTTTATAGAACATCTATACAGGTTGCTGGCACCAAATTTTCGTTCTTATAACCGGCAACTTTTATATAATAGCCATACAAGCTGCTGGAACCATAATACAGCCGCCATTTTCGTTCTTATAGCCACCATCCTTTATTTAAGAGCCTAACAAGCTGGTGCCATTCTTTACATAACAGCTATACAAGCTGCTGGAACAATTCTACAACCGCCATTTTGAGTCTAATAGCCGCCATCCTTTACATCATAGCTATACAATCTGCTGGATCCGTAATACTGCCGCCATTATGAGTCGTATAGCCGCCATCGTTTCTATAACAGCTATACGAGCTCCTGGAACCATTCTACAAGCGACATTTTGAGTTTTATAGCCTTTATCCTTTATATAACAGCTGGTGGACCCGTTCTGCTGCTGCCATTTTGAGTCTTATAGCCGCCATCCTTTATATAACAGCTATACAAGCTGCTGGGACCATTCTACAGCCGCCAATTTGAGTCTTATAGCCGCCATCCTTTACATAACAGCTATAGAAGCTACTGGAACCGTTCTACTGCCGCCATTTTGAGTCTTATAGCCGCTATCTTTTACATAGCAGTTATAGAATCTGCTGGAACCGTAATACGGCCGCCATTTTGAGTCTTATAGCCGCTATCCTTTACATATGTATTATGTATTATGGTTATAATACAGCTGCCATTTTGAGTCTTATGGCCGCCATCCTTTACATAACAGCTATAGATGCTGCTGGGACCATTTCACAGCCGCCATTTTGAGTCTTATGTCCGCCATCCTTAAGATAACAGCTATAGAAGATGCTGGAACCATTCTACAGCCGCAATTTTGGGTCTTATAGCCGCCATCCTTTACATAACAGCTATAGAAGCTGCTGGAACCGTTCTACTGTCGCCATTTTGAGTCTTACAGCCGCCATCCTTTACATAACAGCTATACAATCTGCTGGAACCATAATACAGCCGCCATTTTCGTTCTTATAGCAACCATCCTTTATATAAGAGCCTAACAAGCTGGTGCCATCCTTTACATCCATTCTACAACCACTGTTTTGTGTCTTATAGCCGCCGTCCTTTATATAACATCTATATAAGTTTCTGGAACCAAAATAAAGCCGCCATTTTCGTTCTTTTAACCGCCAACCTTTATATCCCATCCTTAAGATACCAGCTATAGAAGCTGCTGGGACCATTCTACAACCGCCATTTTGAGTCTTATTGCCGCCATCCTTTACATAACAGCTATAGAAGCTGCTGGAACCATTCAACAGCCGCCATTTTCGTTCTTATAGCCACCATCCTTTATTTAAGAGCCTAACAAGCTGGTGCCATTCTTTACATAACAGCTATACAAGCTGCTGGAACAATTCTACAACCGCCATTTTGAGTCTAATAGCCGCCATCCTTTACATCATAGCTATACAATCTGCTGGATCCGTAATACAGCCGCCATTTTGAGTCGTATAGCCGCCATCGTTTCTATAACAAATATACGAGCTGCTGGAACCGTTCTACTGCCGCAATTTTGACTCTTATAGCCGCCATTCTTTCTATAACAGCTATACAAGCCGCCATTTTGAGTCTAATATCCGCCATCCTTTACATAACATCCACCATCCTTTATATAAGAGCCTAACAAGCTGGTTCCATCCTTTATATTACAGCTATACAAGCTATTGGAACCATTCTACAACCACCATTTTGTGTCTTATAGCCGCCATCCTTTATAGAACATCTATACAAGTTGCTGGAACCAACATAAAGCCGCCATTTTCGTTCTTATAACCGGCAAATTTTATATAATAGCCATACAAGCTGCTGGAACCATAATACAGCCGCCATATTCGTTCTTATAGCCACCATCCTTTATTTAAGAGCCTAACAAGCTGGTGCCATTCTTTACATAACAGCTATACAAGCTGCTGGAACAATTCTACAACCGCCATTTTGAGTCTAATAGCCGCCATCCTTTACATCATAGCTATACAATCTGCTGGATCCGTAATACTGCCGCCATTTTGAGTCATATAGCCGCCATCGTTTCTATAACAGCTATACGAGCTCCTGGAACCATTCTACAAGCGACATTTTGAGTTTTATAGCCTTTATCCTTTATATAACAGCTGGTGGACCCGTTCTGCTGCTGCCATTTTGAGTCTTATAGCCGCCATCCTTTATATAACAGCTATACAAGCTGCTGGGACCATTCTACAGCCGCCAATTTGAGTCTTATAGCCGCCATCCTTTACATAACAGCTATAGAAGCTACTGGAACCGTTCTACTGCCGCCATTTTGAGTCTTATAGCCGCTATCTTTTACATAGCAGTTATAGAATCTGCTGGAACCGTAATACGGCCGCCATTTTGAGTCTTATAGCCGCTATCCTTTACATATGTATTATGTATTATGGTTATAATACAGCTGCCATTTTGAGTCTTATGGCCGCCATCCTTTACATAACAGCTATAGATGCTGCTGGGACCATTTCACAGCCGCCATTTTGAGTCTTATGTCCGCCATCCTTAAGATAACAGCTATAGAAGATGCTGGAACCATTCTACAGCCGCAATTTTGGGTCTTATAGCCGCCATCCTTTACATAACAGCTATAGAAGCTGCTGGAACCGTTCTACTGTCGCCATTTTGAGTCTTACAGCCGCCATCCTTTACATAACAGCTATACAATCTGCTGGAACCATAATACAGCCGCCATTTTCGTTCTTATAGCAACCATCCTTTATATAAGAGTCTAACAAGCTGGTGCCATCCTTTACATCCATTCTACAACCACTGTTTTGTGTCTTATAGCCGCCGTCCTTTATATAACATCTATATAAGTTTCTGGAACCAAAATAAAGCCGCCATTTTCGTTCTTTTAACCGCCAACCTTTATATCCCATCCTTAAGATACCAGCTATAGAAGCTGCTGGGACCATTCTACAGCCGCCATTTTGAGTCTTATTGCCGCCATCCTTTACATAACAGCTATAGAAGCTGCTGGAACCATACAACAGCCGCCATTTTCGTTCTTATAGCAACCATCCTTTATATAAGAGCCTAACAAGCTGGTGCCATCCTTTACATCCATTCTACAACCACCATTTTGTGTCTTATAGCCGCCATCCTTTATATAACATATATAGAAGTTGCTGGAACCAAAATAAAGCCTCCATTTTCGTTCTTTTAACCGCCAACCTTTATATCCCATCCTTAAGATACCAGCTATAGAAGCTGCTGGGACCATTCTACAGCCGCCATTTTGAGTCGTATAGCCGCCATCGTTTCTATAACAAATAAACGAGCTGCTGGAACCGTTCTACTGCCGCAATTTTGACTCTTATAGCCGCCATTCTTTCTATAACAGCTATACAAGCTGCTGGTACCATAATACAACCGCCATTTTGAGTCTAATATCCGCCATCCTTTACATAACAGCCACCATCCTTTATATAAGAGCCTAACAAGCTGGTTCCATCCTTTATATTACAGCTATACAAGCTATTGGAACCATTCTACAACCACCATTTTGTGTCTTATAGCCGCCATCCTTTATAGAACATCTATACAAGTTGCTGGAACCAAAATAAAGCCGCCATTTTCGTTCTTATAACCGGCAAATTTTATATAATAGCCATACAAGCTGCTGGAACCATAATACAGCCGCCATATTCGTTCTTATAGCCACCATCCTTTATTTAAGAGCCTAACAAGCTGGTGCCATTCTTTACATAACAGCTATACAAGCTGCTGGAACAATTCTACAACCGCCATTTTGAGTCTAATAGCCGCCATCCTTTACATAACAGCTATACAAGCTGCTGGGACCATTCAACAGCCGCCAATTTGAGTCTTATAACCGCCATCCTTTACATAAAAGCTATACAATCTGGTGGGACCATTCTACAACCGCCATTTTGAGTCTAATAGCCGCCATCCTTTACATAACAGCTATACAAGCTGCTGGGACCATTCAACAGCCGCCAATTTGAGTCTTATAACCGCCATCCTTTACATAAAAGCTATACAATCTGGTGGGACCATTCTACAGCCGCCAATTTGAGTCTTATTGCCGCCATCCTTTATATAACAGCTTTACAAGCTGCTGGAACCGTTCTTTTGCCGCCATTTTGAATCACAAAGCCGCCATCTTTTTATATAACAGATATACAAGCTTCTGGAACCATAATACAGCCGCCATTTTGAGTCTTATGGCCGCCATTTTTAGTCTTATAGCCTTTATCATTTATATAACAGCTATACAAGCTGGTGAAAAGTTCTACTGCTGCCATTTTGAGCAGCTATAGATGCTGCTGGGACCATTCTACAGCTGCCATTTTTAGTCTTATTGCCGCCATCCTTTATATAACAGCTTTACAAGCTGCTGGAACCATTCTACAACCACCATTTTGTGTCTTTTAGCCGCCATCCTTTATATAACATCTATAGAAGTTGCTGGAACCAAAATAAAGCCGCCATTTTCGTTCTTTTAACCTTTATGTCCCATCCTTAAGATACCAGCTATACAAGCTGCTGGTACCATAATACAGCCGCCATTTTGAGTCTAATATCCGCCATCCTTTACATAACAGCCACCATCCTTTATATAAGAGCCTAACAAGCTGGTTCCATCCTTTATATTACAGCTATACAAGCTGTTGGAACCATTCTACAACCACCATTTTGTGTCTTATAGCCGCCATCCTTTATAGAACATCTATACAGGTTGCTGGCACCAAATTTTCGTTCTTATAACCGGCAACTTTTATATAATAGCCATACAAGCTGCTGGAACCATAATACAGCCGCCATTTTCGTTCTTATAGCCACCATCCTTTATTTAAGAGCCTAACAAGCTGGTGCCATTCTTTACATAACAGCTATACAAGCTGCTGGAACAATTCTACAACCGCCATTTTGAGTCTAATAGCCGCCATCCTTTACATCATAGCTATACAATCTGCTGGATCCGTAATACTGCCGCCATTATGAGTCGTATAGCCGCCATCGTTTCTATAACAGCTATACGAGCTCCTGGAACCATTCTACAAGCGACATTTTGAGTTTTATAGCCTTTATCCTTTATATAACAGCTGGTGGACCCGTTCTGCTGCTGCCATTTTGAGTCTTATAGCCGCCATCCTTTATATAACAGCTATACAAGCTGCTGGGACCATTCTACAGCCGCCAATTTGAGTCTTATAGCCGCCATCCTTTACATAACAGCTATAGAAGCTACTGGAACCGTTCTACTGCCGCCATTTTGAGTCTTATAGCCGCTATCTTTTACATAGCAGTTATAGAATCTGCTGGAACCGTAATACGGCCGCCATTTTGAGTCTTATAGCCGCTATCCTTTACATATGTATTATGTATTATGGTTATAATACAGCTGCCATTTTGAGTCTTATGGCCGCCATCCTTTACATAACAGCTATAGATGCTGCTGGGACCATTTCACAGCCGCCATTTTGAGTCTTATGTCCGCCATCCTTAAGATAACAGCTATAGAAGATGCTGGAACCATTCTACAGCCGCAATTTTGGGTCTTATAGCCGCCATCCTTTACATAACAGCTATAGAAGCTGCTGGAACCGTTCTACTGTCGCCATTTTGAGTCTTACAGCCGCCATCCTTTACATAACAGCTATACAATCTGCTGGAACCATAATACAGCCGCCATTTTCGTTCTTATAGCAACCATCCTTTATATAAGAGCCTAACAAGCTGGTGCCATCCTTTACATCCATTCTACAACCACTGTTTTGTGTCTTATAGCCGCCGTCCTTTATATAACATCTATATAAGTTTCTGGAACCAAAATAAAGCCGCCATTTTCGTTCTTTTAACCGCCAACCTTTATATCCCATCCTTAAGATACCAGCTATAGAAGCTGCTGGGACCATTCTACAACCGCCATTTTGAGTCTTATTGCCGCCATCCTTTACATAACAGCTATAGAAGCTGCTGGAACCATTCAACAGCCGCCATTTTCGTTCTTATAGCCACCATCCTTTATTTAAGAGCCTAACAAGCTGGTGCCATTCTTTACATAACAGCTATACAAGCTGCTGGAACAATTCTACAACCGCCATTTTGAGTCTAATAGCCACCATCCTTTACATCATAGCTATACAATCTGCTGGATCCGTAATACAGCCGCCATTTTGAGTCGTATAGCCGCCATCGTTTCTATAACAAATATACGAGCTGCTGGAACCGTTCTACTGCCGCAATTTTGACTCTTATAGCCGCCATTCTTTCTATAACAGCTATACAAGCCGCCATTTTGAGTCTAATATCCGCCATCCTTTACATAACATCCACCATCCTTTATATAAGAGCCTAACAAGCTGGTTCCATCCTTTATATTACAGCTATACAAGCTATTGGAACCATTCTACAACCACCATTTTGTGTCTTATAGCCGCCATCCTTTATAGAACATCTATACAAGTTGCTGGAACCAACATAAAGCCGCCATTTTCGTTCTTATAACCGGCAAATTTTATATAATAGCCATACAAGCTGCTGGAACCATAATACAGCCGCCATATTCGTTCTTATAGCCACCATCCTTTATTTAAGAGCCTAACAAGCTGGTGCCATTCTTTACATAACAGCTATACAAGCTGCTGGAACAATTCTACAACCGCCATTTTGAGTCTAATAGCCGCCATCCTTTACATCATAGCTATACAATCTGCTGGATCCGTAATACTGCCGCCATTTTGAGTCATATAGCCGCCATCGTTTCTATAACAGCTATACGAGCTCCTGGAACCATTCTACAAGCGACATTTTGAGTTTTATAGCCTTTATCCTTTATATAACAGCTGGTGGACCCGTTCTGCTGCTGCCATTTTGAGTCTTATAGCCGAAATCCTTTATATAACAGCTATAAAAGCTGCTGGAACCATTCTACAGCAGCAATTTTGAGTCTTATTGCCGCCATTCTTTACATAACAGCTATAGAAGCTGCTGGGACCATTCTACAGCCGCACTTTTGAGTCTTATAGCCGCCTTCCTTTACATAACAGCTATAGAAGCTGCTGGAACCGTTCTTTCGACGCCATTTTGAGTCTTATTGCCGCCATCCTTTACATAACAGCTATAGAAGCTGCTGGAACCACTATACTGCCGCCATTTTGAGTCTTATAGCCGCCATCCTTTACATAACAGCTATACAAGCCATTCAACAGCCGCCAATTTGAGTCTTATAACCGCCATCCTTTACATTAAAGCTATACAAGCTGGTGGGTCCATTCTACAGCCGCCAATTTGAGTCTTACAGCCGCCATCCTTTACATAGCAGCTATACAAGCTGCTGGAACCGTTCTTTTGCCGCCATTTTGAATCACAAAGCCGCCATCTTTTTATATAACAGATATACAATCTTCTGGAACCATAATACAGCCGCCATTTTGAGTCTTATGGCCGCCATTTTTAGTCTTATAGCCTTTATCATTTATATAACAGCTATACAAGCTGGTGGAAAAGTTATACTGCTGCCATTTTGAGCAGCTATAGATGCTGCTGGGACCATTCTACAGCCGCCATTTTTAGTCTTATTGCCGCCATCCTTTATATAACAGCTATACAAGCTGCTGGAACCATTCTACAACCACCATTTTGTGTCTTATAGCCGCCATCCTTTATATAACATCTATAGAAGTTGCTGGAACCAAAATAAAGCCGCCATTTTCGTTCTTTTAACCTTTATGTCCCATCCTTAAGATACCAGCTATACAAGCTGCTGGTACCATAATACAGCCGCCATTTTGAGTCTAATATCCGCCATCCTTTACATAACAGCCACCATCCTTTATATAAGAGCCTAACAAGCTGGTTCCATCCTTTATATTACAGCTATACAAGCTGTTGGAACCATTCTACAACCACCATTTTGTGTCTTATAGCCGCCATCCTTTATAGAACATCTATAGAAGTTGCTGGAACCAAAATAAAACTGCCATTTTCGTTCTTATAACCGGCAACTTTTATATAATAGCCATACAAGCTGCTGGAACCATAATACAGCCTCCATTTTCGTTCTTATAGCCACCATCCTTTATTTAAGAGCCTAACAAGCTGGTGCCATTCTTTACATAACAGCTATACAAGCTGCTGGAACAATTCTACAACCGCCATTTTGAGTCTAATAGCCGCCATCATTTACATCATAGCTATACAATCTGCTGGATCCGTAATACTACCGCCATTTTGAGTCGTATAGCCGCCATCGTTTCTATAACAGCTATACGAGCTCCTGGAACCATTCTACAAGCGAGATTTTGAGTTTTATAGCCTTTATCCTTTATATAACAGCTGGTGGACCCGTTCTGCTGCTGCCATTTTGAGTCTTATAGCCGCCATCCTTTATATAACAGCTATACAAGCTGCTGGGACCATTCTACAGCCGCCAATTTGAGTCTTATAGCCGTCATCCTTTACATAACAGCTATAGAAGCTACTGGAACCGTTCTACTGCCGCCATTTTGAGTCTTATAGCCGCTATCTTTTACATAACGGTTATAGAATCTGCTGGAACCGTAATACGGCCGCCATTTTGAGTCTTATAGCCGCTATCCTTTACATATGTATTATGTATTATGGTTATAATACAGCTGTCATTTTGAGTCTTATGGCCGCCATCCTTTACATAACAGCTATAGATGCTGCTGGGACGATTCTACAGACGCCCTTTTGAGTTTTATAGCCGCCATCCTTTACATAACTGCTATACAAGCTGCTGGGACCATTCTACATCCGCCATTTTGAGTCTTATAGCCGCCATCCTTTACATAACAGCTATAGAAGCTGCTGGAACCGTTCTACTACAGCCATTTTGAGTCTTATAGCCGCTATATTTTACATAACAGTCATAGAATCTGCTGGAACCGTAATACGGCCGCCATTTTGAATCTTGTAGCCGCTATCCTTTACATATGTATTATGTATTATGTTTATAACACAGTTGCCAATTTGAGTCTTATTGCCGCCATCCTTTACATAACATCTATAGAAGCTGCTGGGACCATTCTACAGCCGCACTTTTGAGTCTTATAGCCGCCATCCTTAACATAACAGCTATAGAAGCTGCTGGAACCGTTCTACTGCCGCCATTTTGAGTCTTATAACCGCCGTCCTTTACATAAAAGCTATACAAGCTGCTGGGACCATTCTACAGCCGCCAATTTGAGTCTTATAGCCGCCATCCTTTACATAACAGCTATAGAAGCTGCTGGAACCGTTCTTTTGGCGCCATTTTGACTCTCAAAGCCGCCATCTTTTATATAACAGCGATACAAGCTGCTGGAACCATAATACAGCCGCCATTTTGAGTCTTATGGCCGCCATCCTTTACATAACAGCTATTCAAGCTGCTGAGACCATTCTACAGCCGCCATTTTTAGTCTTATATTCTTTATCCTTTATATAACAGCGATACAAGCAGCTGGAACCATAATACAGCCGCCATTTTGAGTCTTATAACCGCCGTCCTTTACATAAAAGCTATACAAGCTGCTGGGACCATTCTACAGCCGCCAATTTGAGTCTTTTAGCCGCCATCCTTTACATAGCAGCTAAAGAAGCTGCTGGAACCGTTCTTTTGCCGCCATTTTGACTCTCAAAGCCGCCATCTTTTATATAACAGCGATACAAGCTGCTGGAACCATAATACAGCCGCCATTTTGAGTCTTATGGCCGCCATCCTTTACATAACAGCTATTCAAGCTGCTGGAACCATAATACAGCCGCCATTTTGTGTCTTATGGCCACCATCTTTTACATAACAGTTATAGAATCTGCTGGAACCGTAATACGGCCGCCATTTTGAGTCTTATAGCCGCTATCCTTTACATATGTATTATGTATTATGGTTATAATACAGCTGTCACTTTGAGTCTTATGGCCGCCATCCTTTCCATAACAGCTATAGAAGCTGCTGGGACCATTCTACAGACGCCCTTTTGAGTTTTATAGCCGCCGTCCTTTACATAACAGCTATACAAGCTGCTGGGACCATTCTACATCCGCCCTTTTGAGTCTTATACCCGCCATCCTTTACATAACAGCTATAGAAGCTGCTGGAACCGTTCTACTACCGCCATTTTGAGTCTTATAGCCGCTATATTTTACATAACAGTCATAGAATCTGCTGGAACCGTTCTACAGCCGCCATTTTGAGTCTTATATCCATTATCCTTTATATATATACACTGGAACCATAATACAGCCGCCATTTTGGTCTTATAACTTACAGTTATAAGCACATTAATTTGAGTCTTATTGCCGCCATCCTTTACATAACAGCTGTAGAAGCTGCTGGGACCATTCTATAGCCGCACTTTTGAGTCTTATAGCCGCCATCCTTTACATAACAGCTATAGAAGCTGCTGGAACCAATATACTGCCACCATTTTGAGTCTTATAGCCGCCATCCTTTACATAACAGCTATACAAGCTGCTGGGACCATTCTACAGCCGCCAATTTGAGTCTTATAGCCGCCATCCTTTACATAGCAGCTATAGAAGCTGCTGGGACCATTCTACAGCCGCACTTTTGAGTCTTATAGCCGCCATCGTTTACATAACAGCTATAGAAGCTGCTGGAACCATTATCCTGCCGCCATTTTGAGTCTTATAGCCGCCATCCTTTACATAACAGCTATACAAGCTGTTGCATAGTTAGACCATTCTACAGCCGCACCATTTGAGTCTTATAGCCGCCATCCTTTACATAACAGCTATAGAAGCTGCTGGAACCAATTACTGCCCTTTTGAGTCTTATAGCCGCCATCCTTACATAAAGCTATACAAGCTTGGGACCATTCTAATTTGAGTCTTATAGCCGCCATCCTTTACATAACAGCTATACAAGCTGCTGGGACCATTCTACAGCCGCCAATTTGAGTCTTATAGCCGCCATCCTTTACATAACAGCTATAGAAGCTGCTGGAACCATTATCCTGCCGCCATTTTGAGTCTTATAGCCGCCATCCTTTACATAACAGCTATACAAGCTGTTGCGACCATTCTACAGCCGCCAATTTGAGTCTTATAGCCGCCATCCTTTACATAACAGCTATAGAATCTGCTGGAACCATTATCCTGCCGCCATTTTGAGTCTTATAGCCGCCATCCTTTACATAACAGCTATACAAGCTGCTGGGACCATTCTACAGCCGCCAATTTGAGTCTTATAGCCGCCATCCTTTACATAACAGCTAAAGAAGCTGCTGGAACCATTATACTGCCGCCATTTTGAGTCTTATAGCCGCCATCCTTTACATAACAGCTATACAAGGTGCTGGGACCATTCTATAGCCGCCAATTTGAGTCTTATAGCCGCCATCCTTTACATAGCAGCTATAGAAGCTGCTCGAACCGTTCTACTGCCGCCATTTTGAGTCTTATTGCCGCCATCCTTTACATAACAGTCATAGAAGCTGCTGGGACCATTCTACAGCCGCACTTTTGAGTCTTATAGCCGCCATCCTTTACATGACAGCTATAGAAGCTGCTGGAACCGTTCTTTTGCTGCCATTTTGAGTCTTATTGCCGCCATCCTTTACATAACAGCCATAGAAACTGCTGGGACCATTCTACAGCCGCCAATTTGAGTCTTATAGCCGCCATCCTTTACATAGCAGCTATAGAAGCTGCTGGAACCGTTCTACTGCCGCCATTTTGAGTCTTATTGCCGCCATCCTTTACATAACAGTCATAGAGCCTGCTGGGACCATTCTACAGCCGCACTTTTGAGTCTTATAGCCGCCATCCTTTACGTAACAGCTATAGAAGCTGCTGGAACCAATATACTGCCGCCATTTTGAGTCTTACAGCCGCCATCCTTTACATAACAGCTATACAAGCTGCTGGGACCATTCTACAGCCGCCAATTTGAGTCTTTTAGCCGCCATCCTTTACATAACAGCTATACAAGCTGCTGGGACCATTCTACAGCCGCCAATTTGAGTCTTATAGCCGCCATCCTTTACATAACAGCTATAGACGCTGCTGGAACCATTATTCTGCCGCCATTTTGAGTCTTATAGCCGCCATCCTTTACATAACAGCTATACAAGCTGCTGGGACCATTCTATAGCCGCCAATTTGAGTCTTATAGCCGCCATCCTTTACATAGCAGCTATAGAAGCTGCTGGAATCGTTCTACTGCCGCCATTTTGAGTCTTATTGCCGCCATCCTTTACATAACAGTCATAGAAGCTGCTGGGACCATTCTACAGCCGCACTTTTGAGTCTTATAGCCGCCTTCCTTTACATAACAGCTATAGAAGCTGCTGGAACCGTTCTTTCGCCGCCATTTTGAGTCTTATTGCCGCCATCCTTTACATAACAGCTATAGAAGCTGCTGGAACCGTTCTTTTGCCCCCATTTTGACTCTCAAAGCCGCCATCTTTTATATAACGGCGATACAAGCTGCTGGAACCATAATACAGCCGCCATTTTGGCTCTTATGGCCGCCTTCTTTTACATAACAGCTATTCAAGCTGCTGGGACCATTCTACAGCCGCCATTTTTAGTCTTATATTCTTTATCCTTTATATAACAGCGATACAATAGCAGCTAAACAAGCCGCTGGAACCGTTCTTTTGCCGCCATTTTGACTCTCAAAGCCGCCATCTTTTATATAACAGCTATACAAGCTGCTGGAACCGTTCTTTTGCCACCATTTTGACTCTCAAAGACGCCATATTTTATATAACAGCTGTACAAGCTGCTGGAACCATAATACAGCCGCCATTTTGAGTCTTATGGCCACCATCCTTTACATAACAGCTATAGAAGCTGCTGGGACCATTCTACAGCCGCCATTTTCGTTCTTATAGCCTCCATCCTTTATATAAGAGCCTAAAAGAGCTGGTGCCATCCTTATTATTACAGCTATACGAGCTGCTGGAACTATTCTACAACCACCATTTTGTGTCTTATAGCCGCCATCCTTCATATAACATCTATACAAGTTGCTGGAACCAAAATAAAGCCGCCATTTTCGTTCTTATAACCGCCAACCTTTATATAATAGCTATACAAGCTGCTGGAACCGTTCTTTTGCCACCATTTTGACTCTCAAAGACGCCATATTTTATATAACAGCTGTACAAGCTGCTGGAACCATAATACAGCCGTCATTTTGAGTCTTATGGCCACCATCCTTTACATAACAGCTATAGAAGCTGCTGGGACCATTCTACAGCCGCCATTTTTAGTCTTATAGCCACCATCCTTTATATAAGAGCGTAACAAGCTGGTGCCATCCCTTATATTACAGCTATACAAGCTGCTGGAACCATTATACAACCACCATTTTGTGTCTTATAGCCGCCATCCTTTATATAACATATATAGAAGTTGCTGGAACCAAAACAAAGCCGTCATTTTCGTTCTTATAACCACCAACCTTTATATAACAGCTGTACAAGCTGCTGGAACCATAATACATCCGCCATTTTGTGTCTTATGGCCACCATCTTTTACATAACAGTTATAGAATCTGCTGGAACTGTAATACGGCCGCCATTTTGAGTCTTATAGCCGCTATCCTTTACATATGTATTATGTATTATGATTATAATACAGCTGCCATTTTGAGTTTTATGGCCGCCATCCTTTACATAACAGCTATAGAAGCTGCTGGGACCATTCTACAGATGCCCTTTTGAGTTTTATAGCCGCCATCCTTTACATAACAGCTATACAAGCTGCTGGGACCATTCTACAGATGCCCTTTTGAGTTTTATAGCCGCCATCCTTTACATAACAGCTATACAAGCTGCTGGGACCATTCTACATCCGCCATTTTGAGTCTTATAGCAGCTATATTTTACATAACAGCTATAGAAGCTGCTGGAACCATTATACTGCCGCCGTTTTGAGTCTTACAGCCGCCTTTACATAACAGCTATACAAGCTGCTGGGACCATTCTATGCCGCCATTTTGAGTCTTATGGCCACCATCCATTACATAACAGCTATAGAAGCTGCTGGGACCATTCTACAGCCGCCATTTTTAGTCTTATAGCCTTTATCCTTTATATAACAGCTATACAAGCTGGTGGAACCGTTCTACTGCTGCCATTTTGAGTCTTATAGCCGCCATCCTTTATATAACAGCTATAGAAGCTGCTGGTACCATTCTACAGCCGCCATTTTTAGTCTTATAGCCATTATCCTATATATAACAGCTATTCAAACTGCTGGAACCGTTCTTCTGCCGCCGTTTTGAGTCTTATAGCCGCCATCCTTTATATAAAAGATATACAAGTTGCTGGAACCATAATTCAGCCGCCATTTTCGTTCTTATAGCCACCATCCTTTATATAAGAGGCTAACAAGCTGGTGCCATCCTTTATATTACAGCTATACAAGCTGCTGGAACCATTCTACAACCACCATTTTGTGTCTTATAGCCGCCATCCTTCATATAACATCTATACAAGTTGCTGGAACCAAAATAAAGCCGCCATTTTCGATCTTATAACCGCCAACCTTTATATAATAGCTATACAAGCTGCTGGAAACGTTCTTTTGACACCATTTTGACTCTCAATGCCGCCATCTTTTATATAACAGCTTTACAAGCTGCTGGGACCATTCTACAGCCGGCATTTTTAGTCTTACAGCCTTTATCCTTTATATAACAGCTATACAAGCTGCTCGGACCATTCTACAGCCGCCATTTTTAGTCTTATAGCCTTTATCCTTTATATAGCAGCTATACAAGCTGGTGGAACCGTTCTACTGCTGCCATTTTGAGTCTTATATAAAGGATGTTCCTTTATATAAAAGATATACAAGCTGCTGGAACAATAATACAGCCGCCATTTTCGATCTTATTGCCACCATCCTTTATATAGCCACTCAGCAACAGAAAGCCACAACAGCAATTTACCGTGGAGAGAGCAGTGTGCTTCTCCATCAATATCGATAACTGGGTCACCGATTGCACCGACCAGCACCGTCAGCTTGTTGACAGCAACTACTGCAACGTCTGCAGAAGTATTGACCTGCCTCAAGCCGTCATCGTCAAGTCGCCCAGAGTCAACCACGACAAGAAACCGAACGCCTTCTGTTCAAACCGGAATGGATAGATATATTAAAATAACTAAGCGGAAGCTAAGCCCGCAAAAGAAAAAAAGTGGCAATACGCCGAAAATAACCAAAACAAATGAACGAGTAGCACTTCTAAGCGGAAATCGTTTTAAAATTCTTGCCGATCAGCAAGACGATCAAGCCGGCGCTGTGGATAAAGTTAAATCGGCTAGACCACCCCCACCCCCTCTATACATCCGTGGAGCCAACTGCAGCTTCTTGATTTCGAAGCTAGTAGAAACAGTAGGGGCAAAAACCTTTGCTGTAACCCCTCTAAACAGGGGTAACATAAAAGAAATTAAATGTCAAACCCAAACTGAGGACAATTTCCGCATCATCGAAAAGTACCTCCGTAATGCTAACATAAGCTTCTATACCTACCAACTAAAAAGCAGTAAAGGGCTCCAGGTTGTGTTAAAGGGGATCGAGCCATCGGTCCCACCTCAAGAAATAGCAGTCGCATTGGCCGAAAAAGGGTTTACGGTTAAGTCCGTTGTCAACATCATCAACAGGAATAAAGTCGCACAGCCGCTCTTTAAAATCGAGCTCCAACCAGATGCAAAGCGGTCGAAGCCAAATTAAGTGTATCCAATCTACAACATTCAGCTCTTATTGCACAGAAGAATCACTGTAGAGGAGCCCCATAAGAGATACCAACCACCTCAGTGTAAAAACTGCCACGAATACAACCACACCTCTAACAATTGCAATCTTAGGTCAGTGTGTGTTGGCTGCGGCGAATATCATAAAGATGGCATTCAATGCCTCCAAAACTACACCGGAGGTATTCTTCGCCAAGGCTGTTAAATCATCTAACATGCCTGCTACAACCTGCTGGAACCATTCTACAACCGCCATTTTGAGTCTTAGAGCCGCCATCCTTTACATCATAGCTTTACAATCTGCTGGATCCGTAATATTGCCGCCATTTTGAGTCGTATAGCCGCCATCGTATCTATAACAAATATACGAGCTGCTGGAACCATAATACAGCCGCCATTTTGAGTCTTATGGCCGCCATCCTTTACATAACAGCTATAGAAGCTGCTGGAACCATTCTTCAGCCTTCATTTTAAATCTTATATCCGCCATTTTTTAAATAACAACTGTACAAATTGATGGAAGCATAATACATCATCCATTTTGAGCCATCCTTTATATAACAGCTATACAAGCTGCTGAGACCATTATAAAGCCGCCATTATGAGTCCTATAGCCGCTATCCTTTATATAACAGCTATAGAAGCTGCTGGGACCATTTTACAGCCGCCATTTTTAGTCTTATAGCCTTTATCCTTTACATAACAGCTATAATAGCTGCTGGAAGCGTTCTACTACCGCCATTTTGAGTCTTATAGCCGCTATATTTTACATAACAGTCATAGAATCTGCTGGAACCGTAATACGGCCGCCATTTTGAGTCTTATAGCCGCTATTCTTTACATATGTATTATGTATTATGGTTATCATACAGTTGCCAATTTGAGTCTTATTGTCGCCATCCTTTACATAACAGCTATTCAAGCTGCTGGGACCATTCTACAGCCGCACTTTTGAGTCTTATAGCCGCCATCTTTTATATAACAGCGATACAAGCTGCTGGAACCATAATACAGCCGCACTTTTGAGTGTTATGGCCGCCATCCTTTACATAACAGCTATTCAAGCTGCTGGGACCATTATACAGCCGCCATTTTTAGTCTTATAGCCTTTATCCTTTATATAACAGCTATACAAGCTGCTGGAACCATAATACAGCCGCCATTTTCGTTCTTATAGCCACCATCCTTTATAAAAGAGCCTAACAAGCTGGTGCCATCCTTTATATTACAGCTATACAAGCTGCTGGAACCATTCAACAACCACCATTTTGTGTCTTATAGCCGCCATCCTTCATATAACATCTATACAAGTTGCTGGAACCAAAATAAAGCCGCCATTTTCGTTCTTATAAACACAAACCTTTATATAATAGCTATACAAGCTGCTGGAACCGTTCTTTTGCCACCATTTTGACTCTCAAAGCCGCCTTTTTTTATATAACAGCTGTACAAACTGCTGGAACCATAATACAGCCGCCATTTTGAGTCTTATGGCCACCATCCTTTACATAACAGCTATAGAAGCTGCTGGGACCATTCTACAGCCGCCATTTTTGGTCTTATAGCCTTTATCCATTATATAACAGCTATAGAAGCTGCTGGAACCGTTCTACTGCTGCCATTTTGAGTCTTATAGCCGCCATCCTTTATATAACAGCTATAGAAGCTGCTGGGACCATTCTACAGCCGCCATTTTTTGTCTTATAGCCTTTATCCTATATATAACAGCTATTCAAACTGCTGGAACCGTTCTTTTGCCGCCATTTTGAGTCTTATAGCCGCCATCCTTTATATTGTAGCATGTTTTGGAATAACATATTAAAAACAATACAAACATATTGAAGCAATTAGTTACAATATTTATGTGCGCAACATTCAAGTGCATTTGTCTCTTAAGTAACATGACCACCCATGAGTGCATGGTGCTGGCCAATTGCTGTGTCGGCAAATATAACACGCGCGGCCGCTTTGGCCCAATATGCAATATGATACATCCTCACTCTACCGCTGCGACGGTATATAAACATACATACTTTTATGTAAACATATATACATTTATACATAAGTATGTTTATACATAAGTATACCGCTACTCTGCCTGCATGACTAGCAGCGCAGCTACGCGGTCTTAGCTATAGTC
The DNA here is from genome assembly GCA_018152135.1 of Drosophila paulistorum. Lineage (NCBI taxonomy): Eukaryota > Metazoa > Arthropoda > Insecta > Diptera > Drosophilidae > Drosophila > Drosophila paulistorum. The sequence continues at coordinate 746,397 of JAECXG010000273.1, read as the reverse complement.
GACAATTGTTATAGAATTAAGAATTATTCAATAAACCAAACTCAAACTGAAAACAACTGTTTATGTCTTTCAATCGAAACCTTCAAAGTAATATTAAAAGGCATCATATATCTTCGAAGATACTACATGGCGACCGTGACAGTGGTCACCAAACAATAGGAGTGACCAAAAGGAGTGAGCAGAGCAAATTACAAAAGGAAAATTCAGCTACAATGGAGGAATAAAGGAAACAAAAGAACAAACAACAAAAAAAAAAAACAAGTGGAATCATGGCGGAGTGAACACACGGGTTCTGGACCGAAAGAAAAAGAAGAAATCTGAGTGAGTAGAGGTGATGAGAAATGCCAAGACGTAGCGGAGTTAAGAATCGGCTAAAACAAAGGAAAGCCGAAATCTTTAAGCTACTGTTTGCCACTGACACAACAATTAGTTAGGCAAAAGGCAACAAATTACAAGCTGAATTAGACAACATTGAGTTGATTCAGCAAAAATTAAAGCAAAAAGGCTCAACATCTACAAAAATTACGCAATAAAAAAAAAAAAATATATATAAAAGTAATTAATACATATGATGTCCAAAAACCAGAATCCAAGAAGACAATCCGGACCACACCAGAGAAGACGTGCCCAGCGGACTGCCCTGGACCATTACATTCGCCACATTGCGAATACACCTGTGTCAAGAGGACCGACACCGGCGCCCCATCAATCTGATGCGATGACCGGCACCGGAACCGCCTGAGCTCAGAGGCCCCGGACATCAGCAGCTGAGACTACAAGCGTGAAAAGCAGGCCGCTTTTTACGCCATCGATGGAGCATCAGCGTGCCAACCGGCGACGACCAGCTGATGCTAGAGGCTAGCCGAAGACAACAAAAATATAAATGAACAAATTATGTGCTGCGTCATACATTTTTATACCATACATCCATAGGGTGAAATGGTATATTAAAGTCGCCAAAATGTATATAATAGGCAGAAGGAAGCTTTTCCGACCCCATAAAGTATATATATTCTTGATCAGTATCAACAGCCGAGTCGATATAGCTATGTCCGTCTGTCCGTCCGTCTGTCCGTCTGTCCGTCCGTCCGTCTGTCCGTCCGTATGAACGCCTAGATCTCAGAGACTATAAGAGATAGAGCCACCAAATTTGGTATGTAGGCTCATGTAGTATGTAGAGTGATCGAGTTTATTTCAAAATTTTGCCACGCCCCTTTACGCCCCCGCAATTCAACAAAAACGTTTATCTTAAAAACTATTGCAGCTAGAGACACCATATTTGGTATGTATATTTGCTTAGTAAATGCGCTCATTTTGTAATTATAAAGATTTTGCCACGCCCCTTTCCGCCCCCGCAATTCAAAAAAAACGTTTTTCTCTCAAAAACTATTGTAGCTAGAGACACCGTCTTTGGTATGTATATTTGCTTAGTAAATGCGCACATTTTGTATGTATAAAGATTTTGCCACGCCCCTTTCCGCCCCAGAATTTGAAAAACTCGATTATCTCCCGTAATTTTTCACCTTGTGGAATCAAATTTGGCACACTTGAATTTGATACTAATACCCAGCAAAATACAAAAAAATAAAATAAAAATAAATAAATAAAAAAAAATTTGATCAAAATCGGACAAAAAATAGCCAAGTTATGCATATAAACGTTTTTCCATAAGGCCGGAGTTGGTCGTTGGCGGGTGGGGGCGCTAGGGTGCTCAGATGCATGAGTCAGTCAGATACTAAGATATGCTTGTAAAAAGCATGTGAACAGAATATTTTTGAAATAGGCAAATGCATTTGTTATTACAAATTTGAAATATTTGTTTTGTTGGTGTATGGTATACCTAAGTCGGCGAGACGACTTACTTACTTCATTTTTTTCGAGTGTACTGCGATGCACATTTTTTTATAGAATTAAAGTAATCATTGTTCAATTGAGCAGCATTAAAAGCTGTCCAATTGGAGTGTGGCCTGAAAACCATACGAAAAAGTAGGCAGGAATATATGTAAAAATAAAAAAGAGAGCCTTCAGCTCAAAACATTACATAAACTACATCAAAAAAAAAAAAAAATAAAAACCAATGAAAAAAAAAAAATTTTAATTCAAAACTTTTTTAAATGGAATGTTTGATAACAAAATAAGCAAGTTTGATGATGCATTTGATAAACCCAATATGGGGTTAATAGATACTAAAACAGTGGACTCCACTGCAAATGTAATTAACAAAGTAGAGTCATCAAATGTAGATTTAAAACCAACAAATGCACTCTTATTAATAATTTTGGTAATAATGAGCGCATATGTGTTATACAAAGCATATAAATTACACAATAAATGTGTAACAAAGAGAGCCCTAAGCCATGCTAATGATCTTGATAAGATCTAAATAACATATGCATCAATTATTATAACAGTGCATTTGAAGCAAAAAAAAAAAAAAACGAAATCACTTTCCAAATTTACTAAATAATAAAAAAAAAAAATTTAAAAACAAATATATATATCAATTGAATAAAATGAGTACATTAGAAGATTATTTTAGGAAGATAGTAGATAGGAATCCTAGCATAGCAGCAGATTTACTTGAGTTTTTTAGAATAGGTAATGTCAATTCGGTACAGAATTCAGTAAATTTAGTACAGATCAGATCAGCATACCTTGATTTGTCTGGAGAAGAATTCCCAGTTCAAGGAAGTGCAATGGTACAGATGTGTTTTCTTATTACAGTGCCAAATATATGTTGTTTCTCAAATGCAACAGGTACACTTCGCATCTACATGATGGATGAAGCCCAACAACAATAAGTTGTCATAAAAATACCGACTTTAATTTGTTACTACAAATTGAATACAATACAAATACAAATTAAATAAGTATGAATAAAGTGAAAACTAAACATCTGCAAAAATATATTCCTTTTCTTGATTTCCTGATACACTCAGGACCAGTAAATAAAAAGTACAAGGAAATAAAATTTTGGATACAAAAAAACTACAAATTTAAAAGAAATATTGTAGAACTTATGGAAAAATGCGTAAAAATAGCATATAGCAGACTATTACTAGAAAGACCTAAGAATAAGGATGTGCCTGCATGGGTACATAATATTTTTAAAGCAGACATAGAAACTATTAATGTAGGAGAATCAGATGAGGATGTCTAAGTAACAGATAAAAAAAAAGAGAAAAAAAAAACAAAAATAAACTTCTAAGCATGGAATGGGAAGAATTACTTCTCCATATCCAAAATATTAAAGAAAATTTTAAAAAATCATATAAATGCGTTACACAAAATAGAAACATCCAAAAGGAAACAATAAACAAGCACGCAAAAATTCTAGTTGATTCTTTCAACGAAGCAAGAAATTTAGTGCATGTTAATAGAGAGCATAGGTAAAGCAAATTGGTCAAAGATTTCCAATCTATTGATCAAGTTACGAGCAAACCTAATATCTATAAAGACAAAATACAATCTTGATATATTCGTACCTACCGTACTTAATTCACCTCTGAGCATAGACACCTGTAAAAAGGAAAGAGAGCAAGAAGGTGAAGAATCTGAAACAAGCGAGGAAGAAATAGAAGAGAAAGATCTAAACGATCTAACAATTCCTGCGCTATTAACATTACCTGATATAGAAGCGTTGTCTGAACAAGACAACGGATCAGATTTAGACTTCAATACAAGTGTAATAAACACAACTCACAGGATGGCAGAATTAAATGCCCGAAGGGCATATATGAAAGATATAAACATAGCCATACCTGAATTTAACGGCACGAAAATGCAACTCAAAAGATTCGTAACATCTCTGAAGTTGGTAGATATGATGAAAGGCGTCTACGAAAATATAGCAGTTGAGGTAATAAAGTCAAAAATTATTGGCCCAACACTATATGAAGTCCAACAAGAAACTTCAATAGAAGCAATAATACAAAAATTGCAAGGCGTTGTAATTGGTGAAACCTCCAAAGTTATAAAAGCCAAGTTGAAGAATACAACTCAGAAAGGTAAAACCGCTGACAAATTTACTTCGGAGATAGATAACTTACGCAAAACACTTCAATCTGCATATATCGAAGAAGGTATGCCTGCAGCACTTGCTCTTAAGAATAGCACAGACGATGCTATAGAAGCAATGATTGCAAATTGCGAACACAACAGAATTAAAACTATACTTGACTCTGGTAACTTCAAAACCATTGACGAAGCTATAGCAAAGTACTTACAAAAAAGTACTGAGATATCAGGTAATCCAAATACGGTTCTGTTTGCTCAATGAACCCGTGGTAATTACAATAACAAATATAATTATCGTGGTAGAGGCAATGGTCGTGGTTATTACAACAAATATAACAATAACAATAACGGCCAAAATTTCCAACAAAACAGAAACAATAGTTACAGAGGAAACAAAAGAGGTTACAACAGGAATAATAGAGGTAACCGAGGAAATAACCGACAAAACGGTTATAATAACAATAACGTAAGAGTATCTCAGAATGCTTCGGGAAACTCCCAAGCACCTTTAGATACCCAACAGTAACGAGTAATAAGATTCACGCCATCAGTCTTAATCAAAATACGTTCGTTACCTTCACGAATGTAGCAACAGGGAAAAAGCTAGTATTTTTAATAGACACAGGATCGGAAATATCGATCGTAAAAGAAAATTCGGACAGTTTTCAAGGTGTCCAAACCAATAAAATAATAAATATACAAGGAATTAGTCAAGAAGTAACTAAATCCATAGGGTTCACTTCTGTCGAAATACAATCTTCAAAATATATAATCCCACACGATTTTCACATTGTTAATAACCGATTCGCTATTCCATATGATGGAATCGATTTCATAAAAAAATATAACTGTCAATTAGATTTCAATCCGTCCGAAGACTGGTTAATAATTCGACCAAATAACCTAAAATATCCGATATACGTACCAATATCGTACAGTGCTGGTAATAATTCAATAGTTTTACCAGCAAGATCCCAAGTTGTCCGAAAAATTGAAATAAGTTCACAAGAAGACAGTGTATTAATTCCAAACCAAGAAATTCAACATGGTATTTATTTAGCAAATACCATAACTAAACCCACAAACGCAGTCATACGACTGCTAAATACTACAAATAAAGATCAAATAGTAAGCATATCAAGTTTGATGTATGAACAACTTTCCTGCTACGACATAGTCGAAGCAAATAAAGAACAGCGTGAAAACGCAGTACTAACTACATTATCAAAAAATTTTCCCCCACAGTTTCACAGCCATTTTACGAAGTTGTGCAAGAAGTAAAGTGATGTATTCGGACTAGAAACCGAATCAATAACAACAAACAATTTCTACAAACAAAAATTAAGACTGGTGGACGATGAACCTATTTGTATTAAAAATTATAGAAATCCTCATAGTCAGAAAGACGAGATACAAAGACAAGTCCAAAAGCTTATAAAAGACGAAATAGTTGAGCCTTCTGTATCTCCATACAATAGCCCACTTTTATTGGTACCGAAAAAATCGTTACCAAGCGCTGAAAATAAAAAATTTTTATAACATACACCCATAGGGTGAAATGGTATATTAAAGTCGCCAAAATGTATGTAACAGGCAGAAGGAAGCTTTTCCGACCCCGTAAAGTATATATATTCTTGATCAGTATCAACAGCCGAGTCGATCTAGCCATGTCCGTCTGTCCGTCTGTCCGTCCGTCCGTCCGTATGAACGCCTAGATCTCGGATACTATAAGTGATAGAGTCACCAAATTTGGAATGTAGGCTCGTGTAGTATGTAGAGTGATCAAGTTTGTTTTAAATTTTTGCCACGCCCCTTTCCGCCCCCGCAATTCAAAAAAAACGTTTTTCTCAAAAACTATTGCAGCTAGAGAAACCATATTTGGTATGTATATTTGCTTAGTCAATGCGCTCATTTTGTATGTATAAAGATTTTGCCACGCCCTTTTCCGCCCCCGAAATTTGAAAAACTCGATTATCTCTCGTAATTTTTTACCTTGTGGAATCAAATTTGGCACACTTGAATTTGATACTAATACCCAGCAAAATACCAGATTTGATCAAAAGCGGACAAAAAATAGCCAAGTTATGCATATAAACGTTTTTCCATAAGGCCGGAGTTGGCCGTTGCCGGGTGGGTCGCTAGGGTGCTCATTTGCATGAGTGAGTGAGATACTAAGATATGCTTGTAAAAAGCATGTGAACAGAATTTTTTTGAAATAGGCAAATGCATTTGTTATTAGAAATTTGAAATATTTGTTTTACTGGTGTATGGTATACCTAAGTCGGCGAGACGACTTACTTCATTTATGCATGAAGTCACCTTTTTGGGACATAAATGCACAGATAAAGGAATCTTGCCTGATGACACAAAGTATGATGTCATTCAAAATTATCCAGTCCCTCATGATGCGGACAGCGCTAGAAGATTCATTGCATTCTGCAACTATTATCGAAGACTTATACAAAACTTCGCAGAATATTCTCGTCACATAACAAATTTATGTAAGAAAAATGTTAAATTCGAATGGACAAGCGATTGTCAAAATGCGTTCGAGCATTTAAAATCAGCATTAATGAACCCAACTCTATTACAGTACCCAGATTTTAGCAAAGAATTTTGCATAATCACCGACGCAAGTAAATACGCATGTGGAGCAGTCCTAACGCAAAATAAAAATGGACTACAGCTTCCAGTAGCATACGCGTCTAGATCTTTCACAAAAGGTGAGAGTAATGAGAGTACAACTGAACAAGAGTTAGCAGCGATTCACTGGGCAATCACGCCCTTCAGACCATACATTTATGGTAGACATTTTACTGTCAAAACAGATCACAGAGCATTAACTTATTTGCTTTCAATGACAAATCCAAGTTCCAAGCTAACTAGAATGCGACTTGAACTCGAGGAATATAATTTTACAGTAGAGTATCTAAAGGGGAAAGATAATTTCGTAGGCGACGCGCTATCAAAAATAACAATACAGGACTTACAAAATATACAAACTAGTAACAAAATTCTGAGAGTCACTACCAGAAATCAAAGTAAACAGTCAAATTCCTGCGCAGGAAAAGAAAAAGAAAATAATATAAAAGAGTTGCAAAAGCAATCTCTTAATGCTTCTAAGCCCAACGTATATGACGTCATTATAAATGACGAAGTATGAAAAGTAGTGACCTTGCGAATAACTGATTCTTTAAGCACATTCAAACATGGCAAGAAAGTTATAGCAAGAATTGACATTTGCGATATGTATACCAATGGAATTCTTGACTTAGGTCAATTTTTTCAAAGGCTCGAAAAAGAAGCCGGTATACTCAACATCAGTAAAGTCAAAGTGGAAAAATATGACACGAGATATATCTCAATATATAAAAAAATGTAATAAGTGTCAAAAAGCAAAGATAACAAAGCATACAAAAACCCTGTTAATCATAACTGAAACGCCACAACAGGCTTTCAATATGGTTTTTGTGGATACGATCGGTCCACTCCCAAAATCAGAACACGGAAATGAATACGCAGTAACTTTAATCTGCGACCTAACAAAATACCTTGTAATAATACTAATTAAAGACAAAAGTGCAAAAACAGTAGCGAAAGCTATATTTAAAGATTTCATTCTGCGGTACGGTCCAATGAAGACGTTCATTACGGACTATGGCACATGATTATTGTCCATATGAGTTGGTATTCGGTAAAACTTCGAATTTACCACAACAATTTAATAGTGTTGATAAGATAAATCCACTATATAACATAGAAGATTATGCTAAGGAATCAAAATTTAGATTAGAACAGGCTTATAAAAGAGCAAGAATTATGTTAGAACAGCACAAAGCGAAGAATAAGGAAATATATGATAGAAAGGTAAAAAATATTGAATTAGAAATAGGAGATAAGGTTTTATTACGTAATGATACGGGTCATAAGCTAGAATCTAAGTATTTAGGCCCATACATCATAGAAGAAATAAAAGATAGGGATAACATTTTAATTAAAGATACAAAGAATAAGAAACAATTAGTGCATAAAGATAGGTTAAAGATCTTAACCAATTAATATATATATAAAAAAAGAAAAATAATAATAATAACAATAAAACAAAAGAAATAAATTTAAACAAATAAATTACCAACATTTAATGACACTATACATATACAAATATAATTTTACCACATGTATCATTAAACAAACACTCGTACATTCAAAAAAAAAAATTAAAAAAAAAAAGAAACAATAATAAGTAAATAAATTTCTATATAATAAAAAATTAGAAAATAACTCCATATAATTACGTTATTTTTCTAAAGAGGGGGATGTAGCATGTTTTGGAATAACATATTAACAACAATACAAACATATTGTAGCAATTAGTTACAATATTTATGTGCGCAACATTCAAGTGCATTTGCCTCTTAAGTAACATGACCACCCATGAGTGCATGGTGCTGGACAATTGCTGTGTCGGCAAATATAACACGCGCGGCCGCTTTGGCCCAATATGCAATATGATACATCCTCACTCTACCGCTGCGACGGTATATAAACATACATACTTTTATGTAAACATATATACATTTATACACAAGTATGTTTATACATAAGCATACCGCTTCTCTGCCTGCATGACTAGCAGCGCAGCTACGCGGTCTTAGCTATAGTCGACAATTGTTATAGAATTAAGAATTATTCAATAAACCAAACTCAAACTGAAAACAACTGTTTGTGTCTTTCAATCGAAACCTTCAAAGTAATATATCTTCGAAGATACTACAATATAAAAGATATACAAGTTGCTGAAACCATAATTCAGCCGCCGTTTTCGTTCTTATAGCCACCATCCTTTATATAAGAGCCTAACAAGATGGTGCCATCCTTTATATTACAGCTATACAAGCTGCTGGAACCATTCAACAACCACCATTTTATGTCTTATAGCCGCCATCCTTCATATAATTTCTATACAAGTTGCTGGAACCAAAATAAAGCCGCCATTTTCGTTCTTATAACCGCCAACCTTTATATAATAGCTATACAAGCTGCTGGAACCGTTCTTTTGACACCATTTTGACTCTCAATGCCGCCATTTTTTATATTACAGCTGTACAAGCTGCTGGGACCATTCTACAGCCGCCATTTTTAGTTTTATAGCCTTTATCCTTTATATAACAGCTAAAGAAGCTGCTGGGACCATTCACAGACTCCATTTTTAGTCTTATAGCCTTTATCCTTTATATAACAGCTATACAAGCTGGTGGAACCGTTCTACTGCTGCCATTTTGAGTCTTATAGCCTCCATCCTTTATATAAAAGATATACAAGCTGCTGGAACAATAATACAGCCGCCATTTTCGATCTGCCACAATCCTTTATATAGCCACTCAGCAACAGAAAGCCACAACAGCAATTTACCGTGCAGAGAGCAGTGTGCTTCTCCATCAATATCGATAACTGGGTCACCGATTGCACCGACCAGCACCGTCAGCTCGTTGAAAGCAACTACTGCAACGTCTGCAGAAGTATTGACTTGCCTCAAGCCGTCATCGACAAGTCGCCCAGAGTCAGCCACGACAAGTAGCCGAATGCCTTCTATCCAAACCGGAATGGATAGATATATTAAAATAACTAAGCGGAAGCTAAGCCTGCAAAAGAAAAAAAGTGGCAATACGCCGAAAATAACCAAAACATATGAACGAGTAGCACTTCTAAGCGGAAATCGTTTTAAAATTCTTGCCGATCAGCAAGACGATCAAGCCGGCGCTGTGGATAAAGTTAAATCGGCTAGACCACCCCCTCTATACATCCGTGGAGACAACTGCTTCGTGCTGATTTCGAAGCTAGTAGAAACAGTAGGGGCAAAAACCTTCGTTGTAACCCCTCTCAACAGGGGTAACATAAAAGAAATTAAATGTCAAACCCAAACTGAGGACAATTTCCGCATCATCGAAAAGTACCTCCGTAATGCTAACATAAACTTGTATACCTACCAACTAAAAAGCAGTAAAGGGCTCCAATGTTGTGTTAAAGGGGATCGAGCCATCGGTCCCACCTCAAGAAATAGCAGACGCATTGGCCGAAAAAGGGGTTGCGGTTAAGTCCGTTGTCAACATCATCAACAGGAATAAAGTCGCACAGCCGCTCTTTAAAATCGAGCTCCAACCAGATGCAAAGCGGTCGAAGCCAAATGAAGTGCATCCAATCTACAACCTTCAGCTCTTATTGCACAGAAGAATCACCGTAGAGGAGCCCCATAAGAGGTACCAACCACCTCAGTGTAAAAACTGCCAGGAATACAACCACACCTCTAACAATTGCAATCTTAGGTCAGTGTGTGTTGGCTGCGGCGAACATCATAAAGATGGCATTTGCACCAAGGACAGAAACAACGTCGCACTAAGACTATGCAGTAACTGTGGAGGGAACCACACAGCCAACTACAGGGGATGTCCTGTCTTCAAGGATCTTAAATCGCACCTAAACGTCTCCAAAACTACACCGGAGGTATTCTTCGCCAAGGGTGTTAGATCATCTAACCTGCTACAACCTGCTGGAACCATTCTACAACCGCCATTTTGAGTCTTATAGCCGCCATCCTTTACATCATAGCTTTACAATCTGCTGGAACCGTTCTACTGCCGCCATTTTGAGTCTTATAGCCGCCATCCGTTACATAACAGCTATACAAGCTGCTGGAACCATAATACAGTCGCCATTTTAAGTCTTATGGCCGCCATCCTTTACATAAAAGCTATAGAAGCTGCTGGAACCATTCTTCAGCCGCCATTTTGAGTCTTATAGCCGCCATGCTTTAAATAACAGCTATACAAGCTGCTGGAACCATAATACAGCTGCCATTTTGAGTCTTATGGCCGCCATCCTTTACATAAAAGCTATAGAAGCTGCTGGAACCATTCTTCAGCCGCCATTTTGAGTCTTATAGCCGCCATGCTTTAAATAACAGCTATACAAGCTGCTGGAACCATAATGCAGACGCCATTTTCGTTCTTATAGCCGCCATCCTATATATAACAGCAAGTTGCTGGAACCGTTCTTTTGCCTCTGTATTAAGTCTTATAGCCGCCATCTTTTATATAACAGCAGTAGAAGCTGCTGGAACCATTCAACAGCCGCCATTTTGAGTTTTATAGCCGACATCCTTTATATAACAGCTATACAAGCTGCTGGAACCGTTCTTTTAGCCGCCATCTTTTATATAACAGCTGCAGATGCTGCTGGAACCATTCTAACGCCGCCATTGAACCTTAATACACACGCCATTTTCGTTCTTATAGCCGCCATCCTTTATATAACAGCTATACAAGCTGCTGGAACCGTTCTTTTGCCGCCATTTTGAGTCTTATAGCCGCCATCCTTTATATAACAGCTATACAAGCTGCTGGAACCATTCTACAGCCGCCATTTTGAGTCTTATAGCCTTTTTCCTTTATATAACAGCTATACAAGATGCTGGAACCGTTCTTCTGCTGCCATTTTGAGTCTTGTAGCCTCCATCCTCTACATAACAGCTATAGAAGCTGCTGGAATTGTTTTACTGCCGCCATTTTGAGTCTTATAGTTGCCATCCTTTACATAACATCTATAGAATCCGCTGGAACCGTAATACTGCCGCCATTTTGCTTCTTATAGCCGCCATGCTTTATATAACAGCTATACATGATGCTGGAACCTTAATACAGACGCCATTTTCGTTCTTATAGCCGCCATCCTTTATATAACAGCTATACAAGCTGCTGGAACCGTTCTTCTGCCGCCATTTTGAGTCTTATAGCCGCCATCCTTTATATAAAAGATATACAAACTGCTGGAAACATAATCCATCCGCCATTTTCGTTCTTATAGCCACCATCCTTTATATAAGAGCCTAACAAGCTGGTGCCATCCTTTAAATTACAGCTATACAAGCTGCTGGAACCATTCTACAACCACCATTTTGTGTCTTATAGCCGCCATCCTCTATATAACATCTGTTTACGCCAACGGGTGAACAGCAGAGAGTGAGGGGTTGGGTTTTTTCCAAAAACCGAATTCGGTCATACTGAGGAAGGTGACGTAGGGTTATCGAGTAAATCGCCATATACAATCCAGTACGAGCATCTAACCCGAACACCCGTTCTTTCACTGTGCTTTTTTTCCGATATTGTATTTTTACAACCCGAAACATTCTCGTGTGTGTCGGGACATTTTGTAAAGAAACTAAATAAACCAAAATTAATTGTAAGCGAAGGTTTGCGCGCGTTTCAATTTCATTCCTCACTCACCAGACCCCTGAAGAAATTGGCACCCGCCAAACACTTGTGATCTATTTGGATCCTTCCGCCCCGCTACGAACATTGGTCCTTCGAGCCGGATATCCTTCCGCTCTTCCAGCTTGCATCGGCGGAATTCCTGATAAGTACAACATTTCTTAATAAAAATCTCATTCATACCCCTTTGCAAACTTATAAAAGTGTGAGGTTTCCCTACCTACCTAACCTGTTCCAAAGGTTACATGGTTTATGAAGTGTCTTTTTCCCATTCTTTGAAATTCTGAATGTCTAAAAGTCCAATTGCATAACATTACATATGTATGTACATATATGTATGTATACATATATATACGTACATGTAAAAACAGCTGTTTTCTAACCTGCAAGTAAAAGTGTTTATAAAGTACCACTTACCTTTCCTTAAAGTGTAAAGCACACTCCACGGGCTGATCATTAGTCCAGCGGCATAAATTATTTATGCCAAATACTTTGTATATGCATACATATGTATGTATGTACATACATGTGTAATAATTTTTGCCGCGGTAAGCACACTCATACGACATACTTACATATGTATGTGCATATGTATGTACATATGTACATACATATGTCCACATACAATTTGATTCCACCCACACAAAATAAATTGCAGCCACTCTGATTGGCTCTCCGCAATTTAATAATTCGAAACCTACATAATTAAAGCAGGAAATCGTGATCTTCGTTAAACAATTTAAAATTAATTAAAGTCATAAAACATAAACAACGGCAGAACAGCTGACTCCCGATCAGTGCTGACTCTCAAGTCTCATCAGTGCTGACACTTGAGCCAAGCCGTGACTCGGTCACGACATCCATTTTTTCCATCGTGATTTTCGTATTGTGCAAAAAATATTTCAATCGACTGATTGAATTTAATTCGCAAAATATTTTCTAACGAAAAATAAGTACAATTTTATTTATATGGAATTAGTATTTTGTCTTGGTGCATTTTTGATTTTTTCCTCACAGATCCATGAAATTGATCTAGTCCGTTTAATGAAAATTAATTCCGAGTTTTTTGCCCTCCATTGAAAAGTAATCCTACTGATCTCAATTTCTCCATATTTTTGTTTTTTTTATACTCTTATAAATTTCAACAGATTTCCACATTATATAAATTTTAATATCCAAGTGATTATATATCCTTATAATTATTCACACAACTGCGAGGAAAATTATAAATTCTTCTAATTTCATTTATCCATTGTGTTCATTAAAAAGAGGAGACATGTTTCCTTCTCACTCCTCTATCCTTAAATTATACAGTCCACTTACAGCTTCCTTTCGATCTCCTCGCTTGAGAGCTCTAGTTCCAAGCAGTTTTTTGTTTCCATTCGATTCGTAATAGCTCAGAGAACACTCTACGATGTCTCTTTCCGACTTTGTTGCCGTGTGCGAGGCATTAACGACGTTCGAGGCTCGCGAAGCCCAGGCTTTAGCGGACGATGTGCCACTCGTCTCCATGAAAATACACTTAGACCAGCTTAAGTCGCTTTGGGTACAAGTCGAGGCAGAGTTTTCACGATGTTATAAGGCCTTGACGGCTCAAAAGAAGGAAGATAGTCCGAAGCACATAGCTACAATTAAAGCTAAACATGAATATTGTTATATGGTATATGTTCGAGGCGGGACTTTGTTTGGAGAGCGAATCGACAGCTGTCAGCGAAAACGGTTCCCCCACCAGTCAGACTCTCCGTCGATTCCACCCATCAAAGCCACACAGTTCCCCCGTGTGAAGTCGAAATCTTCAACGGAGACAGCCTGGCTTGGCCTACATTCCGTGATTTGTTTACCGCGATTTTTATCCATAATCCAAGCCTAACACAAGTGGAGAAACTGTACCACTTAAGTTGCAAAACTCGCGGTGAAGCCAGAGCCATTGTTTCTAGGTCACCCTTAACCAATGAAGGGTTCCAGTCCGCGTGGGATAAACTCACTGCGCGATACGAAAATAATCGATTATTGATTATGAGCCAAGCCAAGCAGCTCCTACAGATCCCAGCTGTAACCCAAGAGTCTGGCAAAGCGTTGAGAGAACTGCAGACGTCAATTCAAGGTTGCTTAACCGGTCTTGAGCTTTCCGGGGCTCGTACAGACAATTGGGATATCCTTCTCAGAGCAATCTGTACGAGCAAAATGCCCAAAGCCACCCTTCTGTTGTGGGAACAGTCCGTTCCAAATAAGACCGCCGTCTCATCCTGAGACGACCTGAATCGATTCCTAACTGATCGCCACCGTGTATTAGAGGCCACAGGCCTTTCCATTTGTGAGCCGAAAACCTACGGCACGAACTCAGGCCTTTTCCACTCAAGTGCAAGAGAGCTCAGCACCTGATGCTTGTATAATTCCGAATCTTGCGTCCTCCGATTCTTCCAGCAGCCCCCATGTAAACGTGGGAAGTTACTTCGCATCCACTCGCAACACTGGCCTCCTGGGTACTCCGAGGGTAACTATTCATCATCGTGGCAAGCAGTTTCAAATCCGCGCTTTGATTGATATGGGATCCGAAGCATCCTTTATTTCCCAAAGAATGTTTGAATTGATTAAACCTCCAAGCTGCAAGGTATCAACTAGCATTCGCGGCATTGGGCAATGCGATGCGGGTAGCGGCGACAAAGTGTGTCGCTTACAGATTTCTCCTCCTGACGAACCGCTGCGACAGTTCGAAGCAGTCGCCGTGGTGCTGCCTAGTGTAGCTGAAGCACTTCCGTCCTGCGCCGTCCCGAATAAGGTGAAGCAGCTCCGAGCTCCATCCCACTATCCTCGGGGAACGAATCATCAAGAATGTTGGTGATTCTTTCATGGAGATCGAGACGATGTTCGGATGGGTTCTCTGTGGATCCGTTACTGGAAAACCCAGAAGGTCTTGGTCCACCTCCTCCAGCAGTCCGAAGATGTCTCTAAAGGCAGCAGCACCATCCGATTTAGAAAGCAGTTCCAATTGCTTCAGGTGCCGCGTTTGTCAAGGGGCACACGCGTTCCGTCAGTGCCGACAGTTTCGAGGACTACGAGCTGACGACAGGCTACGGGTAGTCTTGAGCAACGGATACTGCCCAAACTGTTTGGCTCATGAGCATTCCAATGGTTCCTGCAGGAGCACAGCAGGATGCCATCGATGTGGCAAGCAACACCACACGCTCTTGCACATCGGCAGCTCAGTCGCGTACATCCAACCCAAAGCGTCCAAAAAGCAAAGACCCGAAAGGCACCCGCCTTTCATTCGGACTTCTATCCAGAGGTCATCAGTCATCGCGCCGCCTACTCCATCTACATCTAAAGTTCCCCCTCCATCTCCACCCGTGTCTTGGCGATCCAGAACGCTGCCATCCCCCATCCTTAGACATGTCCAGCGAGGCAATTGCAACTTGTTGCAAGGGGGGCGGTATGTTCACGCCACCGGGTGAACAGCAGAGAGTGAGGGGTAGGGTTTTTTCCAAAAACCGAATTCGGTCATACTGAGGAAGGTGACGAAGGGTTCTGGAGTAAATCGCCATATTCAATCCAGTACGAGCATCTAACCCGAACACCCGTTCTTTCACTGTTCCTTTTTTCCGATATTGTATTTTTCCAACCCGAAACATTCTCGTGTGTGTCGGGACATTTTGTAAAGAAACTAAATAAACCAAAATTAATTATAAACGAAGACCCCTGAAGAAATTGGCACCCGCCAAACACTTGTGACCTATTTGGATCCTTCCGCCCCGCTACGAACAACGTCTATACAAATTGCTGGAACCAAAATAAAGCCGCCATTTTCGTTCCGCCAACCTTTATATAATAGCTATACAAGCTGCTAGAACCATTCTATACTATCTGGTGAATCCGTAATACTGCCGCCATTTTGAGTCGTATGGCCGCCATCGTTTCTATAACCATATACGAGCTACTGGAACCGTGCTTGTGCCGCCATTTTGAGTCTTATAGCCGCCATCCTTTATATAAAAGATATACAAGCTGCTGGAAACATAATTCAGCCGCCATTTTCATTCTTATAGCCACCATCCTTTATATAAGAGCCTAACAAGCTGGTGCCATCCTTTATATTACACCTATACAAGCTGCTAGAACCATTCTACAACCACCATTTTGAGTCTCAAAGCCGCCATTCTTTATATAACAGCTATACAATCTGCTGGAACCATTCTACAACCGCCATTTTGAGTCTTATAGCCGACATCTTTTACATCATAGCTATTCAAGCTGCTGGATCCGTATTCTGCCGCCATTTTGAGTCGTATAGACGCCATCGTTTCTATAACAGCTATACGAGCTGGTGGAACCATTCTACAAGCGACATTTTGAGTCTTATAGCCGCCATTCTTTCTATAACAGCTATAGAAGCTGCTGGAACCATAATACAGCCGCCATTTTCGTTCTTATAGCCGGCATCGTTTATATAATACCTATACAAGCTGCTGGAACCGTTCTTTTAGCCGCCATCTTTTATATAACAGCTGTAGAAGCTGCTGGAATCATTCTACAGCCGCCATTTTTAGTCTTATAACCTTTATCCTTTATATAACAGCTGGTGGAACCGTTCTACTGCTGCCATTTTGAGTCTTATAGCCTCCATCCTTTATATAACAGCTGTACAAGTTGCTGGGACCATTCTACAGCCGCCATTTTGTGTCTTATAAGCCGCCATCCTTTACATAACAGCTATAGAAGCTGATGGAACCGTTATTTTGAGTCTTATAGCCGTTATTCGTTATAAAACAGCTATACAAGCTGCTGGAACCGTTATAATGCCGCCAGTTTGTGTCTTGTAGCCGCCATCCTTTATATAACAGCTATACAAGCTGCTGGAGCCATAATACAGCCGCCCATTCGAGTCTTTTGGCCGCCATCCTTAAGATAACAGCTATAGAATCTGCTGTTTGTGTCTTATAGCCGCCATCCTTTATATAACAGCTATACAAGCTGCTGGAGCCATAATACAGCCGCCATTTTGAGTCTTATGGCCGCCATCCTTTACATAACAGCTATAAAAGCTGCTGGGAGCATTCTACAGCCGCCATTTTTAGTCTTATAGCCCTTATCCTTTATATAACAGCTATACAAGCTGGTGGAACAGTTCTACTGCTGCCATTTTGAGTCTTATAGCCGCCATCCTTTATATAACACCTATAGAAGCTGCTGGGACCTTTCTACAGCCGCCATTTTGTGTCTTATAGCCGCAGTCCTTTATATAACATCTATAGAAGTTGCTGGAACCAAAATAAAACCGCCATTTTCGTTCTTTTAACCATTCTATACAATCTGCTGGATCCGTAATACTGCCGCTATTTTGAGTCGTATAGCCGCCAATGTTTCTATAACAAATATACGAGCTATATAATATTACAGCTATATAAGTTGCTGGAACCAAAATAAAACCGCCATTTTCATTCTTTTACCCGCCAACCTTTATATAATAGCTATACAAGCTGATAGAACCATTCTATACAATCTGCTGGATCCGTAATACTGCGGCCATTTTGAGTCTCAAAGCCGCCATCGTTCCTATAACAAATATGCGAGCTGCTGGAACCGTTTTACTGCCGCCATTTTAAGCCTCAAAGCAGCCATTCTTTATATAACAGCTATACAAGCTGCTGGAACCATTCTACAACCGCCATTTTGAGTCTTATAGCCGCCATTTTGAGTCGTATAGCCGCCATCGTTTCTATAACAGCTATACGAGCTGCTGGATTCTACAGGCAACATTTTGAGTCTTATAGCCGCCATTCTTTCTATAACAGCTATACAAGCTGCTAGAACCATAATACAGCCGCCATTCTCGTTCTTATAGCCGGCATCGTTTATATAACAGCTATACAAGCTGCTGGAACCGTTCTTTTAGCCGCCAACTTTTAAATAACAGCTGTAGAAGCTGCTGGAACCATTCTACAGCCGCCATTTTTAGTCTTATAGCCTTTATCCTTTATATAACAGCTGGTGGAACCGTTCTACTGCTGCCATTTTGAGTCTTATAGCCTCCATCCTTTATATAACAGCTATACAAGTTCCTGGGACCATTCTACAGCCGCCATTTTCGTTCTTATGGCCTTTATCCTTTAAATAACAGCTATACAAGCTGCTGGAACCGTTCTTCTGCTGCAATTTTGAGTCTTATAGCTGCCATCCTATATATAACAGCTATAGAAGCTGCTGGGACCATTCTTCTGCCGCCATTTTAACTCTTATAGCCGCCATCCTTTATATAAAATATATACAAGCTGCTGGAACCATAATACAGCTGCCATTTTGGGTCTTATGGCCGCCATTACTTCAATTAAAGCTATACAAGCTTCTGAAACCATTCTACAACCACCATTTTGAGTCTTATAGCCGCCATCCTTTATATAACATCTATACAAGTTGCTGGAACCAAAATAAAGCCGCCATTTTCGTTCTTTTAACCGCCAACCTTTATATAATTGCTATACAAGCTGCTAGAACCATTCTATACAATCTGCTGGATCCGTAATACTGCCGCCATTTTGAGTCGTATAGCCGCCATCGTTTCTATAATATACGAGCTGCTGGAACCATTTTACTGCCTCCATTTTGAGTCTCAAAGCCGCCATTCTTTATATAACAGCTATACTATGTGCTGCCATTTTAGGTCGTATAGCCGCCATCGTTTCTATAACAGCTATACTAGCTGCTGGAACCATTCTACAACCACCATTTGAAGTATTATAGCCGCCATCCTTTATATAACAGGTATACAAGCTGCTGGAACCGTTCTTTTGCCGCCATTTTGACTCTCAAAGCCGCTATCTTTTGATATAACAGCTATACAAGCTGCTGGAACCATAATACAGGCGCCATTTTGAGTCTTATGGCCGCCATCCTTTACATAACAGCTATAAAAGCTGCTGACACCATTCTACACCCGACTTTTTAGTCTTATAACCTTTATTCTTTATATAACAGCTATACTAGCTGGTGGAACCGTTCTACTGCTGCCATTTTGAGTCTTATAGCCGCCATCCTTTATATAACAGCTATAGAAGCTGCTGGGACCATTCTACAGCAGCCATTTTTAGTCTTATAGCCTTTATCCTTTATATAATAGCTATTCAAGCTGCTGGAGACGTTCTTCTGCCGCCATTTTGTGTCTTATAGCTGCCGTCCTTTATATAAAAGATATACAAGCTGCTGGAACCATAATTCAGGCGCCATTTTCGTTCTTACAGCCACCATCCTTTATATAAGAGCCTAACAAGCTGGTGCCTCATTTATATTACAGCTGTACAAGCTGTTGGAACCATTCTACAACCACCATTTTGTGTCTTATAGCCGCCATCCTTTATATAACATCTATACAAGTTGCTGGAACCAAAATAAAGCCGCCATTTTCGTTCTTATAACCGCCAACTTTTATGTAATAGCTATACAAGCTGCTGGAACCGTTCTTTTGCCCCCATTTTGAATCTCAAAGCCGCCATCTTTTGATATAACAGCTATACAAGCTGCCGGAACCAAATTATTGCCGCCATTTTGAGTCTTATGGCCGCCATCCATCAAGGGGTCGAACTCCCTTGATGTTTGGGGCAGCTAAATGAATTTTTCCCTTTTTTCTTTTTTCTTCCTTCCAAATAAATGTAGACGCGCAGAGAGATTTTCTTTTCACTTGTCTATTCAGTCACAGGTTTATAATTCAACTAAAACTAGCTTAATTAAGAGCAGGGCACCAAGCCCCGCTTGGAGCGAAGTGTGAGGAGTTCTTTTGTGGGGAGAGCGATGGGCATCATCGGGAGAGCGGCGCGAGGTGAAAGCTTCCGCCTTCTTTAACCTTTGTGTTGCCCGTTTGGGCATAAACAACAGCAATAAAAGCAGCTGGGACCACTCTACAGCCGCCATTTTTAGTCTTATAGCCTTTATCCTTTATATAACAGCTATACAAGCTGGTGGAACCGTTCTACTGCTGCCATTTTGAATCTTAAAGCCGCCATCCTTTATATAAAAGATATACAAGCTGCTGGATCCATAATTCAGCCGCCATTTTCGTTCCTATAGCCACCATCCTTCATATAGGAGCCTAACAAACTGGTGCCATCATTTATATTACAGCTATACAAGCTGCTGGAACCATTCTACAACCACCGTTTTGTGTCTTATAGCCGCCATCCTTTATATAACAGCTATACAAGCTGGTGTAAGCGTTCTACTGCTGCCATTTTGAGTCTTATAGCCTTTATCCTTTATACAACAGCTATTCAAGCTGCTGGAACCGTTCTTCTGACCCCATTTTGGGTCTTATAGCCGCCATCCTTTATATAAATGATATACAAGCCGCCATTTTTGTTCTTATAGCCACCATCCTTCATATAAGAGCCTAACAAGCTGGTGCCTCATTTATATTACAGCTATACAAGCTGCTGGAACCATTCAACAACCACCATTTTGTGTCTTATAACCGCCATCCTTTATATAACATCTATACAAGTTGCTGGAACCAAACTAAAACCGCCATTTTCGTTCTTTTAACCGCCAACCTTTAGTGCTAGAACCTATCTATACAATCTGCTGGATCCGTAATACTGCCGCCATTTTGAATCGTATAGGCGCCATCGTTTCTATAACAGCTATACGAGCTGCTGGAACCATTCTACAAGCGACATTTTGAGTCTTAAAGCCGCCATTCTTTCTACAACAGCTATACAAGCTGCTGGAACCATTATTTAGCCGCCATTTTCGTTCTTATAGCCACCATCCTTTATATAAGAGCCTTACAAGCTGGTGCCATCCTTTATATTACAGCTATACAAATATACGAGCTGCTGGAACCATTCTACAACCGCCATTTTGAGTCTTATTGCCGCCATCCTTTACATAACAGCTATACAAGCTGCTGGAACCATAATACAGCCGCCATTTTCGTTCTTATAGCCGGCATCGTTTATATAACAGCTATACAAGCTGCTGGAACCATAATTCATCCGCCATTTTCGTTCATATACCCACCATCCTTTATATAAGAGCCTAACAAGCTGGTGCCATCATTTATATTACAGCTATACAAGCTGCTGGAACCATTCTACAACCATCATTGCGTGTCTTATAGCCGCCATCTTTACAAATTGTGGAACCAAACTAAAGCCGCCATTTTCGTTCTTTTAACCGCCAACCTTTATATAATAGCTATACAAGCTGCTAGAACCATTCTATACAATCTGCTGGATCCGTAATACTGCCGCCATTTTGAGTCGTATAGCCGCCATCGTTTCAATAACAAATATACGAGCTGCTGGAACCATTCTACAACCGCCATTTTGAGTCTTATTGCCGCCATCCTTTACATAACAGCTATAGAAGCTACTGGAACCGTTCTACTGTCGTCATTTTGAGTCGTATAGCTGCCATCGTTTCTATAACAAATATACGAGCTGCTGGAAACATTCTACTGTCGCCATTTTGAGTCGTATAGCCGCCATCGTTTCTATAACAAATATACGAGCTGCTGAAACCATTCTACAACCGCCATTTTGAGTCTTATTGCCGCCATCCTTTACATAACAGCTATAAAAGCTGCTGCGTCTTATAGCCGCCATCCTTTACACCATAGCTATACAAGCTGCTGGATCCGTAAAACTGCCGCCATTTTGAGTCGTATAGCCGCCATTTTGAGTCGTATAGCCGCCATTTTGAGTCGTATAGCCGCCATCGTTTCTATAACAGCTATACGAGCTGCTGGAACCATTCTACAAGCGACATTTTGAGTCTGTTAGACGCCATTCTTTCTACAACAGCTATACAAGCTGCTGGAACCATAATACAGCCGCCATTTTCGTTCTTATAGCCGGCATCGTTTATACAACAGCTATACAAGCTGCTGGAACCATTCTACAACCACAATTTTGTGTCTTGTAGCCGCCATCCTTTATATAACATCTATACAAGTTGCTGGAACCAAAATAAAGCCGCCATTTTCGATCTTTTAACCGCCAACTATTATATAATAGCTATACGAGCTGCTAGAACCATTCTATACAATCTGATGGATCCGTAATACTGCCGCCATTTTGAGTCGTATAGCCGCCATCGTTTCTATAAAAATATACGAGCTGCTGGAACAATTCTACAATCGCCACTTTGAGTCTTATTGCCGCCATCCTTTACATAACAGCTATTGAAGCTGCTGGAACCGTTCTACTATCGCCATTTTGAGTCGTATAGCCGACATTCCTTATATAACACCTATAAAATTGCTGGGACTATACAGCCGCCATTTTTAGTCTTATGGCCTTTATACTTTATATAACAGCTATACAAGCTGCTGGAACCATTCTACAACCACAATTTTGTGTCTTATAGCCGCCATCCTTTATATAACATCTATACAAATTGCTGGAACCGTTCTACTGTCGCCATTTTGAGTCGTATAGCCGCCATCGTTTCTATAACAGCTATACGACCTACTGGAACCATTCTACAAGCGACATTTTGAGTCTGTTAGCCGCCATTCTTTCTATACCAGCTATACAAGCTGCTGGAACCATAATACAGCCGCCAATTTCGTTCTTATAGCCGGCATCGTTTATATAACAGCTATACAAGCTGCTGGATCCATAATTCAGCCGCCTATTTCGTTCTTATAGCCACCATTCTTTATATAAGAGCCTAACAAGCTGGTGCCATCCCTTATATTACAGCTATATAAGCTGCTGGAACCATTCTACAACCACCATTTTGTGTCTTATAGCCGCCATCCTTTATATAACAGCTATACAAGCTGGTGGAACCGTTCTACTGCTGCCATTTTTAGTCTTATAGCCGACATTCCTTATATAACACCTATAAAATTGCTGGGACTATACAGCCGCCATTTTTAGTCTTATGGCCTTTATACTTTATATAACAGCTACACAAGCTGCTGGAACCATTCTACAACCACAATTTTGTGTCTTATAGCCGCCATCCTTTATATAACATCT
The DNA here is from genome assembly GCA_018152135.1 of Drosophila paulistorum. Classification (NCBI taxonomy): domain Eukaryota; kingdom Metazoa; phylum Arthropoda; class Insecta; order Diptera; family Drosophilidae; genus Drosophila; species Drosophila paulistorum. The sequence goes on along the minus strand of JAECXG010000273.1, from coordinate 723,143 downwards.
ATACAAATTGCTGGAACCGTTCTACTGTCGCCATTTTGAGTCGTATAGCCGCCATTTTGAGTCGTAAGGCCGCGAAAACCAAACTAAAGCCGCCATTTTCGTTCTTTTAACCGCCAACCTTTATATAAAAGCTATACAAGCTGCTAGAACCATTCTATACAATCTGCTGGATCCGTAATACTGCCGCCATTTTGAGTCGTATAGCCGCCATCGTTTATATAAAAGATATACAAGCTGCTGGAACCATAATTCAGCCGCCATTTTCGTTCTTATAGCCACCATCCTTCATATAAGAGCCTAACAAGCTGGTGCCTCATTTATATTACAGCTATACAAGCTGCTGAAACCATTCTACAACCACCATTTTGTGTCTTATAACCGCCATCCTTTATATAACATCTATACAAGTTGCTGGAACCAAACTAAAGCCGCCATTTTCGTTCTTTTAACCGCCAACCTTTATATAATAGCTATACGAGCTGCTAGAACCATTCTATACAATCTGCTGGATCCGTAATACTGCCGCCATTTTGAGTCGTATAGCCGCCATCGTTTCTATAACACCTATACGAGCTGCTGGAACCATTCTACAAGCGACATTTTGAGTCTTAAAGCCGCCATTCTTTCTACGACAGCTATACAAGCTGCTGGAACCATAATACAGCCGCCATTTTTGTTCTTATAGCCCGCATCGTTTATATAACAGCTATACAAGCTGCTGGATCCATAATTCAGCCGCCATTTTCGTTCTTATACCCACCATCCTTTATATAAGAGCCTAACAAGCTGGTGCCATCATTTGTATTACAGCTATACAAGCTGCTGGAACCATTCTACAACCATCATTTCGTGTCTTATAGCCGCCATCTATACAAATTGCTGGAACCAAACTAAAGCCGCCATTTTCGTTCTTTTAACCGCCAACCTTTATATAATAGCTATACAAGCTGATAGAACCATTCTATACAATCTGCTGGATCCGTAATACTGCCGCCATTTTGAGTCGTATAGCTGCCATCGTTTCAATGACAAATATACGAGCTGCTGGAACCATTCTACAACCGCCATTTTGAGTCTTATTGCCGCCATCCTTTACATAACAGCTATAGAAGCTACTGGAACCGTTCTACTGTCGCCATTTTGAGTCGTATAGCTGCCATCGTTGCTATAACAAACATACGAGCTGCTGGAAACATTCTACTGTCGCCATTTTGAGTCGTATAGCCGCCATCGTCTCTATAACAAATATACGAGCTGCTGAACCCATTCTACAACAGCCATTTTGAGTCTTATTGCCGCCATCCTTTACATAATAGCTATAAAAGCTGCTGCGTCTTATAGCCGCCATCCTTTACACCATAGCTATACAAGCTGCTGGATCCGTAAAACTGCCGCCATTTTGAGTCGTATAGCCGCCATCGTTTCTATAACAGCTATACGAGCTGCTGGAACCATTCTACAAGCGACATTTTGAGTCTGTTAGCCGCCATTCTTTCTATACCAGCTATACAAGCTGCTGGAACCATAATACAGCCGCCAATTTCGTTCTTATAGCCGGCATCGTTTATATAACAGCTATACAAGCTGCTGGATCCATAATTCAGCCGCCTATTTCGTTCTTTTAGCCACTATTCTTTATATAAGAGCGTAACAAGCTGGTGCCATCCTTTATATTACAGCTATACAAGCTGCTGGAACCATTCTACAACCACCATTTTGTGTCTTATAGCCGCCATCCTTTATATAACAGCTATACAAGCTGGTGGAACCGTTCTACTGCTGCCATTTTGAGTCTTATAGCCGACATTCCTTATATAACAGCTATAAAATTCCTGGGACCATTCTGCAGCCGACATTTTTAGTCTTATGGCCTTTATCCTTTATATAACAGCTATTCAAGCTGCTGGAACCATTCTACAAGCGGCATTTTGAGTCTTATAGCCGCCATTCTTTCTATAACAGCTATACGAGCTGCTGGAACCATTCTACAACCACAATTTTGTGTCTTATAGCCGCCATCCTTTATATAACATCTATACAAGTTGCTGGAACCAAAATAAAGCCGCCATTTTCGTTCTTTTAACCGCCATCCTTTATATAATAGCTATACGAGCTGCTAGAACCATTCTATACAATCTGATGGATCCGTAATACTGCCGCCATTTTGAGTCGTATAGCCGCCATCGTTTCTATAAAAATATACGAGCTGCCGGATCCATTCTACAATCGCCACTTTGAGTCTTATTGCCGCCATCCTTTACATAACAGCTATTGAAGCTGCTGGAACCGTTCTACTGTCGCCATTTTGAGTCGTATAGCTGCCATCGTTTCTATAACAAATATACGAGCTGCTGGAACCATTCGACTGTCGCCATTTTGAGTCGTATAGCCGCCATCGTTTCTATAACAAATATACGAGCTGCTGGAACCGTTCTACAACCGCCTTTTTGAGTCTTATTGCCGCCATCCCTTACATAACAGCTATAGAAGCTACTGGAACCGTTCTACTGTCGCCATTTTGAGTCGTATAGCTGCCATCGTTTCTATAACAAATATAAGAGCTGCTGGAAACATTCTACTGTCGCCATTTTGAGTCGTATAGCCGCCATCGTTTCTATAACAAATATACGAGCTACTGAAACCATTCTACAACCGCCATTTTGAGTCTTATTGCCGCCATCCTTTACATAACAGCTATAAAAGCTGCTGCATCTTATAGCCGCCATCCTTTACACCATAGCTATACAAGCTGCTGGATCCGTAAAACTGCCGCCATTTTGAGTCGTATAGCCGCCATTTTGAGTCTTATAGCCGTCATCCTTTATATCATAGCTATACAAGCTCCTGGATCCGAAATACTGCTGGAACCATTCTACTGTCTCCATTTTGAGTCGTATAGCCGCCATCGTTTCTATAACAAATAAACGAACTGCTGGAACCATTCTACAAGCGACATTTTGAGTCTTATAGCCGCCATTCTTTCTATAACAGCTATACAAGCTGCTGGAACCATTCTACACCATTATCATTCGTATAGCCGGCATCGTTTCTATAACATCTATACAAGTTGCTGGAACCAAAAAAAAGCCGCCATTTTCGTTCTTTTAACCGCCAACCTTTATATAATAGCTATACAAGCTGCTAGAACCATTCTATACAATCTGCTGGATCCGTAATACTGCCGCCATTTTGAGTCGTATAGCCGCCATCGTTTCTATAACAAATATACGAGCTGCTGAAACCATTCTACAACCGCCATTTTGAGTCTTATTGCCGCCATCCTTTACATAACAGCTATAAAAGCTGCTGCATCTTATAGCCGCCATCCTTTACACCATAGCTATACAACCTGCTGGATCCGTAAAACTGCCGCCATTTTGAGTCGTATAGCCGCCATTTTGAGTCGTATAGCCGCCATCGTTTCTATAACAGCTATACGAGCTGCTGGAACCATTCTACAAGCGACATTTTGAGTCTGTTAGACGCCATTCTTTCTACAACAGCTATACAAGCTGCTGGAACCATAATACAGCCGCCATTGTCGTTCTTATAGCCGGCATCGTTTATATAACAGCTATACAAGCTGCTGGAACCATTCTACAACCACAATTTTGTGTCTTATAGCCGCCATCCTTTATATAACATCTATACAAGTTGCTGGAACCAAAATAAAGCCGCCATTTTCGATCTTTTAACCGCCAACTATTATATAATAGCTATACGAGCTGCTAGAACCATTCTATACAATCTGATGGATCCGTAATACTGCCGCCATTTTGAGTCGTATAGCCGCCATCGTTTCTATAAAAATATACGAGCTGCTGGAACAATTCTACAATCGCCACTTTGAGTCTTATTGCCGCCATCCTTTACATAACAGCTATTGAAGCTGCTGGAACCGTTCTACTATCGCCATTTTGAGTCGTATAGCTGCCATCGTTTCTATAACAAATATACGAGCTGCTGGAACCATTCGACTGTCGCCATTTTGAGTCGTATAGCCGCCATCGTTTCTATAACAAATATACGAGCTGCTGGAACCATTCTACAACCGCCATTTTGAGTCTTATTGCCACCATCCTTTACATAACAGCTATAGAAGCTGCTGGAACCGTTCTACTGTCACCATTTTGAGTCGTATAGCCGCCGTTTTGAGTCGTATAGCCGCCATTACCAAACTAAAGCCGCCATTTTCGTTCTTTTAACCGCCAACCTTTATATAATAGCAATCTGCTGGATCCGTAATACTGCCGCCATTTTGAGTCGTATAGCCGCCATCGTTTCTATAACAGCTATACGTGCTGCTGGAACCATTCTACAACCGCCATTTTGAGTCTTATTGCCGCCATCCCTTACATAACAGCTATAGAAGCTACTGGAACCGTTCTACTGTCGCCATTTTGAGTCGTATAGCTGCCATCGTTTCTATAACAAATATAAGAGCTGCTGGAAACATTTGACTGTCGCCATTTTGAGTCGTATATCCGCCATCGTTTCTATAACAAATATACGAGCTACTGAAACCATTCTACAACCGCCATTTTGAGTCTTATTGCCGCCATCCTTTACATAACAGCTATAAAAGCTGCTGCATCTTATAGCCGCCATCCTTTACACCATAGCTATACAAGCTGCTGGATCCGTAAGACTGCCGCCATTTTGAGTCGTATAGCCGCCATTTTGAGTCGTATAGCCGCCATCGTTTCTATAACAGCTATACGAGCTGCTGGAACCATTCTACAAGCGACATTTTGAGTCTGTTAGCCGCCATTCTTTCTACAACAGCTATACAAGCTGCTGGAACCATAATTCAGCCGCCTATTTCGTTCTTATAGCCACCATCCTTTATATAAGAGCCTAACAAGCTCGTGCCATCCTTTATATTACAGCTATACAAGCTGCTGGAACCTTTACACCATAGCTATACAAGCTGCTGGATCCGTAAAACTGCCGCCATTTTGAGTCGTATAGCCGCCATTTTGAGTCGTATAGCCGCCATCGTTTCTATAACAGCTATACGAGCTGCTGGAACCATTCTACAAGCGACATTTTGAGTCTGTTAGCCGCCATTCTTTCTACAACAGCTATACAAGCTGCTGGAACCATAATTCAGCCGCCTATTTCGTTCTTATAGCCACCATCCTTTATATAAGAGCCTAACAAGCTGGTGCCATCCTTTATATTACAGCTATACAAGCTGCTGGAACCATTCTACAAGCACCATTTTGTGTCTTATAGCCGCCATCCTTTATATAACAGCTATACAAGCTGGTGGAACCGTTCTACTGCTGCCATTTTGAGTCTTATAGCCGCCATCCTTTATATAACATCTATACAAGTTGCTGGAACCAAAATAAAGCCGCCATTTTCGTTCTTTTAACCGCCAACCTTTATATAATAGCTATACAAGCTGCTAGAACCATTCTATACAATCTGCTGGATCCGTAATACTGCCGCCATTTTGAGTCGTATAGCCGCCATCGTTTCTATAACAAATTTACGAGCTGCTGGAACCATTCCTCAATCGCCACTTTGAGTCTTATTGCCGCCATCCTTTACACAACAGCTATAGAAGCTGCTGGAACCGTTCTACTGTCGCCATTTTGAGTCGTATAGCCGCCATCGTTTCTATAACAAATAAACGAACTGCTGAACCCATTCTACAAGCGACATTTTGAGTCTTATAGCCGCCATTCTTTCTATAACAGCTATACAAGCTGCTGGAACCATTCTACAACCGCCATTTTAAGTCGTATAGCCGCCATTTTGAGTCGTGTAGCCGCCATCGTTTCTATAACAAATTTACGAGCTGCTGGAACCATTCCTCAATCGCCACTTTGAGTCTTATTGCCGCCATCCTTTACATAACAGCTATAGAAGCTGCTGGAACCGTTCTACTGTCGCCATTTTGAGTCGTATAGCCGCCATCGTTTCTATAACAAATAAACGAACTGCTGGAACCATTCTACAAGCGACATTTTGAGTCTTATAGCCGCCATTCTTTCTATAACAGCTATACAAGCTGCTGGAACCATTCTACAACCGCCATTTTGAGTCTTATAGCCGTCATCCTTTATATCATAGCTATACAAGCTCCTGGATCCGTAATACTGCTGGAACCATTCTACTGTCGCCATTTTGAGTCGTATAGCCGCCATCGTTTCTATAACAAATATACGAGCTGCTGGAACCATTCTACAACCGCCATTTTGAGTCTTATTGCCGCCATCCTTTACATAACAGCTATAAAAGCTGCTGCATCTTATAGCCGCCATCCTTTACACCATAGCTATACAAGCTGCTGGATCCGTAAAACTGCCGCCATTTTGAGTCGTATAGCCGCCATTTTGAGTCTTATAGCCGTCATCCTTTATATCATAGCTATACAAGCTCCTGGATCCGAAATACTGCTGGAACCATTCTACTGTCTCCATTTTGAGTCGTATAGCCGCCATCGTTTCTATAACAAATATACGAGCTGCTGGAACCATTCTACAACCGCCATTTTGAGTCTTATTGCCGCCATCCTTTACATAACAGCTATAAAAGCTGCTGCATCTTATAGCCGCCATCCTTTACACCATAGCTATACAAGCTGCTGGATCCGTAAAACTGCCGCCATTTTGAGTCGTATAGCCGCCATTTTGAGTCTTATAGCCGTCATCCTTTATATCATAGCTATACAAGCTCCTGGATCCGAAATACTGCTGGAACCATTCTACTGTCGCCATTTTGAGTCGTATAGCCGCCATCGTTTCTATAACAAATATACGAGCTGCTGGAACCATTCTACAACCGCCATTTTGAGTCTTATTGCCGCCATCCTTTACATAACAGCTATAAAAGCTGCTGCATCTTATAGCCGCCATCCTTTACACCATAGCTATACAAGCTGCTGGATCCGTAAAACTGCCGCCATTTTGAGTCGTATAGCCGCCATTTTGAGTCTTATAGCCGTCATCCTTTATATCATAGCTATACAAGCTCCTGGATCCGAAATACTGCTGGAACCATTCTACTGTCTCCATTTTGAGTCGTATAGCCGCCATCGTTTCTATAACAGCTATACAAGCTGCTGGATCCATTCTACACCATTTTCGTTCGTATAGCCGGCATCGTTTCTATAACATCTATACAAGTTGCTGGAACCAAAATAAAGTCGCCATTTTCGTTCTTTTAACCGCCATCCTTTATATAATAGCTATACAAGCTGCTAGAACCATTCTATGCAATCTGCTGGATCCGTAATACTGCCGCCATTTTGAGTCGTATAGCCGCCATCGTTTCTATAACAAATATACGAGCTGCTGAAACCATTCTACAACCGCCATTTTGAGTCTTATTGCCGCCATCCTTTACATAACAGCTATAAAAGCTGCTGCATCTTATAGCCGCCATCCTTTACACCATATCTATACAACCTGCTGGATCCGTAAAACTTAGACGCCATTCTTTCTACAACAGCTATACAAGCTGCTGGAACCATAATACAGCCGCCATTTTCGTTCTTATAGCCGGCATCGTTTATACAACAGCTATACAAGCTGCTGGAACCATTCTACAACCACAATTTTGTGTCTTGTAGCCGCCATCCTTTATATAACATCTATACAAGTTGCTGGAACCAAAATAAAGCCGCCATTTTCGATCTTTTAACCGCCAACTATTATATAATAGCTATACGAGCTGCTAGAACCATTCTATACAATCTGATGGATCCGTAATACTGCCGCCATTTTGAGTCGTATAGCCGCCATCGTTTCTATAAAAATATACGAGCTGCTGGAACAATTCTACAATCGCCACTTTGAGTCTTATATCCTTTACATAACAGCTATTGAAGCTGCTGGAACCGTTCTACTATCGCCATTTTGAGTCGTATAGCTGCCATCGTTTCTATAACAAATATACGAGCTGCTGGAACCATTCTACAACCGCCATTTTGAGTCTTATTGCCGCCATCCCTTACATAACAGCTATAGAAGCTACTGGAACCGTTCTACTGTCGCCATTATGAGTCGTATAGCTGCCATCGTTTCTATAACAAATATACGAGCTGCTGGAAACATTCTACTGTCGCCATTTTGAGTCGTATAGCCGCCATCGTTTCTATAACAAATATACGAGCTACTGAAACCATTCTACAACCGCCATTTTGAGTCTTATTGCCGCCATCCTTTACATAACAGCTATAAAAGCTGCTGCATCTTATAGCCGCCATCCTTTACACCATAGCTATACAAGCTGCTAGATCCGTAAAACTGCCGCCATTTTGAGTCGTATAGCCGCTATTTTGAGTCGTATAGCCGCCATCGTTTCTATAACAGCTATACGAGCTGCTGGAACCATTCTACAACCGCCATTTTGAGTCTTATTGCCGCCATCCCTTACATAACAGCTATAGAAGCTACTGGAACCGTTCTACTGTCGCCATTATGAGTCGTATAGCTGCCATCGTTTCTATAACAAATATACGAGCTGCTGGAACCATTCTACAACCGCCATTTTGAGTCTTATTGCCGCCATCCCTTACATAACAGCTATAGAAGCTACTGGAACCGTTCTACTGTCGCCATTATGAGTCGTATAGCTGCCATCGTTTCTATAACAAATATACGAGCTGCTGGAAACATTCTACTGTCGCCATTTTGAGTCGTATAGCCGCCATCGTTTCTATAACAAATATACGAGCTACTGAAACCATTCTACAACCGCCATTTTGAGTCTTATTGCCGCCATCCTTTACATAACAGCTATAAAAGCTGCTGGAACCGTTCTACTGTCGCCATTATGAGTCGTATAGCTGCCATCGTTTCTATAACAAATATACGAGCTGCTGGAAACATTCTACTGTCGCCATTTTGAGTCGTATAGCCGCCATCGTTTCTATAACAAATATACGAGCTGCTGAAACCATTCTACAATCGCCATTTTGAGTCTTATTGCCGCCATCCTTTACATAACAGCTATAAAAGCTGCTGCATCTTATAGCCGCCATCCTTTACACCATATCTATACAACCCTCTGGATCCGTAAAACTGCCGCCATTTTGAGTCGTATAGCCGCCATTTTGAGTCGTATAGCCGCCATTTTGAGTCGTATAGCCGCCATCGTTTCTATAACAGCTATACGAGCTGCTGGAACCATTCTACAAGCGACATTTTGAGTCTGTTAGACGCCATTCTTTCTACAACAGCTATACAAGCTGCTGGAACCATAATACAGCCGCCATTTTCGTTCTTATAGCCGGCATCGTTTATACAACAGCTATACAAGCTGCTGGAACCATTCTACAACCACAATTTTGTGTCTTGTAGCCGCCATCCTTTATATAACATCTATACAAGTTGCTGGAACCAAAATAAAGCCGCCATTTTCGATCTTTTAACCGCCAACTATTATATAATAGCTATACGAGCTGCTAGAACCATTCTATACAATCTGATGGATCCGTAATACTGCCGCCATTTTGAGTCGTATAGCCGCCATCGTTTCTATAAAAATATACGAGCTGCTGGAACAATTCTACAATCGCCACTTTGAGTCTTATATCCTTTACATAACAGCTATAGAAGCTGCTGGAACCGTTCTACTGTCACCATTTTGAGTCGTATAGCCGCCGTTTTGAGTCGTATAGCCGCCATTACCAAACTAAAGCCGCCATTTTCGTTCTTTTAAACGCCAACCTTTATATAATAGCAATCTGCTGGATCCGTAATACTGCCGCCATTTTGAGTCGTATAGCCGCCATCGTTTCTATAACAGCTATACGAGCTGCTGGAACCATTCTACAACCACAATTTTGTGTCTTGTAGCCGCCATCCTTTATATAACATCTATACAACTTGCTGGAACCAAACTAAAGCCGCCATTTTCGTTCTTTTAACCGCCAACCTTTATATAATAGCTATACGAGCTGCTAGAACCATTCTATACAATCTGCTGGATCCGTAATACTGCCGCCATTTTGAGTCGTATAGCCGCCATCGTTTCTATAACAGCTATACGAGCTGCTGGAACCATTCTACAACCGCCATTTTGAGTCTTATTGCCGCCATCCCTTACATAACAGCTATAGAAGCTACTGGAACCGTTCTACTGTCGCCATTATGAGTCGTATAGCTGCCATCGTTTCTATAACAAATATACGAGCTGCTGGAAACATTCTACTGTCGCCATTTTGAGTCGTATAGCCGCCATCGTTTCTATAACAAATATACGAGCTACTGAAACCATTCTACAACCGCCATTTTGAGTCTTATTGCCGCCATCCTTTACATAACAGCTATAAAAGCTGCTGCATCTTATAGCCGCCATCCTTTACACCATAGCTATACAAGCTGCTGGATCCGTAAAACTGCCGCCATTTTGAGTCGTATAGCCGCTATTTTGAGTCGTATAGCCGCCATCGTTTCTATAACAGCTATACGAGCTGCTGGAACCATTCTACAAGCGACATTTTGAGCCTGTTAGCCGCCATTCTTTCTACAACAGCTATACAAGCTGCTGGAACCATAATTCAGCCGCCTATTTCGTTCTTATAGCCACCATCCTTTATATAAGAGCCTAACAAGCTGGTGCCATCCTTTATATTACAGCTATACAAGCTGCTGGAACCATTCTACAACCACCATTTTGTGTCTTATAGCCGCCATCCTTTATATAACAGCTATACAAGCTGGTGGAACCGTTCTACTGCTGCCATTTTGAGTCTTATAGCCGACATTCCTTATATAACAGCTATAAAATTGCTGGGACCATTCTGCAGCCGCCATTTTTAGTCTTATGGCCTTTATCCTTTATATAACAGCTATTCAAGCTGCTGGAACCATTCTACAAGCGGCATTTTGAGTCTTATAGCCGCCATTCTTTCTATAACAGCTATACGAGCTGCTGGAACCATTCTACAACCACAATTTTGTGTCTTATAGCCGCCATCCTTTATATAATATCTATACAAGTTGCTGGAACCAAAATAAAGCCGCCATTTTCGTTCTTTTAACCGCCAACCTTTATATAATAGCTATACGAGCTGCTAGAACCATTCTGTACAATCTGCTGGATCCGTAATACTGCCGCCATTTTGAGTCGTATAGCCGCCATCGTTTCTATAACAAATATACGAGCTGCTGGAACCATTCCTCAATCGCCACTTTGAGTCTTATTGCCGCCATCCTTTACATAACAGCTATAGAAGCTGCTGGAACCGTTCTACTTTCGCCATTTTGAGTCGTATAGCTGCCATCGTTTCTATAACAAATATACGAGCTGCTGGAACCATTCGACTGTCGCCATTTTGAGTCGTATAGCCGCCATCGTTTCTATAACAAATATACGAGCTGCTGGAACCATTCTACAACCGCCATTTTGAGTCGTATAGCCGCCATTTTGAGTCGTGTAGCCGCCAACGTTTTTATAACAGCTATACGAGCTGCTGGAACCATTCTACAACCGCCATTTTGAGTCTTATAGCCGTCATCCTTTATATCATAGCTATACAAGCTCCTGGATCCGTAATACTGCTGGAACCATTCTACTGTCGCCATTTTGAGTCGTATAGCCGCCATCGTTTCTATAAAAAATATACGAGCTGCTGGAACCATTCTACAACCGCCATTTTGAGTCTTATTGCCGCCATCCTTTACATAACAGCTATAAAAGCTGCTGCATCTTATAGCCGCCATCCTTTACACCATAGCTATACAAGCTGCTGGATCCGTAAAACTGCCGCCATTTTGAGTCGTATAGCCGCCATTTTTAGTCTTATAGCCGTCATCCCTTATATCATAGCTATACAAGCTCCTGGATCCGTAATACTGCTGGAACCATTCTACTGTCGCCATTTTGAGTCGTATAGCCGCCATCGTTTCTATAACAAATAAACGAGCTGCTGGAACCATTCTACAAGCGACATTTTGAGTCTTATAGCCGCCATTCTTTCTATAACAGCTATACAAGCTGCTGGAACCATTCTACACCATTTTCGTTCGTATAGCCGGCATCGTTACTATAACATCTATACAAGTTACTGGAACCAAAATAAAGCCGCCATTTTCGTTCTTTTAACCGCCAACCTTTATATAATAGCTATACAAGCTGCTAGCAACCTTTAATTAACTATACAATCTGCTGGATCCGTAATACTGCCGCCATTTTGAGTCGTATAGCCGCCATCGTTTCTATAACAAATATACGAGCTGCTGAAACCATTCTACAACCGCCATTTTGAGTCTTATTGCCGCCATCCTTTACATAACAGCTATAAAAGCTGCTGCATCTTATAGCCGCCATCCTTTACACCATAGCTATACAAGCTGCTGGATCCGTAAAACTGCCGCCATTTTGAGTCGTATAGCCGCCATTTTGAGTCGTATAGCCGCCATCGTTTCTATAACAGCTATACGAGCTGCCGGAACCATTCTACAAGCGACATTTTGAGTCTGTTAGACGCCATTCTTTCTACAACAGCTATACAAGCTGCTGGAACCATAATACAGCCGCCATTTTCGTTCTTATAGCCGGCATCGTTTATATAACAGCTATACAAGCTGCTGGATCCATTATTTAGCCGCCATTTTCGTTCTTATAGCCACCATCCTTTTTATAAGAGCCTTACAAGCTGGTGCCATCCTTTATATTAAAGCTATACAAGCTGCTGGAACCATTCTACTGTCGCCATTTTGAGTCGTATAGCCGCCATCGTTTCTATAACAAATATACGAGCTGCTGGAACCATTCTACAACCGCCATTTTGAGTCTTATTGCCGCCATCCTTTACATAACAGCTATACAAGCTGCTGGAACCATAATACAGCCGCCATTTTCGTTCTTATAGCCGGCATCGTTTATATAACAGCTATACAAGCTGCTGGATCCATAATTCAGCCGCCATTTTCGTTCTTATACCCACCATCCTTTATATAAGAGCCTAACAAGCTGGTGCCATCATTTATATTACAGCTATACAAGCTGCTGGAACCATTCTACAACCATCATTTCGTGTCTTATAGCCGCCATCTATACAAATTGCTGGAACCAAACTAAAGCCGCCATTTTCGTTCTTATAGCTGCCATCGTTTCTATAACAAATATACGAGCTGCTGGAAACATTCTACTGTCGCCATTTTGAGTCGTATAGCCGCCATCGTTTCTATAACAAATATACGAGCTGCTGAAACCATTCTACAACCGCCATTTTGAGTCTTATAGCCGCCATTCTTTTTATAACAGCTATAAAAGCTGCTGCATCTTATAGCCGCCATCCTTTACACCATAGCTATACAAGCTGCTGGATCCGTAAAACTGCCGCCATTTTGAGTCCTATAGCCGCCATTTTGAGTCGTATAGCCGTCATCGTTTCTATAACAGCTATACGAGCTGCTGGAACCATTCTACAAGCGACATTTTGAGTCTGTTAGCCGCCATTCTTTCTATACCAGCTATACAAGCTGCTGGATCCATAATACAGCCGCCAATTTCGTTCTTATAGCCGGCATCGTTTGTATAACAGCTATACAAGCCATCCATCCTTTATATAAGAGCCTAACAAGCTGGTGCCGTCCTTTATATTACACCTATACAAGCTGCTGGAACCATTCTACAACCACCATTTTGTGTCTTATAGCCGCCATCCTTTATATAGCTGTAGCAGGAAAGACGGTCACACTCGCTCTTTTGCTACTCTTCGCTCGGGGTTTTTAAGCACTCTCTGAGAGAGAGTAAGTTTGGAGGGTCGGGCGTAAGAGGCAGTCTGGGTGTAGAGTTGATGGAAGCAAGACATAAAAATAATTACTCGGTGAACATATTTAAAATAACCATAAGTACAGTTAAAGAAATAGAATAAAAACGATTATAACTCTAAACAGACATTAAACTGAAGTTCTTAGTGAGTCGTATAATTTATCTACCGCCCACAATATCGGAAGTGGTGAACTTTAACGCAATGAACATCAACATTGACGCCCACAACTTGCCAACATTAAAGAAGTGGCTGGAGCTGTTGGACTTGCCTACAACAGGGTCAAAGGCCGAGCTTGTGGCACGCTTAAACGATGTTCCACCAGATCGATGTTGTTCCATATCTATTGGAACTGAGACTGTAGAGGAAAATACAGAAGACGAAAATAACGGTCGAGTGTCGGAGATTACAAATGAGAAAGAGGGAGACAACAACACAGATGTCTTGCTGAAAAAATTGTGCGATTTGCTGCGACCGCAATTGTTCGACATAGTGGCGCCGACAAGCAACGACAATTGCGCGGGGCACGACAGCGGCGAGGAAAACGAAGGCAGCGAAAACGAGACGGCAGCTGAAATAATTGGCGCGCAAAACCAGCGTCGCGAACCAGGGCTGGTAAACCAACGCTCGGAAGAAGTGTTGGAAAGCGGTTTTTCGTCGGCTGCAAAATTCCAATTAGCAAATGAAGCGTTGTCGGAATTTAATGGGAACTCGTGTGGAAAAAAATGGGTCACGCAACTGACAAATATAAGCGGTGTATACGGAATCAAAGGTGTACAAATGCATATGCTTCTAGTGTCCAAGCTAAAAGGACAGGCTCATGAGTGGCTACATGCCAATGGTACGCGCATTCTGGAACCCGTGGGCAACATCTGTGAGCAGCTTGTCGAGGAGTTCGGAAAAACGATGTCTCAAGCGGATGCCAGGCGCCTATTCGAGTCTCGCATATGGAGCGCCAATGAGAAGTTCGTCAGCTACATCGACGAGAAGGCCAGGTTGTCAGACGCTATCTGCATCAGTGAAGAGGAACGAGTAGAAAAAGCCATTGAAGGGATTCCTGTGGAGGGACTCCGCCGTGCATTTTTAGGCATTCAGCTACCGGTACAGCAAGTAGCAAGAGAAGCTACACAGGTGGCTGCTACTGGCAGACGTTTCAAAGAAGATTTCCGTTGCTACAAATGCAACTCAAAGCGTCACATGAGAAAGGACTGCAAGAAACCCGACAGAGTGCCAGGGTCCTGGATCACTGGGTGGCTAAGTGTCCTCTTAATAAAGAGAAGCTGGCTAAGAATCGCGACGACGTAAGATATGTCAAGATATATTTTGAAACTCTAACAAACCCTTAGCTAATTACAGCATGCTTCATAGACTCAGGCAGTGATGTTTCACTTATTAAAATCTCATGTGTACCAGAAAAGATACACTTAATTTCATTTAATCATAAATATTACGGATTAAATAAGAGTCCACTTTTGTCATATGGAAAAATCAAATGTTTTGTTTTCAAAAATTCAATAAAGATATTCATTCATTTAATAGTCGTTGATAACGAGTCTATGAGCCATGAAGTAATTTTGGGAAGAGATTTTATGAAAGCATGTAATATTAAGTTAGACTTAGACGCCTTGAGAATGGTTACACTTGAAATGAAAGAAGCCGAAAATGAACTCGGAGAGCGGTCGAAGTTTGAGTCCTTGTCATGCTGTACAGATTCGCAAATAGCTAGTAATGTAAATGTTGAGGGAACAGTGGATGAAGTAGTTAAAGAAAAGAATTTTGACAATAGAAGAGTCACGAAAGAATGTACCTCTGAACCTGAGGAAAAGAAAATTGTTAGCGAAATAGTTAAGCAAAATGATAGCGAAATTGTTAGTGAAATGGTGAAGGAAAGTGATAGCAAGATTGTTAGTGAAATAGAGAATGAAGGTAAAAGCAAAATGGTTATGAAAAGTGGGAATGAAGCGGTTAGTGAGTTAGCTAATGAAAGAGTTAGATCTACAAAGTTTGAAGAAAGAAGAGAAATTGCTGATGTCCAATCTCTAACCGAAGTAGAATTTGAGTTACTAAATATCGAGTGTTTCAACACGGGAGTTGATTGCAAAATAGGTGAAACATTAGATTTTAAAGTTCGGAAAAAGTTTGAGCAGTTGTTCGAGAGTGCATATTTGGCAGCACAAAGGCCCGAATTGCCTGATGTAAAATGTGAATTGAAGCTTAACTTGGAGGGGTCGAAGGCATTCAGTTGTGCACCTAGAAGATTGTCGTATTTCGAAAAAGGGAAATTGCAGGCGATGTTAGACGGATACTTGGAGAAGAAGATCATTCGCCCATTGTGTTAGTGCCTAAGAAAGCTGGCGAGTTAAGGCTGTGCATTGACTTTAGGAGATTGAACAAAGTTTTGGTTAAAGATAACTACCCTATACCTCTAATAGACGATTTATTAGACATGCTTGGAGACAAAAGATTTTTTTCAAAATTGGATCTAAAAGATGGGTATTTTCACGTGTTCATGGAGGAAAACTCAGTTAAATATACATCATTCGTCACTCCGATAGGCCAGGTTGAGTTCCTCAGGATGCCAATGGGTCTGAAAAATTCCTCATCAGTGTTTCAAAGATTTGTGAACAAAATTTTTACAGATTTGATTAGAGATAGTAAAGTAATAGTCTATCAAGACGATATCATGATAGCTAGTAGAACTGCAGAAGAGCACCTGGATACACTGGAAGAAGTTTTTAGAAGGATAATCAGAAACAAGCTGGAACTGCTAGGATTTCTCATATCGAAAGAGGGCATTAGAGCCGATGATAAGGGCATAGAGGCGGTTAAGAATTTTCCCATACCAACAAACGTTCACACAGTAAGAAGTTTCTTGGGCTTGGCTTCTTATTTTCGTCGTTTTATTAAAAACTTTTCATTAATTGCGAAACCACTCTATGACCTATTAAAGACAGATAGAGTGTTTAAATTTGGAAAGGTAGAACTGGATTGTTTTTCGCTGCTCAAAGATAAATTAGTAGAAGCGCCGGTGTTGGCAATATATAACCACAAGGACGAAGTAGAGCTGCATTGTGATGCGAGCGCATTAGTCTTTGGGGCAATGTTAATGCAAAGGAAAGAGGACAAGAAGCTGCACCCTGTTTTTTATTTCTCAAAACGGACGTCAGACGTAGAATCAAAGTACCACAGTTTCGAATTAGAGACCTTGGCAATTGTGTATGCAGTCCGCAGGTTCAGAGTGTATTTACAGGGAAGATGTTTTAAGGTACTTACAGATTGTAATTCGCTGACTCTCACTCTCAATCGAATTGAATTAAACCCGAGAATTGCGCGATGGGCTCTTGAGCTACAGAATTATGATTATGAAGTAGTTCACAGGGCGGGCAAGCAGATGCAACATGTAGATGCGCTTAGCAGATGTACGAACATACTTGTTGTAGATACAAATAGTTTTGAAGACAATCTTATTATATGCCAGCACAGGGATGAAAAATTGCAGGAAGTGAAAAGAAAGTTAGAATCCGCTGAGGATAAGTTATTTGAAATGAGAAACGGAATAGTTTACAGGAAAAAAAATTATGGAAGGTTGTTGTTTTGTGTTCCGAGTGAAATGGAGGATTCAATCCTCTTTAAATATCATAACGAACTAGGTCATATCGGCAGAGATAAAGTAATGGATGCCATCTCGAAAACGTATTGGTTTCCTAACATCAAGGAGAAAGTTGTGAAACACATTAGCAATTGTTTAAAGTGTGTTGCGTATTCGCCAAAGTCTGGAAAAGGGGAAGGAATGTTGCACAGTATCCCTAAAGGGAATCGACCCTTTGAACTAATTCACATCGATCATTGTGGTCCTATAGCATCAGGCAGATGCAAGAAGCACTTGTTTGTTATTATTGACGGTTTTACCAAATTCATCAGACTGTATCCAACAAAGACGACCAATACTAAAGAAGCGGTTCTAGCTCTTAAGGACTATTTTGGGGCGTACAGTCGACCCTTTTCCATAGTTTCAGATAGAGGAAGCTGTTCCACATCATCAGATTTTGAGACATTTGTAAATCAGAATAACATTAAGCACATTAAGATTGCCACAGGGTCCCCTCAAGCTAATGGTCAAATTGAGAGGGTGAATCGTACCTTGGGACCTATGCTTGCTAAATTATCGGAGCCAGATAAGGGTATATATTGGGATTTGGTAGTGGAGAATGTTGAACATTGTTTAAATAACACACTTCATAGGAGCATTAAACAGTTGCCGAGCAAAATGCTCTTCGGTGTAGAACAAAGAGGCAAAGTCGGAGATGAGTTAAGAGAAGGACTAGAGCAGCTAGGAATAGTGAATGATGAACAAAATTTGGATACAATTAGAAGAATGGGGAAATACATCAAAGGAAAATCCAGAATTACAATGAGCAGCAGTATAATAGCAGAACGGTAAATTCCACAGAATATAAAGCAGGAGATTATATTATGGTGAAGAATTTTGATTCGACTATAGGAGCGTCAAAAAAGCTAATCCCAAAGCACAAAGGGCCTTATGTAATAGACAAGGTTCTCAAAAATGACCTGTTTCTAATTAAGGATGTGGAAGGCTTTCAGCTAAGTCGTAACCCTTATCAAGGTGTATGGAGTAGCCATAACATAAAGCATTGGATAGGTAAAAGAAAAAGCAACTAAAAGTTATTCTTAAGCAAATTAAAATAATGATAACTGTAATAGACTTTTGTGTAATGTACCTAACTAACTTGTAGTTATAAGATTTCACCTTAGTGTAACGTTAATGATGTAAGGATCAGGAGATCTTACGGTCAGGACGGCCGAGTTGTAGCAGGAAAGACGGTCACACTCGCTCTTTTGCTCTCTGAGAGAGAAGTAAGTTTGGAGGGTCGGGCGTAAGAGGCAGTCTGGGTGTAGAGTTGATGGAAGCAAGACATAAAAATAATTACTCGGTGAACATATTTAAAATAACCATAAGTACAGTTAAAGAAATAAAATAAAAACGATTATAACTCTAAACAGACATTAAACTGAAGTTCTTAGTGAGTCGTATAATTTATCTACCGCCCACAATATCAGAAGTGGTGAACTTTAACGCAATGAACATCAACATTGACGCCCACAACTTGCCAACATTAAAGAAGTGGCTGGAGCTGTTGGACTTGCCTACAACAGGGTCAAAGGCCGAGCTTGTGGCACGCTTAAACGATGTTCCACCAGATCGATGTTGTTCCATATCTATTGGAACTGAGACTGTCGAGGAAAATACAGAAGACGAAAATAACGGTCGAGTGTCGGAGATTACAAATGAGAAAGAGGGAGACAACAACACAGATGTCTTGCTGAAAAAATTGTGCGATTTGCTGCGACCGCAATTGCTCGACATAGTGGCGCCGACAAGCAACGACAATTGCGCGGGGCACGACAGCGGCGAGGAAAACGAAGGCAGCGAAAACGAGACGGCAGCAGAAATAATTGGCGCGCAAAACCAGCGTCGCGAACCAGGGCTGGTAAACCAACGCTCGGAAGAAGTGTTGGAAAGCGGTTTTTCGTCGGCTGCAAAATTCCAATTAGCAAATGAAGCGTTGTCGGAATTTAATGGGAACTCGTGTGGAAAAAAATGGGTCACGCAACTGACAAATATAAGCGGTGTATACGGAATCAAAGGTGTACAAATGCATATGCTTCTAGTGTCCAAGCTAAAAGGACAGGCTCATGAGTGGCTACATGCCAATGGTACGCGCATTCTGGAACCCGTGGGCAACATCTGTGAGCAGCTTGTCGAGGAGTTCGGAAAAACGATGTCTCAAGCGGATGCCAGGCGCCTATTCGAGTCTCGCATATGGAGCGCCAATGAGAAGTTCGTCAGCTACATCGACGAGAAGGCCAGGTTGTCAGACGCTATCTGCATCAGTGAAGAGGAACGAGTAGAAAAAGCCATTGAAGGGATTCCTGTGGAGGGACTCCGCATCCAAGCGCAGATTCAAGGGTTCAAGTGCATTGCAGAATTACGCCGTGCATTTTTAGGCATTCAGCTACCGGTACAGCAAGCAGCAAGAGAAGCTACACAGGTGGCTGCTACTGGCAGACGTTTCAAAGAAGATTTCCGTTGCTACAAATGCAACTCAAAGCGTCACATGAGAAAGGACTGCAAGAAACCCGACAGAGTGCCAGGGTCCTGGATCACTGGGTGGCTAAGTGTCCTCTTAATAAAGAGAAGCTGGCTAAGAATCGCGACGACGTAAGTATGTCAAGATATATTTTGAAACTCTAACAAACCCTTACCTAATTACAGCATGCTTCATAGACTCAGGCAGTGATGTTTCACTTATTAAAATCTCATGTGTACCAGAAAAGATACAGTTAATTTCATTTAATCATAAATATTACGGATTAAATAAGAGTCCACTTTTGTCATATGGAAAAATCAAATGTTTTGTTTTCAAAAATTCAATAAAGATATTCATTCATTTAATAGTCGTTGATAACGACTTGGGAAGAGATTTTATGAAAGCATGTAATATTAAGTTAGACTTAGACGCCTTGAGAATGGTTACACTTGAAATGAAAGAAGCCGAAAATGAACTCGGAGAGCGGTCGAAGTTTGAGTCCTTGTCATGCTCTACAGATTCGCAAATAGCTAGTAATGTAAATGTTGAGGGAACAGTGGATGAAGTAGTTAAAGAAAAGAATTTTGACAATAGAAGAGTCACGAAAGAATGTACCTCTGAACCTGAGGAAAAGAAAATTGTTAGCGAAATAGTTAAGCAAAATGATAGCGAAATTGTTAGTGAAATGGTGAAGGAAAGTGATAGCAAGATTGTTAGTGAAATAGAGAATGAAGGTAAAAGCAAAATGGTTATGAAAAGTGGGAATGAAGCGGTTAGTGAGTTAGCTAATGAAAGAGTTAGATCTACAAAGTTTGAAGAAAGAAGAGAAATTGCTGATGTCCAATCTCTAGCCGAAGTAGAATTTGAGTTACTAAATATCGAGTGTTTCAACACGGGAGTTGATTGCAAAATAGGTGAAACATTAGATTTTAAAGTTCGGAAAAAGTTTGAGCAGTTGTTCGAGAGTGCATATTTGGCAGCACAAAGGCCCGAATTGCCTGATGTAAAATGTGAATTGAAGCTTAACTTGGAGGGGTCGAAGGCATTCAGTTGTGCACCTAGAAGATTGTCGTATTTCGAAAAAGGGAAATTGCAGGCGATGTTAGACGGATACTTGGAGAAGAAGATCATTCGCCCATTGTGTTAGTGCCTAAGAAAGCTGGCGAGTTAAGGCTGTGCATTGACTTTAGGAGATTGAACAAAGTTTTGGTTAAAGATAACTACCCTATACCTCTAATAGACGATTTATTAGACAGGCTTGGAGACAAAAGATTTTTTTCAAAATTGGATCTAAAAGATGGGTATTTTCACGTGTTCATGGAGGAAAACTCAGTTAAATATACATCATTCGTCACTCCGATAGGCCAGGTTGAGTTCCTCAGGATGCCAATGGGTCTGAAAAATTCCTCATCAGTGTTTCAAAGATTTGTGAACAAAATTTTTACAGATTTGATTAGAGATAGTAAATTAATAGTCTATCAAGACGATATCATGATAGCTAGTAGAACTGCAGAAGAGCACCTGGATACACTGGAAGAAGTTTTTAGAAGGATAATCAGAAACAAGCTGGAAGCTAGGATTTCTCATATCGGAAGAGGGCATTAGAGCCGATGATAAGGGCATAGAGGCGGTTAAGAATTTTCCCATACCAACAAACGTTCACACAGTAAGAAGTTTCTTGGGCTTGGCTTCTTATTTTCGTCGTTTTATTAAAAACTTTTCATTAATTGCGAGACCACTCTATGACCTATTAAAGACAGATAGAGTGTTTAAATTTGGAAAGGTAGAACTGGATTGTTTTTCGCTGCTCAAAGATAAATTAGTAGAAGCGCCGGTGTTGGCAATATATAACCACAAGGACGAAGTAGAGCTGCATTGTGATGCGAGCGCATTAGTCTTTGGGGCAATGTTAATGCAAAGGAAAGAGGACAAGAAGCTGCACCCTGTTTTTTATTTCTCAAAACGGACGTCAGACGTAGAATCAAAGTACCACAGTTTCGAATTAGAGACCTTGGCAATTGTGTATGCAGTCCGCAGGTTCAGAGTGTATTTACAGGGAAGATGTTTTAAGGTACTTACAGATTGTAATTCGCTGACTCTCACTCTCAATCGAATTGAATTAAACCCGAGAATTGCGCGATGGGCTCTTGAGCTACAGAATTATGATTATGAAGTAGTTCACAGGGCGGGCAAGCAGATGCAACATGTAGATGCGCTTAGTAGATGTACGAACATACTTGTTGTAGATACAAATAGTTTTGAAGACAATCTTATTATATGCCAGCACAGGGATGAAAAATTGCAGGAAGTGAAAAGAAAGTTAGAATCCGCTGAGGATAAGTTATTTGAAATGAGAAACGGAATAGTTTACAGGAAAAAAATTATGGAAGGTTGTTGTTTTGTGTTCCGAGTGAAATGGAGGATTCAATCCTCTTTAAATATCATAACGAACTAGGTCATATCGGCAGAGATAAAGTAATGGATGCCATCTCGAAAACGTATTGGTTTCCTAACATCAAGGAGAAAGTTGTGAAACACATTAGCAATTGTTTAAAGTGTGTTGCGTATTCGCCAAAGTCTGGAAAAGGGGAAGGAATGTTGCACAGTATCCCTAAAGGGAATCGACCCTTTGAACTAATTCACATCGATCATTGTGGTCCTATAGCATCAGGCAGATGCAAGAAGCACTTGTTTGTTATTATTGACGGTTTTACCAAATTCATCAGACTGTATCCAACAAAGACGACCAATACTAAAGAAGCGGTTCTAGCTCTTAAGGACTATTTTGGGGCGTACAGTCGACCCTTTTCCATAGTTTCAGATAGAGGAAGCTGTTCCACATCATCAGATTTTGAGACATTTGTAAATCAGAATAACATTAAGCACATTAAGATTGCCACAGGGTCCCCTCAAGCTAATGGTCAAATTGAGAGGGTGAATCGTACCTTGGGACCTATGCTTGCTAAATTATCGGAGCCAGATAAGGGTATATATTGGGATTTGGTAGTGGAGAATGTTGAACATTGTTTAAATAACACACTTCATAGGAGCATTAAACAGTTGCCGAGCAAAATGCTCTTCGGTGTAGAACAAAGAGGCAAAGTCGGAGATGAGTTAAGAGAAGGACTAGAGCAGCTAGGAATAGTGAATGATGAACAAAATTTGGATACAATTAGAAGAATGGGGAAATACATCAAAGGAAAATCCAGAATTACAATGAGCAGCAGTATAATAGCAGAACGGTAAATTCCACAGAATATAAAGCAGGAGATTATATTATGGTGAAGAATTTTGATTCGACTATAGGAGCGTCAAAAAAGCTAATCCCAAAGCACAAAGGGCCTTATGTAATAGACAAGGTTCTCAAAAATGACCTGTTTCTAATTAAGGATGTGGAAGGCTTTCAGCTTAGTCGTAACCCTTATCAAGGTGTATGGAGTAGCCATAACATAAAGCATTGGATAGGTAAAAGAAAAAGCAACTAAAAGTTATTCTTAAGCAAATTAAAATAATGATAACTGTAATAGACTTTTGTGTAATGTACCTAACTAACTTGTAGTTATAAGATTTCACCTTAGTGTAACGTTAATGATGTAAGGATCAGGAGATCTTACGGTCAGGACGGCCGAGTTGTAGCAGGAAAGACGGTCACACTCGCTCTTTTGCTCTCTGAGAGAGAAGTAAGTTTGGAGGGTCGGGCGTTAGAGGCAGTCTGGGTGTAGAGTTGATGGAAGCAAGACATAAAAATAATTACTCGGTGAACATATTTAAAATAACCATAAGTACAGTTAAAGAAATAAAATAAAAACGATTATAACTCTAAACAGACATTAAACTGAAGTTCTTAGTGAGTCGTATAATTTATCTACCGCCCACACAGCTATACAAGCTGGTGGAACCGTTCTACTGCTGCCATTTTGAGTCTTATAGCCGACATTCCTTATATAACAGCTATAAAATTGCTGGGACAATTCTGCAGCCGCCATTTTTAGTCTTATGGCCTTTATCCTTTATATAGCAGCTATTCAAGCTGCTGGAAGCATTCTACAAGCGGCATTTTGAGTCTTATAGCCGCCATTCTTTCTATAACAGCTATACAAGCTGCTGGAACCATTCTACAACCACAATTTTGTGCCTTATAGCCGCCATCCGTTATATTACATCTATACAAGTTGCTGGAACCAAAATAAAGCCGCCATTTTCGTAATTTTAACCGCCAATCTTTATATAATAGCTATACGAGCTGCTAGAACCATTCTATACAATCTGCTGGATCCGTAATACTGCCGCCATTTTGAGTCGTATAGCCGCCATCGTATCTATAACAAATATACGAGCTGCTGGAACCATTCTACAATTGCCACTTTGAGTCTTATTGCCGCCATCTTTTACATAACAGCTATAGAAGCTGCTGGAACCGTTCTACTGTCGCCATTTTGAGTCTTATTACCACCATCCTTTACATAACAGCTTTTGAAGCTGCTGGAACCGTTCTACTGTCGCCATTTTGAGTCGTATAGCCGCCATTTTGAGTCGTATCCTTTATATCATAGCTATACAAGCTCCTGGATCCGTAATACTGCTGGAACCATTCTACTGTCGCCATTTTGAGTCGTATAGCCGCCATCTTTTCTATAACAAATATACGAGATGCTGGAACCATTCTACAACCGCCATTTTGAGTCTTATTGCCGCCATCCTTTACATAACAGCTATAAAAGCTGCTGCATCTTATAGCCGCCATCCTTTACACCATAGCTATACAAGCTGCTGGATCCGTAAAACTGCCGCCATTTTGAGTCGTATAGCCGCCATTTTGAGTCTTATAGCCTTCATCCTTTATATCATAGCTATACAAGCTCCTGGATCCGTAATACTGCTGGAACCATTCTACTGTCGCCATTTTGAGTCGTATAGCCGCCATCGTTTCTATAACAAATATACGAGCTGCTGGAACCATTCTACAAGCGACATTTTGAGTCTTATAGCCGCCATTCTTTCTATAACAGCTATACAAGCTGCTGGCACCATTCTACAACCACCATATTCGTTCTTATAGCCGACGATGCCGGCTATAACATCTATAACATCTATACAAGTTGCTGGAACCAAAATAAAGCCGCCATTTTCGATCTTTTAACCGCCAACCTTTATATAATAGCTATACAAGCTGCTAGAACCATTCTATACAATCTGCTGGATCCGTAACATTGCCGCCATTTTGAGTCGTATAGCCGCCATCGTTTCTATAACAAATATACGAGCTGCTGGAACCATTCGACTGTCGCCATTTTGAGTCGTATAGCCGCCATCGTTTCTATAACAAATATACGAGCTGCTGGAACTATTCTACAACCGCCATTTTGAGTCTTATTGCCGCCATCCTTTATATAACAGCTATACAAGCTGGTGTAAGCATTCTACTGCTGCCATTTTGAGTCTTATAGCCTTTATCCTTTATATAACAGCTGTTCAAGCTGCTGGAACCGTTCTTCTGACTCCATTTTAAGTCTTATAGCCGCCATCCTTTATATAAAAGATATACAAGCTGCTGGAACAATAATTCAGCCGCCATTTTCGTTCTTATAGCCACCATCCTTTATATAAGAGCCTAACAAGCTGGTGCCTCATTTATATTACAGCTATACAAGCTGCTCGAACCATTCTACAACCACCATTTTGTGTCTTATAGCCGCCATCCTTTATATAACATCTATACAAGTTGCTGGAACCAAAATAAAGCCGCCATTTTCGTTCTTTTAACCGCCAACCTTTATATAATAGCTATACAAGCTGTTAGAACCATTCTATACAATCTGCTGGATCCGTAATACTGCCGCCATTTTGAGTCGTATAGCCGCCATCGTTTCTATAACAAATTTACGAGCTGCTGGAACCATTCTACAACCACCATTTTGTGTCTTATAGCCGCCATCCTTTATATAACATCTATACAAGTTGCTGGAACCAAAATAAAGCCGCCATTTTCGTTCTTTTAACCGCCAACCTTTATATAATAGCTATACGAGCCGCTACAACCATTCTATACAATCTGCTGGATCCGTAATACTGCCGCCATTTTGAGTCGTATAGCCGCCATCGTTTCTATAACAAATATACGAGCTGCTGGAACCATTCTACAATCGCCACTTTGAGTCTTATTGCCGCCATCCTTTACATAACAGCTATAGAAGCTGCTGGAATCGTTCTACTGTCGCCATTTTGAGTCGTATAGCTGCCATCGTTTCTATAACAAATATACGAGCTGCTGGAACCATTCGACTGTCACCATTTTGAGTCGTATAGCCGCCATCATTTCTATAACAAATATACGAGCTGCTGGAACCATTCTACAACTGCCATTTTGAGTCTTATTACCACCATCCTTTACATTACAGCTATAAAAGCTGCTGGAACCGTTCTACTGTCGCCATTTTGAGTCGTATAGCCGCCATTTTGAGTCGTATAGCCGCCATCGTTTTTATAACATCTATACGAGCTGCTGAAACCATTCTACAACCGCCATTTTGAGTCTTATAGCCGTCATCCTTTATATCATAGCTATACAAGCTCCTGGATCCGTAATACTGCTGGATCCATTCTACTGTCGCCATTTTGAGTCGTATAGCCACCATCGTTTCTATAACAAATACACGAGCTGCTGGAACCATTCTACAACCGCCATTTTGAGTCTTATTGTCGCCATCCTTTACATAACAGCTATACAAACTGCTGGAACCATAATACAGCCGCCATTTTCGTTCTTATAGCCGACATCATTTATATAACAGCTGTACAAGCTGCTGGATCCATAATTCAGCCGCCATTTTCGTTCTTATAGCCACCATCCTTTATATAAGAGCCTAACAAGCTGGTGCCATCCTTTATATTACAGCTATACATGCTGCTGGAACCATTCTACAACCACCATTTTGTGTCTTATAGCCGCCATCCTTTATATAACAGCTCTAATACAGCCGCCATTTTCGTTCTAATAGCCGGCATTGTTTATATAACAGCTATACAAGCTGCTGGATCCATATTTCAGCCGCCATTTTCGTTCTTATAGCCACCATCCTTTATGCAAGAGCCTAACAAGCTGCTGCCATCCTTTCATATTACAGCTATACAAGCTGCTGGAACTATTCTACAAACACCATTTTGTGTCTTATAGCCGCCATCCTTTATATAACAGCTATACAAGCTGGTGGAACCGTTCTACTGCTGCCATTTTGAATCTTATAGCCGCCATTCTTTATATAACAGCTATAGAAGCTGCTGGGACCATTCTACGGCCGCCATTTTTAGTCCTATAGCCTTTATCCTTTATATAACAGCTATTCTAGCTGCTAGAACCATTCTACAAGCGACATTTTGAGTCTTATAGCCGCCATCCTTTCTATAACAGCTATACAAGCTGCTCGAACCATTCTACAACCACCATTTTCGTTCTTATAGCCGGCGTCGTTTCTATAACATCTATACAAGTTGCTGGAACCAAAATAAAGCCGCCATTTTCGTTCTTTTAACCGCCAACCTTTATATAATAGCTATACAAGCTGCTAGAACCATTCTATACAATCTGCTGGATCCGTAATACTGCCGCCATTTTGAGTCGTATAGCCGCCATCGTTTCTATAACAAATATACGAGCTGCTAGAACCATTCTACAACCGCCATTTTGAGTCTTATTGCCGCCATCCTTTACATAAGAGCTATAGAAGCTGGTGGAACCGTTCTACTGTCGCCATTTAGAGTCGTATAGCCATCGTTTCTATAACAAATATACGAGCTGCTGGAACCATTCTACTAACGCCATTTAGAAGCCGCCATCGTTAAACAAATAACGAGCGCGAAACATCACAACCGCCATTTAGTCATGCCGCCATCCTTACAAAACAGCTATAAAACTGCGCCAGTTTGAGTTATAGCCGCAATCGTTTCTATAACAGCTATACGAGCTGCTGGAACCATTCTGCAACCGCCATTTTGAGTCTTTTAGCCGCCATTCTTTACATCATAGCTATACAAGCTGATGGATCCGTAATACTGCCGCCATTTTGAGTCGTATAGCCGCCATTTTAAGTCAAATAGCCGCCATCGTTTCTATAACAGCTATACGAGCTGCTGGAACCATTCTAGAAGCGACATTTTGTGTCTTATAGCCGCCATTCTTTCTATAACAGCTATACAAGCTGCTGGAACCATTCTATAGCCGCCATTTTCGTTCTTATAGCCGGCATCGTTTATATAACAGCTATACAAGCTGCTGGAACCGTTCTCTTAGCCGCCATCTTTTAAATAACAGCTGTAGAAGCTGCTGGAACCATTCTATAGCCGCCATTTTTTGACATATAGCCTTTATCCTTTATATAAAAGCTGGTGGAACCGTTCTACTGCTGCCATTTTGAGTCTTATAGCCGCCATCCTTTACATAACAGCTATACAAGCTGCTGGGACCATTCTACAGCCGCCAATTTGATTCTTATAGCCGCCATCTTTTACAGCTATAGAAGCTGCTGGAACTGTTCTACTGCCGCCATTTTGAGTCTTATAGCCGCTATCTTTTACAGAACAGTTATAGAATCTGCTGGATCCGTAATATGGCCGCCATCCTATAGCCGCTATCCTTTACATATATATTATGTATTATGGTTATAATACAGCTGCCTTTTTGAGTCTTATCCTTTACATAACAGCTATAGAAGCTGCTGGAACCGTTCTACTGCCGCCATTTTGAGTCTTATAGCCGCTATCTTTTACAGAACAGTTATAGAATCTGCTGGATCCGTAATACGGCAGCCATTTTGAGTCCTATAGCCGCTATCCTTTAGATATGTATTATGTATTATGGTTATAATACAGCTGCCATTTTGAGTCTTATGGCCGCCATCCTTTACATAACAGCTATAGAAGCTGCTGGGACCATTCTACAGCTGCCCTTTTGAGTCTTATAGCCGCCATCCTTTACATAACAGCTATACAACCTTCTTTGACCATTCTACATCCGCCATTTTGAGTCTTTTAACCGCCATCCTTTACAAACCAGCTATAGAAGCTGCTGGAACCGTTCTACTACCGCCATTTTGAGTCTTATAGCCGCCATCCTTTACATCATAGCTATACAAGCTGCCATTTTGAGTCGTATAGCCGGCATCGTTTTTATAACAGCTATACGAGCTGCTGGAACCATTCTATACAATCTGCTGGATCCGTAATACTGCCGCCATTTTGAGTCGTATAGCCGCACTCGTTTCTATAACAAAGATACGAGCTGCTGGAACCATAATACAGCCGCCATTTTTGTTCTTATAGCCGGCGTCGTTTATATAAGAGCCTAACAAGCTGGTCCCATCATTTATATTACAGCTATACAAGCTGCTGGAACCATTCTACAACCACCATTTTGTGTCTTATAGCCGCCATCCTTTATATAACATCTATACAAGTTGCTGGAACCAAAATAAAGCGGCCATTTTCGTTCTTTTAACCGCCAACCTTTATATAATAGCTATACAAGCTGCTAGAACCATTCTATACAAACTGCTGGATCCGTAATACTGCCGCCATTTTGAGTCGTATAGCCGCCATCGTTTCTATAACAGCTATACGAGCTGCTGGAACCATTCTACAAGCGACATTTTGAGTCTTATAGCCGCCATTCTTTCTATAACAACTATACAAGCTGCTGGAATTCTGCCGCCATTTTCGTTCTTATAGCCACCATCCTTTATATAAGAGCCTAACAAGCTGGTGCCATCATTTATATTACAGCTATACAAGCTGCTGGAACCATTCTACAACCACCATTTTGTGTCTTATAGCCGCCATCCTTTATATAACATTTATACAAGTTGCTGGAAGCAAAATAAAGCCGCCATTTTCGTTCTTTTAACCGCCAACCTTTATATAATAGCTATACAAGCTGCTAGAACCATTCTATACTATCTGCTGGATCCGTAATACTGCCGCCATTTTGAGTCGTATAGCTGCCAACGTTTCTCTAACAAATATACGAGTTGGTGGAACCATTCTACTGTCGCCCTTTTGAGTCGTATAGCCGCCATCGTTTCTATAACAAATATACGAGCTGCTGGAACCATTCTACAAGCGACATTTTGAGTCTTATAGCCGCCATTCTTTCTATAACAGCTATACAAGCTGCTGGAACCATAATACAGCCGCCATTTTCGTTCTTAGAGCCGGCATCGTTTACATAACAGCTATACAAGCTGCTGGATCCATAATTCAGCCGCCATTTTCGTTCTTATAGCCACCATTCTTTATATAAGAGCCTAACAAGCTGGTGCCATCATTTATATTACAGCTATACAAGCTGCTGGAACCATTCTACAACCACCATTTTGTGTCTTATAGCCGCCATCCTTTATATAACATCTATACAAGTTGCTGGAACCATAATAAAGCCGCCATTTTCGTTCTTTTAACCGCCAACCTTTATATTGTCTGGACGTTGACGCGTACAATACGAAGTACGTTTAAGTGACCCTTACGACACTAGGACATAGCCTGTTTCGCGCGAGCCCAAGCAGAGCGCTGTCCACCTCCCGCCCGACCGACCGTGAGGCGCAGCCTTATATCGGACGGCACGGTCGCGTGGACAAATACAAGTATAACGGACAAACAATTAAAAATTAGATTAACTACAGCTAATTACGAGCTAAATGTGCTAAAGTAGAGGTTTTCACAAGAGAAAGAGAGGCTTCTGAACTGATTACGGGATACAGAAGATTGTAATCAGAACATAGGACTCGAAAAGGTTCATGCAAAGAATAGTTAGAACTACAATGTTTTAAAGATAGAGGAATAAAATTTCTAGTAGGTCTACGGGGTACAGATAGGTTTAACTGGTTCAATAGCTCAGGAGAGTCTATTTCACCTATTAAAAGTTTATGAATAAAGATAGCACCAAGCATTACTCTACGATTAAATAATGAAGGAAGATTGATTAAAAGAAGCCTGCTGGAGTATGATGGCAAATTGACATTGCGATCCCAATTTAGACCACGAAGAGCAATTAGCAGAAATTGCTTTTGAACAGATTCAAATTTACTTTGGTGCGTCTCATATTAAGGTGACCATATGCAAGATCCGTACTCTAAGATAGGACGGATTAATGAAGTATACAGAAGTTTGGTTGTGTACGGATCGTCCAACTCTTTTGACCATCGTTTCACAAACCCAAGAACATTCATAGCTTTACTAACTGTAGCAGAAATATGAGGATTAAAGGTTAATTTATGGTCCATAAGAACACCTAAGTCATTGACAATATCTAACCGCTCTAAGGCAGTGTCGTTAAGATAATAAGTTGCTAAGTGTGGAGTGCATCTATAAAAAGACATAACTTTACATTTAGAGCCGTTAAGGTTTAATAGGTTGGTTTCACACCAACTCTGAAGATCATTAAGATCCGATTGAAGTAGGCAAGAAGACGATATGTCTTTAAAACTGAGGTAAAGCTTAACATCATCCGCGTACATAAGCACCCGAGAATGTGACACTACCAATGGAAGATCATTTATAAAAAGAGTGAGTAGCAATGGACCCAAATGACTACCCTGAGGTACTCCAGAAGTCACTTGGATGGTCTTAGAAAATAAAGACTTAAAGAGGACCTTTTGTGTACGCTTAGAAAGATATTGAAGAATCCAATCTAGCAAAATGCTGGGGATGCCAAGTGCATTTAACTTATATAAAAGTAGAGTGTGATTAACAGAGTCAAAGGCCTTGCTGAAGTCAGTATAAATGACGTCGGTTTGCACAGCAGTCTTGAACCCTTTGATTGAGTGAGATGTAAATTCTAATAGGTTAGTAGTTGTCGATCTACGTTTTTTAAACCCATGTTGGGATGACGAAATGATTAAGCTACAAAAATGCTGCAATTGAGACGTTATTATTTTCTCAAATGCTTTGGGTATGGCAGACAATTTAGAAATACCCCTATAATTGGAGGCTTCGGACTTTTTCCCCTTTTTATGAAGAGGAATAATATATGATTCCTTCCAGATGGACGGGAAGGCGGAATATGTAACGGACAGTGTAAACAACTTAAGTATTGGCTTACATAGGGCCTCTGCGCAAAACATTAATACGCAGCCTGGTATTCCATCAGGGCCAGGTGCATATATTGAAAATCGAACTTTTTTCAAACACAGGGTCTAAAACGCAATTAGACGATTGCAAGTGATAAGGATAAGGAGGAAGTATGGAATATACGAACAAGTAATATAGGCAGAAAAAGAATTAAGAGAAATTTTAACACAAACAAATTCAATCTCCTGATTGGAAGACTGTACAATTTCAGACGAGAACGCCGAATCAACAGCGATCAAAACACCACCACCATGACGGATAGTCCGATCATGTCTATATATTAAATATTTTGATGGGAGAATTGAAGCATCGGCAATATCAGGCTTCAGCCAAGTCTCAGTAAAGGCAAGAATATGAAAGTCAAAAGCTAAACTATCTACATAGAGTCTAGAGAGTTTAGACTTTAGTCCCCGTACGTTCTGATAGGCCAGAGTTAGGGACGAAATTATTTTTTTGACTCGCCAACAGGTGCAGACGAGCCGGAAGGAACGTTATTCACAGATTCTTCTTTTTTATACCCTTGCAGAGGGTATTATAAAATTGGTCAGATGTTTGTAACGCACAGAAGGAGACGTTTCCGACCCCATAAAGTATATATATGAGAAGCTGAGTCGATATAGCCATGTCCGTCTGTCCGTCGGTGCGTACGCGTTTTACTCAGCCATCTTAAGAGCTATCGGGATGAAATTTTTTTTGGGGGCTTATTTTTACCCAGTTGAGATAAAGTATGAAAATCATCGGGATCGGACTACTACATCATATAGCTCTGGAACAAAAATTTTTGCAAAAATTGGAGTATCCCCATGAAATTTACCAATATAATAGAATTTGGTATAAAATCTCAGATCCCAAAATTTGAATTTGATCGGATAAATAGAACACAAGTTACAGTCAATACAAATCGGTTCTACGTCATCAGCAAAATCAAACAGATCACATGCATACACACACACAGACGCAAAGCTACACGAACTGTATGTGTATGCGTGCGATGCTTTGGAAGTTAGAAGAAGAAAAATTGTAGTAAGAAGAGTAATAATTTGAATGTTTTGTTTGTGTATTGATGAATTGAGTTGCAGGGAAAGAAATTTCAAAATGTAAAAATATTATTGCCAAGGACTGCAAGGGTATATAAACTTTGGCATAGCCGATGTTAGCTTCTTTGATATTTATTGTATACTCTTTTACAAAGAGGTGTTCCGTATATGAAAAACGGAACTTTTCCACAGCAATGTTTGGTGCTTGAACTTTGCCCTGCATGTAGGCTTTGACTTCTTCAGAAGTAGTATTGGGATCAAGCCGCGAAATAAAAATTTGCTTTTTGGGTGGAACTACAACAAGGGAACTAGAAGTGCCAGGCAAAGCAGTAGCAGCAACAGCTGCTAGAACCATTCTATACAATCTGCTGGATCCGTAATACTGCCGACATTTTGAGTCGTATAGCCGCCATCGTTTCTATAACAAATATACGAGCTGAACCTTTCTACAACCGCCATTTTGAGTCTTATTGCCGCCATCCTTTACATGACAGCTATAGAAGCTGCTGGTGCCATTCTACAGCCGCCATTTTGAGTCGTATAGCTGCCATCGTTTCTATAACAAATATACGAGCTGCTGGAACCATTCTACTGACGCCCTTTTGAGTCGTATAGCCGCCATCGTTTCTATAACAAATATACGAGCTGCTGGAACCATTCTACAAGCGACATTTTGAGTCTTATAGGCGCCATCCTTTCTATAACAGCTATAGAAGCTGCTGGAACCGTTCTACCCCCATTTTGAGTCGTTTAGCCCATCGTTTCTATAACAAATATAAGAGCTGCGAACCATCCTTCAGGCGACATTTTGAGTCTTATAGGCGCCATTCTTTCTATAACAGCTATAGAAGCTACTGGAACCATTCTACTGCCGCCATTTTGAGTCTTATAGCCGCCATCTTTTACAGAACAGCTATAGAATCTGCTGGTACCATTCTACGTCCGCCATTTTGAGTCTTATAGCCGCCATCCTTTACATATGTATTACGTATTATGGTTATAATACAGCTGCCATTTTGAGTCTTATGGCCGCCATCTATTACATAACAGCTATAGAATGCTGGGACCATTCTACAGCCGCCCTTTTGAGTCTTATAGCCCCATCCTTTACATAACAGCTAACAAGCTGCTTGACCATCTACATCCGCCATTTTGAGTCTTATAGCCGCCATCCTTTACAAACCAGCTATAGAAGCGCTGGAACCGTCCTACCGCCATTTTGAGTCTTATAGCCGCCATCCTTTACATAACAGCTATAGAAGCTGCTGGGACCATTCTACAACCGCCATTTTGAGTTTTATAGCCGCCATCCTTTACAAACCAGCTATAGAAGCTGCTGGAACCGTTCTTATAGCCGCCATCCCTTACATCATAGCCATACAAGCTGCTGGATCCGTAATACTGCCGCCATTTTGAGTCGTATAGCCGCCATTTTGAGTCGTTTAGCAGCCATCGTTTCTATAACAGCTATACGCGCTGCTGGAACCATTCTATACAATCTGCTGGATCCGTAATACTGCCGCCATTTTGAGTCGTATAGCCGCCATCGTTTCTATAACAAATATACGAGCTGCTGGAACCATTCTAAAACCGCCATTTCGAGTCTTATAGCCGCCATCCTTTACATCATAGCCATACAAGCTGCGTGATCCGTAATACTGCCGCCATTTTGAGTCGTATAGCCGCCATTTTGAGTCATATAGCCGCCATCGTTTCTTAACAGATATACGAGCTGCTGGAACCATTCTACTGTCGCCATTTTGAGTCGTATAGCCGCCATCGTTTCTATAACAAATATACGAGCTGCTGGAACCATTCTACAACCGCCATTTTGAGTCTTATTGCCGCTATCCTTTACATAACAGCTAAAAAAGCTGCTGAAACCGTTCTACTGTCGCTATTTTGAGTCGTATAGCCGCCATCGTTTCTATAACAAATATACGAGCTGCTGGAAGCTATACAAGCTGTTGGATCCGTAATACTGCCGCCATTTTGAGTCGTATAGCCGCCATTTTGAGTCGTATAGCCGCCATCGTTTCTATAACAGCTATACGAGCTGCTGGAACCATTCTACAAGCGACATTTTGAGTCTTATAGCCGCCATTCTTTCTATAACAGCTATACAAGCTGCTGGAACCTTAATACAGCCGCCATTTTCGTTCTTATAGCCGGCATAGTTTATATAACAACTATACAAGCTGCTGGAACAGTTCTTTTAGCCGCCATCTTTTACACAACAGCTGTTGAAGCTGCTGGAACCATTCTATAGCCGCCATTTTTAGTCTTATAGCCTTTATCCTTTATTTAACAGCTGGTGGAACCGTTCTACTGCTGCCATTTTGAGTCTTATAGCCGCCATCCTTTATATAACAGCTATACAAGCTGCTGGGACCAAGCCAATTTGATTCTTATAGCCGCTATCCTTACATAACAGCTATAGAAGCTGCTGGGACCATTCTACAGCCGCCAATTTGATTCTTATATATCTTTTACAGAACAGTTATAGAATCTGCTGGAACCGTAGTACGGCCGCCATTTTGAGTCTTATAGCCGCTATCCTTTACATATGTATTATGTATTATGGTTATAATACAGCTGTTATTTTGAGTCTTATGGCCGCCATCCTTTACATAACAGCTATAGAAGCTGCTGGGACCATTGTACAGCCGCCCTTTTGAGTCTTATAGCCGCCATCCTTTACATAACAGCTATACAAGCTGCTGGGACCATTCTACAGCCGCCAATTTGATTCTTATAGCCGCCATCCTTTACATAACAGCTATAGAAGCTGCTGGAACCGTTCTACTGCCGCCATTTTGAGTCTTATAGGCGCTATCTTTTACAGAACAGTTATAGAATCTGCTGGTTTCGTAATACGGCCGTCATTTTGAGTCTTATAGCCGCTATCCTTTACATAAGTATTATGTATTATGGTTATAATACAGCTGCCATTTTGAGTCTTATAGCCGCTATACTTTACATCATAGCTATACAAGCTGCTGGATCCGTAATACTGCCGCCATTTTGAGTCGTATAGCCGCCATCGTTTCTACAACAAATATTCGAGCTGAACCTTTCTAAAACCGCCATTTTGAGTCTTATTGCCGCCATCCTTTACATAACAGCTATAGAAGCTGCTGAAACCGTTCTACTGCCGCCATTTTGAGTCTTATAGCCGCTATCCTTTACATATGTATTATGTATTATGGTTATAATACAGCCGCCAATTTGATTCTTATAGCCGCCATCCTTTACATAACAGCTATCGAAGCTGCTGGGACTATTCTACAGCCGCCATTTTGAGTCTTATAGCCGCCATACTTTACATCATAGCTATACAAGCTGCTGGATCCGTAATACTGCCGCCATTTTGAGTCGTATAGCCGCCATCGTTTCTATAACAAATATACGAGCTGAACCTTTCTAAAACCGTCATTTTGAGTCCTATTGCCGCCATCCTTTACATAACAGCTATAGAAGCTGCTGGAACCGTTCTACTGTCGCCATTTTAAGTCGTATAGCTGCCATCGTTTCTATAACAAATATACGAGCTGCTGGAACCATTCTACTGTCGCCTTTTTGAGTCATATAGCCGCCATCGTTTCTATAACAAATATACGAGCTGCTGGAACCATTCTACTGTCGCCATTTTGAGTCGTTTAGCCGCCATCGTTTCTATAACAAATATACGAGCTGCTGGAACCATTCTACAACCGCCATTTTGAGTCTTATTGCCGCCATCCTTTACATAAGTATTATGTATTATGGTTATAATACAGCTGCCATTTTGAGTCTTATAGCCGCTATACTTTACATCATAGCTATACAAGCTGCTGGATCCGTAATACTGCCGCCATTTTGAGTCGTATAGCCGCCATCGTTTCTATAACAAATATACGAGCTGCTGGAACCATTCTACTGTCGCCATTTTGAGTCGTTTAGCCGCCATCGTTTCTATAACAAATATACGAGCTGCTGGAACCATTCTACAACCGCCATTTTGAGTCTTATTGCCGCCATCCTTTACATAACAGCTATAAAAGCTGCTGGAACCGTTCTACTGTCGCCATTTTGAGTCGTTTAGCCGCCATCGTTTCTATAACAAATATACGAGCTGCTGGAACCATTCTACAACCGCCATTTTGAGTCTTATTGCCGCCATCCTTTACATAAGTATTATGTATTATGGTTATAATACAGCTGCCATTTTGAGTCTTATAGCCGCTATACTTTACATCATAGCTATACAAGCTGCTGGATCCGTAATACTGCCGCCATTTTGAGTCGTATAGCCGCCATCGTTTCTATAACAAATATACGAGCTGAACCTTTCTAAAACCGTCATTTTGAGTCCTATTGCCGCCATCCTTTACATAACAGCTATAGAAGCTGCTGGAACCGTTCTACTGTCGCCATTTTAAGTCGTATAGCTGCCATCGTTTCTATAACAAATATACGAGCTGCTGGAACCATTCTACTGTCGCCATTTTGAGTCATATAGCCGCCATCGTTTCTATAACAAATATACGAGCTGCTGGAACCATTCTACTGTCGCCATTTTGAGTCGTTTAGCCGCCATCGTTTCTATAACAAATATACGAGCTGCTGGAACCATTCTACAACCGCCATTTTGAGTCTTATTGCCGCCATCCTTTACATAAGTATTATGTATTATGGTTATAATACAGCTGCCATTTTGAGTCTTATAGCCGCTATACTTTACATCATAGCTATACAAGCTGCTGGAACCGTTCTACTGCCGCCATTTTGAGTCTTATAGCCGCTATCCTTTACATATGTATTATGTATTATGGTTATAATACAGCCGCCAATTTGATTCTTATAGCCGCCATCCTTTACATAACAGCTATCGAAGCTGCTGGGACTATTCTACAGCCGCCATTTTGAGTCTTATAGCCGCCATACTTTACATCATAGCTATACAAGCTGCTGGATCCGTAATACTGCCGCCATTTTGAGTCGTATAGCCGCCATCGTTTCTATAACAAATATACGAGCTGAACCTTTCTAAAACCGTCATTTTGAGTCCTATTGCCGCCATCCTTTACATAACAGCTATAGAAGCTGCTGGAACCGTTCTACTGTCGCCATTTTAAGTCGTATAGCTGCCATCGTTTCTATAACAAATATACGAGCTGCTGGAACCATTCTACAACCGCCATTTTGAGTCTTATTGCCGCCATCCTTTACATAACAGCTATAAAAGCTGCTGGAACCGTTCTACTGTCGCCATTTTGAGTCGTTTAGCCGCCATCGTTTCTATAACAAATATACGAGCTGCTGGAACCATTCTACAACCGCCATTTTGAGTCTTATTGCCGCCATCCTTTACATAAGTATTATGTATTATGGTTATAATACAGCTGCCATTTTGAGTCTTATAGCCGCTATACTTTACATCATAGCTATACAAGCTGCTGGATCCGTAATACTGCCGCCATTTTGAGTCGTATAGCCGCCATCGTTTCTATAACAAATATACGAGCTGAACCTTTCTAAAACCGTCATTTTGAGTCCTATTGCCGCCATCCTTTACATAACAGCTATAGAAGCTGCTGGAACCGTTCTACTGTCGCCATTTTAAGTCGTATAGCTGCCATCGTTTCTATAACAAATATACGAGCTGCTGGAACCATTCTACTGTCGCCATTTTGAGTCATATAGCCGCCATCGTTTCTATAACAAATATACGAGCTGCTGGAACCATTCTACAACCGCCATTTTGAGTCTTATTGCCGCCATCCTTTACATAACAGCTATAAAAGCTGCTGGAACCGTTCTACTGTCGCCATTTTGAGTCGTTTAGCCGCCATCGTTTCTATAACAAATATACGAGCTGCTGGAACCATTCTACAACCGCCATTTTGAGTCTTATAGCCGCCATCCTTTACATCATAGCTATACAAGCTGCTGGATCCGTAATACTGCCGCCACTTTGAGTCGTATAGCCGCCATTTTGAGTCGTATAGCCGCCATCGTTTCTATAACAAATATACGAGCTGCTGGAACCATTCTACTGTCGCCATTTTGAGTCGTATAGCCGCCATGGTTTCTATAACAAATATACGAGCTGCTGGAACCATTCTACAACCGCCATTTTGAGTTTATTGCCGCCATCCTTTACATAACAGTTATAAAAGCTGCTGGAACCGTTCTTTTAGCCGCCATCTTTTATACAACAGCTGTAGAAGCTGCTGGAACCATTCTATAGCCGCCATTTTTAGTCTTATAGCCTTTATCCTTTATTTAACAGCTGGTGGAACCGTTCTACTGCTGCCATTTTGAGTCTTATAGCCGCTATCCTTTATATACCAGCTATACAAGCTGCTGGGACCATTCTACAGCCGCCAATTATATTCTTATAGCCGCCATCCTTTACATAACAGCTATAGAAGCTGCTGGAACCGTTCTACTGCCGCCATTTTGAGTCTTATAGCCGCTATCTTTTAAAGAACAGTTATAGAATCTGCTGGAACCGTAATACGGCCGCCATTTTGAGTCTTATAGCCGCTATCCTTTACATATGTATTATGTATTATGGTTATAATACAGCTGCCATTTGGAGTCTTATGGCCGCCATCTTTTACATAACAGCTATAGAAGCTGCTGGGACCATTCTACAGCCGCCCTTTTGAGTCTTATAGCCGCCATCCTTTATATACCAGCTATACAAGCTGCTGGGACCATTCTACAGCCGCCAATTATATTCTTAAAGCCGCCGTCCTTTACATATCAGCTATAGAAGCTGCTGGAACCGTTCTACTGCCGCCATTTTGAGTCTTATAGCCGCTATCTTTTACAGAACAGTTATAGAATCTGCTGGAACCGTAATACGGCCGCCATTTTGAGTCTTATAGCCGTTATCCTTTACATATGTATTATGTATTATGGTTATAATACAGCTGCCATTTTGAGTCTTATTGCCGCCATCCTTTACATCACTGCTATACAAGCTGCTGGATTCGTAATACTGCCGCCATTTTGAGTCGCATAGCCGCCATTTTGAGTCAAATAGCTGCCATCGTTTCTATAACAAATATACGAGCTGCTGGAACCATTCTACTGTCGCCATTTTGAGTCATATAGCCGCCATCGTTTCTATAACAAATATACGAGCTGCTGGAACCATTCTACAACCGCCATTTTGAGTTTATTGCCGCCATCCTTTACATAACAGCTATAAAAGCTGCTGAAACCGTTCTACTGTCGCTATTTTGAGTCGTATAGCCGCCATCGTTTCTATAACAGATGTACGAGCTGCTGGAACCATTCTGCGACCGCCATTTTGAGTCTTATAGCCGCCATCCGTTACATCATAGCTATACAAGCTGCTGGATCCGTAATACTGCCGCCATTTTGAGTCGTATAGCCGCCATTTTGAGTCGTATAGCCGCCATCGTTTCTATAACAGCTATACGAGCTGCTGGAACCATTCTACAAGCGACATTTTGAGTCTTATAGCCGCCATTCTTTCTATAACAGCTATACAAGCTGCTGGAACCATAATACAGCCGCCATTTTCGTTCTTATAGCCGGCATCGTTTATATAACAACTATACAAGCTGCTGGAACCGTTCTTTTAGCCGCCATATTTTATACAACAGCTGTAGAAGCTGCTGGAACCATTCTATAGCCGCCATTTTTAGTCTTATAGCCTTTATCCTTTATTTAACAGCTGGTGGAACCGTTCTACTGCTGCCATTTTGAGTCTTATAGCCGCCATCCTTTATATACCAGCTATACAAGCTGCTGGGACCATTCTACAGCCGCCAATTATATTCTTATAGCCGCCATCCTTTACATAACAGCTATAGAAGCTGCTGGAACCGTTCTACTGCCGCCATTTTGAGTCTTATAGCCGCTATCTTTTACAGAACAGTTATAGAATCTGCTGGAACCGTAATACGGCCGCCATTTTGAGTCTTATAGCCGCTATCCTTTACATATGTATTATGTATTATGGTTATAATACAGCTGCCATTTTGAGTCTTATGGCCGCCATCCTTTACATAACAGCTATAGAAGCTGCTGGGACCATTCTACAGCCGCCCTTTTGAGTCTTATAGCCGCCATCCTTTATATACCAGCTATACAAGCTGCTGGGACCATTCTACAGCCGCCAATTATATTCTTAAAGCCGCCATCCTTTACATAACAGCTATAGAAGCTGCTGGAACCGTTCTACTGCCGCCATTTTGTTTCTTATAGCCGCTATCTTTTACAGAACAGTTATAGAATCTGCTGGAACCGTAATACGGCCGCCATTTTGAGTCTTATAGCCGCTATCCTTTACATGTGTATTATGTATTATGGTTATAATACAGCTGGCATTTTGAGTCTTATAGCCGCTATCTTTTACAGAACAGTTATAGAATCTGCTGGAACCGTAATACGGCCGCCATTTTGAGTCTTATAGCCGCTATCCTTTACATATATATTATGTATTATGGTCATAATACAGCTGCCATTTTGAGTCTTATAGCCGCCATTCTTTCTATAACAGCTATACAAGCTGCTGGAACCTTAATACAGCCGCCATTTTCGTTCTTATAGCCGGCATAGTTTATATAACAACTATACAAGCTGCTGGTACCGTTCTTTTAGCCGCCATCTTTTATACAACAGCTGTTGAAGCTGCTGGAACCATTCTATAGCCGCCATTTTTATACCATACACCCATAGGGTGAAATGGTATATTAAAGTCGCCAAAATGTATGTAACAGGCAGAAGGAAGCTTTTCCGACCCCATAAAGTATATATATTCTTGATCAGTATCAACAGCCGAGTCGATCTAGCCATGTCCGTCTGTCCGTCCGTCCGTCCGTCTGTCCGTCTGTCCGTCCGTATGAACGCCTAGTTCTCGGAGACTATAAGAGATAGAGCCACCAAATTTGAAATGTAGGCTCGTGTGGTATGTAGAGTGATCGAGTTTGTTTCAAATTTTTGCCACGCCCCTTTCCGCCCCCGTAATTCAAAAAAAACGTTTATCTCAAAAACTATTGCAGCTAGAGACACCATATTTGGTATGTATATTTGCTTAGTAAATGCGCTCATTTTGTAATTATATAGATTTTGCCACGCCCCTTGCCGCCCCCGCAATTCAAAAAAAACGTTTTTCTCAAAAACTATTGCAGCTA
Source organism: Drosophila paulistorum (assembly GCA_018152135.1). Classification (NCBI taxonomy): domain Eukaryota; kingdom Metazoa; phylum Arthropoda; class Insecta; order Diptera; family Drosophilidae; genus Drosophila; species Drosophila paulistorum. Next base: position 680,983 of record JAECXG010000273.1, on the reverse strand, counting down.
GAGACACCATATTTGGTATGTATATTTGCTTAGTAAATACGCTCATTTTGTAATTATAAAGATTTTGCCACGCCCCTTTCCGCCCCCGAAATTTGAAAAACTCGATTATCTCCCGTAATTTTTCACCTTGTGGAATCAAATTTGGCACACTTGAAATTGATACTAATATCCAGCAAAATACCAAATTTGATCAAAATCGGACAAAAAATAGCCAAGTTATGCATAAAACCGTTTTTCCAAAAGACCGGAGTTGGCCGTTGCCGGGTGGGGCGCTAGGGTGCTCAAATGCATGAGTGAGCGAGACACTAAGATATGCTTGTAAAAAGCATGTGAACAGAACTTTATTAAATTAGGCAAATGCTGTTATTATTTTGTTATTTGTTATTACAAATTTGAAATATGTATTTGTTTTACTGGTGTATGGTATACCTAAGTCGGCGAGACGACTTACTTACTTCATTAGTCTTATAGCCTTTATCCTTTATTTAACAGCTGGTGGAACCGTTCTACTGCTGCCATTTTGAGTCTTATAGCCGCCATCCTTTATACAACAGCTATACAAGCTGCTGGGACCATTCTACAGCCGCCAATTTGATTCTTATAGCCGCCATCCTTTACATAACAGCTATAGAAGCTGCTGGAACCGTTCTACTGCCGCCATTTTGAGTCTTATAGCCGCTATCTTTTACAGAACAGTTATAGAATCTGCTGGAACCGTAGTACGGCCGCCATTTTGAGTCTTATAGCCGCTATCCTTTACATATGTATTATGTATTATGGTTATAATACAGCTGTTATTTTGAGCCTAATGGCCGCCATCCTTTACATAACAGCTATAGAAGCTGCTGGGACCATTGTACAGCCGCCCTTTTGAGTCTTATAGCCGCCATCCTTTACATAACAGCTATACAAGCTGCTGGGACCATTCTACAGCCGCCAATTTGATTCTTATAGCCGCCATCCTTTACATAACAGCTATAGAAGCTGCTGGAACCGTTCTACTGCCGCCATTTTGAGTCTTATAGGCGCTATCTTTTACAGAACAGTTATAGAATCTGCTGGATCCGTAATACTGCCGCCATTTTGAGTCTTATAGCCGCTATCCTTTACATAAGTATTATGTATTATGGTTATAATACAGCTGCCATTTTGAGTCTTATAGCCGCTATACTTTACATCATAGCTATACAAGCTGCTGGATCCGTAATACTGCCGCCATTTTGAGTCGTATAGCCGCCATCGTTTCTACAACAAATATTCGAGCTGAACCTTTCTAAAACCGCCATTTTGAGTCTTATTGCCGCCATCCTTTACATAACAGCTATAGAAGCTGCTGGAACCGTTCTCCTGCCGCCATTTTGAGTCTTATAGCCGCTATCCTTTACATATGTATTATGTATTATGGTTATAATACAGCCGCCAATTTGATTCTTATAGCCGCCATCCTTTACATAACAGCTATCGAAGCTGCTGGGACTATTCTACAGCCGCCATTTTGAGTCTTATAGCCGCCATACTTTACATCATAGCTATGCAAGCTGCTGGATCCGTAATACTGCCGCCATTTTGAGTCGTATAGCCGCCATCGTTTCTATAACAAATATACGAGCTGAACCTTCCTAAAACCGCCATTTTGAGTCTTGTTGCCGCCATCCTTTACATAACAGCTATAGAAGCTGCTGGAACCGTTCTACTGTCGCCATTTTAAGTCGTATAGCTGCCATCGTTTCTATAACAAATATTCGAGCTGCTGGAACCATTCTACTATCGCCATTTTGAGTCATATAGCCGCCATCGTTTCTATAACAAATATACGAGCTGCTGAAACCATTCTACAACCGCCATTTTGAGTCTTATTGCCGCCATCCTTTACATAACAGCTATAAAAGCTGCTGGAACCGTTCTACTGTCGCCATTTTGAGTCGTTTAGCCGCCATCGTTTCTATAACAAATATACGAGCTGCTGGAACCATTCTACAACCGCCATTTTGAGTCTTATAGCCGCCATCCTTTACATCATAGCTATACAAGCTGCTGGATCCGTAATACTGCCGCCAATTTGAGTCGTTTAGCCGCCATTTTGAGTCGTATAGCCGCCATCGTTTCTATAACAAATATACGAGCTGCTGGAACCATTCTACTGTCGCCATTTTGAGTCGTATAGCCGCCATCGTATCTATAACAAATATGCGAGCTGCTGGAACCATTCTACAACCGCCATTTTGAGTTTATTGCCGCCATCCTTTACATAACAGCTATAAAAGCTGCTGAAACCGTTCTACTGTCGCTATTTTGAGTCGTATAGCCGCCATCGTTTCTATAACAAATGTACGAGCTGCTGGAACCATTCTAAAATCGCCATTTTGAGTCTTATTGCCGCCATCCTTTACATCACAGCTATACAAGCTGCTGGATTCGTAATACTGCCGCCATTTTGAGTCGCATAGCCGCCATTTTGAGTCATATAGCCGCCATCGTTTCTATAACAAATATACGAGCTGCTGGAACCATTCTACTGTCGCCATTTTGAGTCGTATAGCCGCCATCGTTTCTATAACAAATATACGAGCTGCTGGAACCATTCTACAACCGCCATTTTGAGTTTATTGCCGCCATCCTTTACATAACAGCTATAAAAGCTGCTGAAACCGTTCTACTGTCGCTATTTTGATTCGTATAGCCGCCATCGTTTCTATATCAAATGTACGAGCTGCTGGAACCATTCTGCGACCGCCATTTTGAGTCTTATAGCCGCCATTCGTTACATCATAGCTATACAAGCTGCTGGATCCGTAATACTGCCGCCATTTTGAGTCGTATAGCCGCCATTTTGAGTCGTATAGCCGCCATCGTTTCTATAACAGCTATACGAGCTGCTGGAACCATTCTACAAGCGACATTTTGAGTCTTATAGCCGCCATTCTTTCTATAACAGCTATACAAGCTGCTGGAACCATAATACAGCCGCCATTTTCGTTCTTATAGCCGGCATCGTTTATATAACAACTATACAAGCTGCTGGAACCGTTCTTTTCGCCGCCATCTTTTATACAACAGCTGTAGAAGCTGCTGGAACCATTCTATAGCCGCCATTTTTAGTCTTATAGCCTTTATCCTTTATTTAACAGCTGGTGGAACCGTTCTACTGCTGCTTTGAGTCTTTTAGCCGCCATCCTTTATATACCAGCTATACAAGCTGCTGGGACCATTCTTCAGCCGCCAATTATATTCTTATAGCCGCCATCCTTTACATAACAGCTATAGAAGCTGCTGGAACCGTTCTACTGCCGCCATTTTGAGTCTTATAGCCGCTATCTTTTACAGAACAGTTATAGAATCTGCTGAAACCGTAATACGGCCGCCATTTTGAGTCTTATAGCCGCTATCCTTTACATATGTATTATGTATTATGGTTATAATACAGCTGCCATTTTGAGTCTTATGGCCGCCATCCTTTACATAACAGCTATAGAAGCTGCTGGGACCATTCTACAGCCGCCCTTTTGAGTCTTATAGCCGCCATCCTTTATATACCAGCTATACAAGCTGCTGGGACCATTCTACAGCCGCCAATTATATTCTTAAAGCCGCCATCCTTTACATAACAGCTATAGAAGCTGCTGGAACCGTTCTACTACCGCCATTTTGAGTCTTATAGCCGCTATCTTTTACAGAACAGTTATAGAATCTGCTGGAACCGTAATACGGCCGCCATTTTGAGTCTTATAGCCGCTATCCTTTACCTATGTATTATGTATTATGGTTATAATACAGCTGCCATTTTGAGTCTTATTGCCGCCATCCTTTACATAACAGCTATAGAAGCTGCTGGGACCATTCTACAGCCGCCCTTTTGAGTCTTATAGCCGCCATCTTTTACATAACAGCTATAGAAGCTGCTGGAACCGTTCTACTGCCGCCATTTTGAGTCTTATAGGCGCTGTCTTCAACAGAACAGTTATAGAATCTGCTGGTTCCGTAATACGGCCGCCATTTTGAGTCTTATAGCCGCTATCCTTTACATATGTATTATGTATTATGGTTATAATACAGCTGCCATTTTGAGTCTTATTGCCGCCATCCTTTACATCACAGCTATACAAGCTGCTGGATTCGTAATACTGCCGCCATTTTGAGTCGTATAGCCGCCATTTTGAGTCATATAGCCGCCATCGTTTCTATAACAAATATACGAGCTGCTGGAACCATTCTAAAACCGCCATTTTGAGTCTTATTGCCGCCATCCTTTACATCACAGCTATACAAGCTGCTGGATTCGTAATACTGCCGCCATTTTGAGTCGTATAGCCGCCATTTTGAGTCATATAGCCGCCATCGTTTCTATAACAAATATACGAGCTGCTGGAACCATTCTACTGTCGCCATTTTGAGTCGTATAGCCGCCATCGTTTCTATAACAAATATACGAGCTGCTGGAACCATTCTACAACCGCCATTTTGAGTTTATTGCCGCCATCCTTTACATAAAAGCTATAAAAGCTGCTGAAACCGTTCTACTGTCGCTATTTTGAGTCGTATAGCCGCCATCTTTTCTATAACAAATGTACGAGCTGCTGGAACCATTCTGCGACCGCCATTTTGAGTCTTATAGCCGCCATCCGTTACATCATAGCTATACAAGCTGCTGGATCCGTAATACTGCCGCCATTTTGAGTCGTATAGCCGCCATTTTGAGTCGTATAGCCGCCATCGTTTCTATAACAGTTATACGAACTGCTGGAACCATTCTACAAGCGACATTTTGAGTCTTATAGCCGCCATTCTTTCTATAACAGCTATACAAGCTGCTGGAACCATAATACAGCCGCCATTTTCGTTCTTATAGCCGGCATCGTTTATATAACAACTATACAAGCTGCTGGAACCGTTCTCTTAGCCGCCATCTTTTATAGAACAGCTGTAGAAGCTGCTGGAACCATTCTATAGCCGCCATTTTTAGTCTTATAGCCTTTATCCTTTATTTAACAGCTGGTGGAACCGTTCTACTGCTGCCATTTTGAGTCTTATAGCCGCCATCCTTTATATACCAGCTATACAAGCTGCTGGGACCATTCTACAGCCGCCAATTATATTCTTATAGCCGCCATCCTTTACATAACAGCTATAGAAGCTGCTGGAACCGTTCTACTGCCGCCATTTTGAGTCTTATAGCCGCTATCTTTTACAGAACAGTTATAGAATCTGCTGGAACCGTAATACGGCCGCCATTTTGAGTCTTATAGCCGCTATCCTTTACATATGTATTATGTATTATGGTTATAATACAGCTGCCATTTTGAGTCTTATGGCCGCCATCCTTTACATAACAGCTATAGAAGCTGCAGGGACCATTCTACAGCCGCCCTTTTGAGTCTTATAGCCGCCATCCTTTATATACCAGCTATACAAGCTGCTGGGACCATTCTACAGCCGCCAATTATATTCTTAAAGCCGCCATCCTTTACATAACAGCTATAGAAGCTGCTGGAACCGTTCTACTGCCGCCATTTTGAGTCTTATAGCCGCTATCTTTTACAGAACAGTTATAGAATCTGCTGGAACCGTAATACGGCCGCCATTTTGAGTCTTATAGCCGCTATCCTTTACATATGTATTACGTATTATGGTTATAATACAGCTGCCATTTTGAGTCTTATTGCCGCCATCCTTTACATAACAGCTATAGAAGCTGCTGGGACCATTCTACAGCCGCCCTTTTGAGTCTTATAGCCGCCATCCTTTACATAACAGCTATACAAGCTGCTGGGACCATTCTACAGCCGCCAATTTGATTCTCATAGCCGCCATCCTTTACATAACAGCTATAGAAGCTGCTGGAACCGTTCTACTGTCGCCATTTTGAGTCTTATAGGCGCTATCTTCAACAGAACAGTTATAGAATCTGCTGGTTCCGTAATACGGCCGCCATTTTGAGTCTTATAGCCGCTATCCTTTACATATGTATTATGTATTATGGTTATAATACAGCTGCCATTTCGAGTCTTATGGCCGCCATCCTTTACATAACAGCTATACAAGCTGCTGGGACCATTCTATATCCGCCATTTTGAGTCTTATAGCCGCCATTCTTTACAAAGCAGCTATAGAAGCTGCTGGAACCGTTCTACTACCGCCATTTTGAGTCTTATAGCCTCTATATTTTACATAACAGTCATAGAATCTGCTAATAAGGCCGCCATTTTGAGTCTTATAGCCGCTATCCTTTACATATGTATTATGTATTATGGTTATAATACAGTTGCCATTTTGAGTCTTATTGCCGCCATCCTTTACATAACAGCTATAGAAGATGCTGGGACCATTCTACAGCCGCCATTTTGACTCTTACAGCCGCCATCCTTTACATAGCAGCTATAGAAGCTGCTGGAATCGTTCTACTGCTGCCATTTTGAGTCTTATAGCCGCTATTTTTTACATAACGGTTACAGAATCTGCAGGAACCGTAATACGGCCGCCATTTTGAGTCTTATAGCCGCTATCCTTTATATAGCAGCTATACAAGCTGCTAGAATCTTTCTTCAGGCGCCATTTTGAGTCTTATGGCCGCCATCCTTTACATAACAGCTATAGGAGCTTCTGTAACTGTTCTACTGCTGTCATTTGGAGTCTTATAGCCGCAATCATTTATATATCAGCTATAAAAGCTGCTAAAACCATAATACAGCCGCCAATATGAGTCTTATATCTGTCATCCTCTACATAACAGCTATAGAAGTTGCTTGAATTGTTATACTGACGCCATTTTGAGTCTTATAGCTGCCATTCTTTACATAACATCTATAGAAGCTGCTGGAACCGTAATAAAGAAGCCATTTTACTTCTTATAGCCGCCATGCTTTATATAACAGCTATACAAGCTGCTGGAACCGTTCTTTTGCCCCCTTTTTGAGTCTTATAGCCGCCATCTTTTATATAACAGATGTAGAAGCTGCTGGAACCATTCTACAGCCGCTATTTTGAGTCTTATAGCCTTTATCCTTTATATAACAGCTGTACAAGCTGGTGGAACTGTTCTATTGCCGCCATTTCGAGTCTTATAGCCGCCATCCTTTATATAACAGCTATAGATGCTGCTGGAACTATAATCCAGCCGCCAATATAAGTCTTATATCTGCCATCCTTTACATAACAGCTATACAAGCTGCTGGGACCATTCTACATCCGCCATTTTGAGTCTTATAGCCGCCATTCTTTACAAAGCAGCTATAGAAGCTGCTGGATATCGTTCTACTGCTGTCATATTGAGTCTTATAGCCGCTATTTTTTACATAACGGTTACAGAATCTGCAGGAACCGTAATACGGCCGCCATTTTGAGTCTTATAGCCGCTATCCTTTATATAGCAGCTATACAAGCTGCTAGAATCTTTCTTCAGGCGCCATTTTGAGTCTTATGGCCGCCATCCTTTACATAACAGCTATAGGAGCTTCTGTAACTGTTCTACTGCTGTCATTTGGAGTCTTATAGCCGCAATCATTTATATATCAGCTTTACAAGCTGCTAGAACCATAATACAGCCGCCAATATGAGTCTTATATCTGTCATCCTCTACATAACAGCTATAGAAGCTGCTTGAATTGTTATACTGACGCCATTTTGAGTCTTACAGCCGCCATCCTTTACATAACAGCTATACAATCTGCTGGAACCATAATACAGCCGCCATTTTGAGTCTTATGGCCGCCATCCTTTACATAACAACTAAAGAAGCTGCTGGAACCATTCTTCAGCCGCCATTTTAAGTCTTATAGCCGCCATTCTTTACTTAACAACTATACAAGTTGATGGAAGCATATTACATCATCCATTTTGAGCCATCCTTTATATAACAGCTATACAAGCTGCTGAGACCATTATGAAGCCGCCATTTTGAGTCTTATGGCCGCCATTTTTTACATAATAGCTTTTGAAGCAGCTGGAACAGTAATACTGCAGCCATTTGGAGTCTTATAGCCGCCATCCTTTACATAACAGCTATACAAATTGATGGAACCATAATCGGGCGTCCATTTGGTGTCTTATGGCCGCCATCTTTCATATAACATCTTTACAAGTTCCTGGAACCAAATAAAGCCGCCATTTTCGTTCTTATAACCGCCAATCTTCATATTATAGCTATACAAGCTGCTGGAACCGTTCTTTTGCCGCCATTTTGACTCTCAAAGCCGACATCTTTTATATAACAGCTATACAAGCTGCTGGAACCATAATACAGCCGCCATTTTGAGTCGTATGGCCGCCATCCTTTACATAACAGCTATACAAGCTGCTGGGACCATTCTACAACCGCCATTTTTAGTCTTATAGCCTTTATCGTTTATATAACAGCTATACAAGCTGCTGGAACCATAATACAGCCGCCATTTTCGTTGTTTTAACCGCCAACCTTTATATAATAGCTATACAAGCTGCTAAACCCTTCTACAACCGCCATTTTGAGTCTTTAGCCGCCATCCTTTACATCATAGCTTTACAATCTGCAGGATCCGTAATACTGCCGCCATTTTTTGTCGTATAGCCGGCATCGTTTCTATAGGAAATATACGAGCTGCTGGAGCCGTTCTAATGCCGCCATTTTGAGTCTTAAAGCTGCCATCCTTTACATCTTAGCTATACAAGCTGCTGGATCCGTAATACTGCCGCCATTTTGAGTCCTATCGCCGCCATTGTGAGTCGTATAGCCGCCATCCTTTCTATAACAGCTATACGAGCTGCTGGATTCATTCTATAAGCGATATTTTGAGTCTTATAGCCGCCATCTTTTATATAACAGCTATACAAGCTGGTGAAACCATAATACAGCCACCATTTTCGTTCTTATAGCCGGCATCCTTTATATAACAGCTGTAGATGCTGCTGGAACCATAATACGGCCGCCATTTTGAGTCTTATGGCCGCTATCCTTTATATAACAGCTATACAAGCTGCTAGAACCTTTCTATAGCCGCCATTTTGGGTATTATAGCCGCCATCCTTTACATAACAGACATAGGAGCTTTTGGAACCGTTCTACTGCTGCCATTTTGAGTCTCATAGCCGCCACCCTCAACACAACAGCTATAGAAGCTGCTGGAATTGTTATACTGCCGCATTTTGAGTCTTATAGAAGCTATCTTTTACATAACAGTTATAGATTCTGGTGGAACCGTAATACGGCCGCCATTTTGCTTCTTATAGCCGCCATGCTATATATAACAGATATACGAACTGCTGGAACCTTAATTCAGCCGCCATTGTCGTTCTTATAGCCGCGATCCTTTATATAACAGCAAGTTGCTGGAACCGTTCTTTTGCTGCCGTTTTAAGTCTTATAGCCGCCATCTTTTATATAACAGATGTAGAAGCTGCTGGAACCATTCTACAGCCGCCATTTTGAGTCTTATAGCCTTTATCCTTTATATAACAGCTATACAAGCTGCTAGAACCTTTCTACAGCCGCCATTTTGAGTCTTATAGCCGCTATCCTTTATATAACAGCTATACAAGCAGGTGGAACTGTTCTTTTGCCGCCATTGTGAGTCTTATAGCCGCCATCCTTTACATAACAGCTATAGAGGCTGCTGGATTTGTTATACTGACGCCGTTTTTAGTCTTATAGCTGCAATCCTTTACATAACATCTATGGAATCTGATGGAACCGTAATACTGCCGCCGTTTTGCTTCTTATAGCCGCCATGCTTTATATAACAGCTATACAAGCTGCTGGAACCTTAATACAGACGCAATTTTGAGTCCTTTATATAACAGCTATACAAACAGCTAGAACCTTTCTACAGCCGCCATATTGAGTCTTATAGCCGCTATCCTTTATATAACAGCTATACAAGCTGCTGGAACCGTTTACTGCTGCCATTTTGAGTCTTATATCTGCCATCCTCTACATAACAGCTATAGAGGCTGCTGGATTTGTTATACTGACGCCGTTTTGAGTCTTATAGCTGCAATCCTTTACATAACATCTATGGAATCTGCTGGAACCGTAATACTGCCGCCGTTTTGCTTCTTATAGCCGCCATGCTTTATATAACAGCTATACAAGCTGCTGGAACCTTAATACAGACGCAATTTTGAGTCTTATAGCCGCTATCCTTTACATAACAGCTATACAAGCTGCTAGAACCTTTCTACAGCCGCCATTTTGGGTCTTATAGCCGCCATCTTTTATATAACAGATGTAGAAGCTGCTGGAACCATTCTACAGCCGCCATTTTGAGTCATATAGCCTTTATCTTTTACATAACAGCTATACAAGCTGCTAGAACCTTTCTACAGCCGCCATTTTGAGTCTTATAGCCGCTATCCTTTATATAACAGCTATACAAGCTGCTGGAACCGTTCTTCTACCGCCATTTTGAGTCTTATAGCCGCTATTTTTTACATAACGGTTACAGATTCTGCTGTAACCGTAATACGGCCGTCATTTTGAGTCTTATAGCCGCTATCCTTTATATAACAGCTATACAAGCTGCTAGAACCATTCTATATCCGCCATTTTGAGTCTTGTAGCCGCTATCCCTTATATAACAGCTATACAAGCAGTTGGAACTGTTCTTTTGCCGCCATTGTAAGTCTTATAGTCGCCATATTTTACATAACAGCTATAGAAGCTGCTGGAACCGTTGTTCTACCGCCATTTTGAGTCTTAAAGCATTTACAAACGGTACAACGCAATAGCATTTGAGTTTATAGCCGCATCATTTATATAACACTATACAAACTCTAGAACCTTTCAACCCCATTTACTCCAAAACACTAACAAGCAGTTGGAACTGTTCTTTGCCGCCATTTTACTTTACGCATCCTTATATAACAGCTATACAAGCTGCTGGAACCGTTCTTCTACCGCCATTTTGAGTCTTAAAGCTGCTATTTTTTACATAACGGTTACAGACTCCGCAATACGGCCGTCATTTTGAGTTTTATAGCCGCTATCATTTATATAACAGCTATACAAACTGCTAGAACCTTTCTACAGCCGCCATATTGAGTCTTATAGCCGCTATCCTCTATATAACATCTATACAAGCTGCTGGAACCGTTCTTCTACCGCCATTTTGAGTCTTATAGCCGCTATTTTTTACATAACGGTTATAGACTCTGCTGTAACCGTAATATGGCCGTCATTTTGAGTCTTATAGCCGCTATCCTTTATATAACAGCTATACAAGCTGCTAGAACCTTTCTACATCCGCCATTTTGAGTCTTTTGCCGCCATTGTAAGTCTTATAGCCGCCATCCTTTACATAAGTGCCATAGGAGCTACTGGAACCGTTCTACTGCTGCCATTTTGAGTCTTATAGCCTCCACTAACTGTAGTGCCTCATCGTAAACAATTATTTATTTCTAGACTTGCTCCAGATACTTCTGAGTCGTCTGTGGCAGCTTACATTGGTAATATATTCCCTGCTAAAGTTTTAATTCAAAAGTTTAAGTTTTCTAGGCCTCGCAAAATCGCGAAACGAGGAGATCCTCGTTTAAAATTACAGTACCAAATGAGTATTTCTCAGCTATGGTCGACCCTAACTTTTGGCCAGAGGGCCTAGTTGTACACGAGTTTGCGGCCAATAGGCGCTCCCGTCCTTTGCCTGTCCACCTTCCTAATGCATCTTCTGCTTCAAAAAACTAATAACGTCTAGTCTTTGCATTCATTATCAAAATGTAAGAGGACTTCATACCAAGCTCTCGAAACTATTTTGCGATAGCCAAACCTTTTCGGCTGACATATTAGCTTTCTCTGAAACTTGGCTTAAGTCCTCTGTTTTGGATAATGAAATTCTTTCTAATAACTTTATTTCTTATAGGCTTGATCGTGTTGGTCGTCGTGGCGGTGGAGTACTCATTGCAGTCAACTCGAATCTGTGCTCAAGTGTTGTGCCGATTGATCTCCCCTTAGGTGTTGAGTTTATTTGCGTCGAAGTTACATGTTCTAACTTTAGCTTATATATCTCTTGTTCATACATTCCTCCAGCTTCTGATATGATGATCTACATGCACCATGCAGATGCTTTGCGATCTATTTTTAGTCATCTTAAAGATCGTGATTTTCTTTTAGTTTTAGGTGATTTCAACTTGCCCAATGTTTCTTGGCTTGTTGATGATAATCTATCTTTCTTAATTCCTTCATCTCAACATGTTTTTCTTGATAGCCTACTTGAATGTCCGCTATATCAGTTGAATTCTTTTCTTAACTCTTCTAAAAGAATGCTCGATCTTGTTTTTGTCTCGGATCCCACTGTTAGTGCTGTATCACAAACACAGCCCCTAGTGAAGCCTGAAGATCCTTATCACCCTACCATTAAAGTTACTATTTCTTACAATTTCGTTAATTTAATAACATTTCAAATTCTCGTCGTAGATGTTTTTGTAAAACAAATTTCAATCTTCTTAACAGCCTCATTTTCTCTTTTGATTGGTCATTTCTATTTGAGTGCTGTGATATAGATTGTGCAGTGAATTTTTTCTACTCTGCTCTTAATTCTCTAATTGATAAATGCGTTTCTTATGTTAATGTCTCTACCGTCTCCAGTGCGCCAGTCTGGTTCACACGTAGGCTCTCTAATCTCCGTAACATTAAATCGAGATATTTTAAAAAATTAAAAAAAAACAGGTTCGCGACTTGACTATGCAAATTATTGTGTAGCCAAATCTCAATTTAGTCTTTTAAATACACAATGCTACAATAATTATATCGTTCGCTGTAAGGTTGAATTTTATAAGAACCCCAAAAGGTTTTACAACTTTGTTAATTCCAAAAGACGCTCTAATTTACTACCTTCCACCTTCAGACTTAATGACCAGACTGCTAATAATGATTCAGATATTGCAGATCTGTTTGCTAAATTCTTTGAGTCGACTTATTCTACTACTGCTTCGGATCTAACACCTTATCCGTTCTCAATTCTACATTTAAATTGTATGTTTTTTCCTAGTATTACTGACGACTGTATTATCTCTAGCTTGTCATCTATGACGTCTTCCTTCGTACCCGCGCCTGATAATATACCTAGTTGCATCCTTAAAATGTGTTCGATTTCCCTATCTAAGCCTTTATCTCGGTTATTCTTTATTTCGAGTGAGACTTGTAGCTTTCCTGATATTTGGAAGGAGTCTTTTATTATTCCGCTTTTTAAAAAGGGTAGCAAATCGGATATTTCTAACTACCGGGGCATTGCTAAACTATTACTCTATTAAGTCTGTTCTGTTAGATTGTGTACCATCATTCAAAGACTTTTTAATTTAATTTTGACCCAAAACTTTCATTTAATGTTCATATATCTTCAATTGTCAATAGAGCATGCAGTCTTCTTGGCTTCATTAAACGTTGGGCCAAAGAATTTGATGATCCATATGTGACAAAGGTTTTATACACTTCGTTAGTTCGTCCTACTCTAGAATATTGCTCGCCAGTGTGGAACCCTCAATATGATGTTCACCAGCGTAGTACTGAATCGGTACAGATGCAATTTCTTAAGTTCGCGTTACGCGGTCTTAATTGGGACCCGAGTCTCCGCCTACCTTCTTATTCTGACAGACTTCTTCTTATTAATCTTCCTTCACTTTACAACCGTAGGCTCGTATTTGGCATTCTCTTTCTCCATAAACTAGTAATATATTTTTGTGTTCCGTCACGTCGGACCAGAAATTTTTTCCTCTTCACCTTAGTAGATGTCTGACTAACTATTCTCTTCACGAACCTTTTCGTGTTCTTTGCCAATCTTTTAACAACCTTTCTCACCTTATCTCTCCTCATCTATATGTCACTTTTCTTCGCGCTATACTTTTTAATTATCTACAGCGAACCCATTGATAATATTCAGAACTGGATATTGGATTGGCTGCAACTCATCCCTGACCACATTGGCTGTGAATCAGGGCATAGCTGGCACCTTGTTGCAAATAAAACACCTCCACCGGGTCGGGGTTGTTTAGTTGTGCATAAAGCTAAGCTACCTTCGTATATTAATTATTATCTGTATTTTAGCTTAAGCTTTTTCGTCGACTGCTGGAACCATAATACAGACGCCATTTTCGTTCTTATAGCCGCCATCCTTTATATAACAGCAGTAGAAGATGCTGTTACCATTGAACAGCCGCCATTTTGAGTTTTATAGCCGACATCCTTAACATAACGGTTACAGAATCTGCTGGAACCGTTATACGGCCGCCATTTTTCTTCTTATAGTCGCCAAGCTTTATATAACAGCTATACAAGCTGCTGGAACCATAATACAGACGCCATTTACGTTCTTATAGCCGCCATCCATTACATAACAGCTATAGAAGCTGCTAGAACCTTTCTACTGCCGCCATTCTGAGTCTTATAGAAGCTATCTTTTACATAACAGTTATAGAATCTGCTGGAACCGTAATACGGCCGCCATTTTTATACCATACACCCATAGGGTGAAATGGTATATTAAAGTCGCCAAAATGTATGTAACAGGCAGAAGGAAGCTTTTCCGACCCCATAAAGTATATATATTCTTGATCAGTATCAACAGCCGAGTCGATCTAGCCATGTCCGTCTGTCCGTCCGTCCGTCCGTCCGTCCGTCCGTCCGTCCGTCCGTCTGTCCGTCCGTATAGAGCCACCAAATTTGGAATGTAGGCTCGTGTAGTATGTAGAGTGATCGAGTTTGTTTCTAATTTTTGCCACGCCACTTTCCGCCCCCGCAATTCAAAAAAAACGTTTATCTCGAAAACTATTGCAGCTAGAGACACCATATTTGGTATGCATATTTGCTTAGTAAATGCACACATTTTGTATGTATAACGATTTTGCCACGCCCCTTTCCGCCCCCGCAATTTGAAAAACTCGATTATCTCCCGTAATTTTCTACCTTGTGCAATCAAATTTGGCACAGTTAAATTTGATACTAATACCCAAAATACCAAATTTGATCAAAATCGGACAAAAAATAGCCAAGTTATGCATAAAACCGTTTTTCCATAAGGCCGGAGTTGGCCGTTGGCGGGTGGGGCGCTAGGGTGCTCATATGCATGAGTGAGCGAGATACTAACTTATATGCTTATTTACTTATATGCTTGTAAAAAGCATGTGAACAGAACTTTTTTAAAATAGGCAAATGCATTTGTTATTACAAATTTGAAATATTTGTTTTACTGGTGTATGGTATACCTAAGTCGGCGAGACGACTTACTTACTTCATTCTTCTTATAGCCGCCATGCTTTATATAACAGCTATACAAGCTGCTGGAACCATAATACAGACGCCATTTTTGTTCTTATAGCCGCCATCCTTTATATAACAGCTATAAAAGCTGCTGGAACCATTCTACAGCCGCTATTTCGAGTCTTATAACCTTTATCCTTAACATAACAGCTATACAAGCTGGTGGAACTGTTCTATTGCCGCCATTGTGAGTCTTATAGCCGCCATCCTTTATATAACAGCTATACAAGCTGCTGGAACCGTCATTTTGCCGCCATTTTGAGTCTTATAGCCGCCATCTTTTATATAACAGATGTAGAAGCTGCTGGTACCATTCTACACCCGCCATTTTGAGTCTTATAGCCTTTATCCTTTATATAACAGCTATACAAGCTGGTGGAACTGTTCTATTGCCGCCATTTTGAGTCTTATAGCCGCCATCCTTTAACTAACAGCTATACAAACTGCTGGAACCATAATACAGCCGCCATTTTGAGTCTTATGGCCGCCATCCTTTACATAACAGCTACAGAAGCTGCTGGGACCATTTTACAGCCGCCCTTTTAAGTCTTTAAGCCGCCATCCTTTACATAACAGCTATAGAAGCTGCTGGAACCGTTATACTGCCGCCATTTTGAGACTTATATCCGCCATCCTTTACATAACAGCTATACAAGCTGCTGGGACCATTCTACAGCCGCCATTTTGAGTCTTATAGCCGCCATCCTTTACATGACAGCCATAGAAGCTGCTGGAACCGTTCTACTTCCGCCATTTTGAGTCTTATAGCCGCTATCTTTTACATAACAGTTATAGAATCTGCTGGAGCCGTAATACGGCCGCCGTTTTGAGTCTTATAGCCGCCATGCTTTATTTAACAGCTATACAAGCTGCTGGAACCACAATACAGACGCCATTTTCGTTCTTATAGCCGCCATCCTTTATATAACAGCAAGTTGCTGGAACCGTTCTTTTGCTGCAGTTTTAAGTCTTATTGCCGCCATCTTTTATATAAAAGCAGTAGAAGCTGCTAGAACCATTCAACAGCCGCCATTTTGAGTTTTATGGCCGACATCCCTTACATAACGGTTACAGAATCAGCTGGAACCGTAATACGGCCGCCATTTTGAGTCTTATAGACGCAATCCTTTATATAACAGCTATACAAGCTGCTGGAACCGTCATTTTGCCGCCATTTTTGTTCTTATAGCCGCTATCCTTTATATAACAGCTATAGAAGCTGCTGGAACCATTCTACAGCCGCCATTTCGAGTCTTATAACCTTTATCCTTAATATAACAGCTATACAAGCTGGTGGAACTGTTCTATTGCCGCCATTTTGAGTCTTATAGCCGCCATCTTTTATATAACAGATGTAGAAGCTGCTGGTACCATTCTACAGCCGCCATTTTGAGTCTTATAGCCTTTATCCTTTATATAACAGCTATACAAGCTGGTGGGACTGTTCTATTGCCGCCATTTTTAGTCTTATAGCCGCTATCCTTTAATTAACAGCTATACAAACTGCTGGAACCATACAGCCGCCATTTTGAGTCTTATGGCCGCCATCCTTTACATAACAGCTATAGAAGCTGCTGGGACCATTCTACAGCCGCCCTTTTAAGTCTTAAAGCCGCCATCCTTTACATAACAGCTATACAAGCTTCTGGGACCATTCTACAGCCGCCATTTTGAGTCTTATAGCCGCCATCCTTTACATGACAGCTATAGAAGCTGCTGGAACCGTTCTACTTCCGCCATTTTGAGTCTTATAGCCGCTATCTTTTACATAACAGTTAAAGAATCTGCTGGAGCCGTAATACGGCCGCCATTTTGAGTCTTATAGCCGCCATGCTTTACATAACAGCTATACAAGCTGCTGGAACCACAATACAGACGCCATTTTCGTTCTTATAGCCGCCATCCTTTATATAACAGCAAGTTGCTGGAACCGTTCTTTTGCTGCCGTTTTAAGTCTTATAGCCGCCATCTTTTATATAAAAGCAGTAGAAGCTGCTAGAACCATTCAACAGCCTCCATTTTGAGTTTTATGGACGACATCCTTTACATAACGGTTACAGAATCTGCTGGAACCGTAATACGGCCGCCATTTTGAGTCTTATGGCCGCAATCCTTTATATAACAGCTATAGAAGCTGCTGGAATCGTTCTCCTGCTGCCATTTTGAGTCTTATAGCCGGAATCCTATATATAACAGCTATATAAGCTGCTGGAACCATAATACGGCCGCCATTTTGAGTCTTATAGCCGCTATATAGGACCTTTCTACAGCCGCCCTTTTGAGTCTTATACATAACAGCCATAGGAGCTGCTGGAACCGTTCTACTGCTGCCATTTTGAGTCTTATAGCCGCCATCCTCTACATAACAGCTATAGAAGCTGCTGGAATTGTTATACTACCGCCATTTTGAGTCTTATAGAAGCTATCTTTTACATAACACTTATAGAATCTGCTGGAACCGTAATACGGCCGCCATTTTGCTTCTTATAGCCGCCATGCTTTATATAACAGCTATACAAGCTGCTGGAACCATAATACAGACGCCATTTTCATTCTAATTGCCGCCACCCTTTATATAACATCAGTAGAAGCTGCTGGAACCACTCAACAGCCGCCATTTTGAGTTTTATAGACGACATCCTTTACTTTACGGTTAAAAAATCTCGATATCCTTTAGATAACAGCTATAGAAGCTGCTAGAACCTTTTCACAGCCGCCATTTTGAGTCTTATAGCCATCCTTTACATAACAGCCATAGGAGCTGCTGGAACCGTTCTACTGCTGCCATTTTGAGTCTTATAGCCGCAATCCTTTATATAACAGCTATACATGCTGCTGGAACTGTTCTATTGCCGCCATTTTGAGTGTTATAGGCGCCATCCTTTATATAACAGCTATACAAGCTGCTGGAACTATAATACAGCCGACATTTTCAGTCTTATGGCCGCAATCCTTTACATAACAGCTATAAAAGCTGCTGGGACCATTCTATCGCGCTCTTGCGTACAAATTGTTGTTGCATGTGTTCAATTTGACGCGCTCTCCCGCTCTTTCCTATTCTTGTTTGATTTGCGCTCTCGTCTTTTGCTTACCCGCGACTCTGTGATACGTGTTAGTATGTGATACGTGGTCAGTATATTCTTATACACAGATTTTTAACCTTTAGAATTTTTATTTTATTTTGTATTTCCATTTTTAATTAAATTAATTAATTTTTGATAAAATGGTTGTCTGCTCAAAAAATAATTGCATAGTTGCCACTAATGCGGTTGACTCCCATGATTATATTCTTTGTTGGCTGTGTGACAATGCGGTTCACGTTAAGTGTGCAGGTTACACAGGCAGAATCAAGGAGTCTATTGCTAAAGGTGGTGGCTTAAAATATGGATGTGATGCTTGCCGGGAGGTCGAGAATGAGATGCGCTCTTTCATGAGGCGGACTAGAGATAGTTTTGACACTTTAAGGGCAGGTTTTAATAAACTCCAAGCGGAGTTTACTGCGGTGGAGACTCAGTTCAGGAGTTTATCGCTTATGAATGAGTCTCCGAAACGTAAAAGGACCAGTCCTTGGGGTGTTTCAGTATCTGTAGATCCGCCAGCGTCTCTTATCGTCCCCGACCGGTCTCATGCACCGTCCACTCCTAATGTACAGCGGTTGATATCGTTTAAGAGCCTGGTTGTGAATGCTATTAGTAAGGAATTACCGGTATCACCTGGGAATGATTTCTTAAAATCGATGCCTATTGTAGTGTCCGATGTGCTATAGAAGCTGCTGGAATTGTTATACTACCGCCATTTTGAGTCTTATAGAAGCTATCTTTTACATAACAGTTATAGAATCTGCTGG
Organism: Drosophila paulistorum; assembly: GCA_018152135.1. Lineage (NCBI taxonomy): Eukaryota > Metazoa > Arthropoda > Insecta > Diptera > Drosophilidae > Drosophila > Drosophila paulistorum. The sequence goes on along the minus strand of JAECXG010000273.1, from coordinate 661,922 downwards.
AACCGTAATACGGCCGCCATTTTGCTTCTTATAGCCGCCATGCTTTATATAACAGCTATACAAGCTGCTGGAACCATAATAAAGACGCCATTTTCATTCTAATTGCCGCCATCCTTTATATTACAGCAGTAGAAGCTGCTGGAACCATTCAACAGCCGACCATTTTGAGTTTTATAGACGACATCCTTTACTTTACAGTTACAGAATCTGCTGGATCTGTAATACGGCCGCCATTTTGAGTCTTATAGCCGCTATCCTTTATATAACAGCTATAGAAGCTGCTAGAACCTTTTCACAGCCGCCATTTTGAGTCTTATAGCCGCCATCCTTTTAATAACAGCTAAACAAGCTGCTGGAACCGTTCTACTGCTGCCATTTTGAGTCTTATAGCCGCCATCCTCTACATAACAGCTATAGAAGCTGCTGGAATTGTTATACTACCGCCATTTTGAGTCTTATAGAAGCTATCTTTTACATAACAGTTATAGAATCTGCTGGAACCGTAATACGGCCATCATTTTCAGTCTTATAGCCGCCATGCTTTATATAACAGCTATACAAGCTGCTGGGACCATTCTACAGCTGCCATTTTGAGTCTTATAGCCGCCATCCATTACATGAGCAAGAACTTTCAATCGTTGCAGACGACGGACGTGTTTTTTTTGCGCTTTTCAAATTTTATTTGTTTCTCGTGATTAATAACTTTTCTTTAACTTTTAAACTCATTATCGGTTTAATTTTAACATTCGAATTGCATTTTCATTCCGTGATTTCTTTCTGTCGCTTTTGTGCTTTTTGTTTCAATATATGTACATAAATTTAACTTACAACAATTACTTGCATTAGCGGTGTTGTTGTTTTGCTAATCTCTTTTGCTTTTGTGTTTTTACCGTTGTAACTAACTATCTCGCTCTTGCGTAGAAATTGTTGTTGCATGTGTTCAATTTGACGCTCTCTCCCGCTCTTTCCTATTCTTGTTTGATTTGCGCTCTCGTCCTTTGCTTACCCGCGACTCTGTGATACGTGTTTTTGTTTTTGTGTATTTTTGTAATTTCTTTTCTTCACTTGTGAAGGCTTAGTCTGCACATTAACCATTGTGTCAAAACTGGTCAGTATATTCTTATACACAGATTTTTAACCTTTAGAATTTTTATTTTATTTTGTATTTCCTTTTTTAATTAAATTAATTACTTTTTGATAAAATGGTTGTCTGCTCAAAAAATAATTGCATAGTTGCCACTAATGCGGTTGACTCCCATGATTATATTCTTTGTTGGCTGTGTGACAATGCGGTTCACGTTAAGTGTGCAGGTTACACAGGCAGAATCAAGGAGTCTATTGCTAAAGGTGGTGGCTTAAAATATGGATGTGATGCTTGCCGGGAGACAAGCGTTCTCGAGAATGAGATGCGCTTTTTCATGAGGCGGACTAGAGATAGTTTTGACACTTTAAGGGCAGGTTTTAATAAACTCTAAGCGGAGTTTACTGCGGTGGAGAGTCAGTTCAGGAGTTTATCGCTTATGAATGAGTCTCCGAAACGTAAAAGGACCAGTCCTTGGGGTGTTTCAGTATCTGTAGATCCGCCAGCGTCTCTTATCGTCCCCGACCGGTCTCTTGCACCGTCCACTCCTAATGTACAGCGGTTGATATCGTTTAAGAGCCCGGTTGTGAATGCTATTAGTAAGGAATTACCGGTATCACCTGGGAATGATTTCTTAAAATCGATGCCTATTGTAGTGTCCGATGTGTCCGAACAATTACCCATTCCAATGGAAATTGCCGATAGTTCTAAAAGTATCGAGGGCCCCGTGAACAAGTTGACTGCTGCAGTGGGTGACTCGTCCAACGTTACTGCTACGGCTGACGCTTCGGGACCGCGGCCTCTCGTTGGCATACCACCAAAGAAACATATATTTGTTTCTAGGCTAGACCCTGTTGTCACATCTGATGATGTAAAAGCCTATATTCGGAAGAAAGTTAACGTCTCGAAAATTGCGGTGGAGAAGTTTAAATTTGGTTGTTCTCCGGACATTTCGTCCTTTAAAATTAGTGTTTCTGCCAATATCTTCGACACTATATGTCGAGATGACTTTTGGCCGAAACATATAATAGTTAAGGAATATACTGTAAAAAAGAAAAATCGGACTGAAATCCAAACTTCCTAATCTCTACGTAGATAGTCTTTCTTTTGAGCATAACATTCTAGCTTTTATAGAGACGTGGCTAAAACCTGATATTGCTGATGCATCGGTGTTTTCCACAAACTTTTCCATATTCAGACGTGACCGGATTTCTCGCATAGGTGGTGGCGTTCTGATAGCTGTTGATGCTGCTTTATCATCTCAAATGATTCAATTTTCTAGTACCCAGGAGATTGAGTTTGTCGGTGTTAAAGTAAATTTTAAATTACGTCTTGTGTGAGCGCTCAACCTGTCCACACGAACGTACGCACCACAGCGATCAAATTACAACAAGTGCAATTACATACAAGCAAAACAAAATTCCAAAATCAAGAGGCCGTTGTCACCAGGGGGACTCCGATATGTCCCCCAAAGTGAAAAACAAAATTCCTAAACGGGACTCTGGGCAGCAGCGTTCAGAGTCATACAAAAACTATTACTCGCCTCTGCAAACTCTTGTGCAGGCAAACGATGAGAACGAAGCAACTGAAAAGAATGATGATAAACTTGAGCACATCATTCCCAAAAACAAAGTGTATGTTCCGCCTATAACAGTACTTAAGTGCACAGTGGAACAAATCCATAATTTTTGCAATGAAATAAATTGCACACAATATTCCATCAAAAGATGTCAATTGGTATCAAGCTGCACTGTGCCGTCATGAAAGACTACGATGTTGCGTGCCGTGCAATGCAAAGCAGATTTGAATTTTTCTCATATTCAGACAAGAATGATAAACCTTATAAAGCGCTGCTACTGGGGTTAGATAAAATGGACCCAGTTGCACTAAAAGACGACCTTATTGGCCAAGGCCTCCAGTGCCTGGATGTAAAGCGTGTTCAGCGAAAGAGGGTAAACAACTCGGAGCTAATATTGTACGTGGTTTACTTCACCAAAAAATCTATTTCGCTTAATGAGCTCAGAAGAAACCACTCGATCATCAACTATATGAGAGTGAAATGGGAGTATCAAAAAAGAAACAGCAATCAAATCACCCAGTGCTACAACTGCCAAATGTTTGGCCATGGATCTAACCGCTGCTCCGTCAAAACGTATTGCTCAATCTGTGCGGGTTCGCACAAAACAACCGATTGCCTGGTAGGATCAACCATTAAATGTGCCAATTGTAATGGACCACACAAAGCCAATGACGTCAACTGCCCCAGCAGGTTAAGTTTCCTTAAATTGAGATCTCAAAAAACAATCCAATAGAGCAGTATCTAAATCTATCCACTCTACTAAGCCCCCGCAGCTAGACAATATTAATATTTTTCCTAACTCGCTTAATCAACCCAATTTCCATCCAAGCCCCAAGTGGGCGAACCCAGTCAGTAGTCAGCTGTCTAATGACAATGAAAAGCTTTTCTCATTTGACGAGATCAAGTCCCTAACATTTGAGCTTATAAGCAAACTAAAAATTGCAAATCCAAGGCGGACCAATTTGAAGTTATAACTTCAATAGCTTACAAGTTCCTCACATAATGATTGATAACCTCTCTATAATAACATGGAACGCGAGAGGCGTTAAAAACAAGAAAGAGGAGCTCTTCGTTTTTCTCAATAGAGAAAACATAGATATATGTTTAGTAACTGAAACCTGGCTTAACGATTCCTTATCAATCAAACACAATGGGTACTACTGCTACAGATGTGACAGAGCTAGTAGAAGGGGAGGAGGAGTTGCCATATTTATTAAAAAATCCATCCGCCATTCCTGCTTCCCCTCCCTAACACAAAATGTATCGAATCCATTGGCATCAGCATCACCAATAATACAGGTATCTGTACTACCCTCTTTTGCTGTTATTTCCCAGGGGGACGAGCAGATTCTTTCCAAAAACGAGACTTTATTAACGACATTAGAGAACTTACTTCTCGTCCTGGAAACTTTTTATTAGGAGGTGACTTTAATAGCAGACACAGGCTCTGGGGTTGGAGTCGTGCCAACGTCTGGGGTACTCTGATCTACGACTTTTTATTATCACATGGCCTGACAGTTCATTTCCCAGACGATCATACATATGTGCCAAGTAGTGCCAGATGCCAGTCCTCTACGCTGGATATTTTTCTAACAAATAGCTGCTATCTATTAACTAATACTATAGCGTTAAACGACCTTGGTTCCGATCATCTTCCAGTTAAATCACCACCCGGAAATTTATTTTTGATTATAAAAATGCTAATTGGAGCGTTTATCACAGACTAATCAATAGATTACTCCCAAATCATGACCCCGTCCTAGTCTGGTCAAAGGACGGCATTGACAAGTTAATTAATGAGCTCAACTCAGCAATCCTCACAGCTAAAGAGAGAAGTATCCCCAAAAAAGAGATCCGATCTACTCCAAAAGCCTTACCTCCTAGCATTATCTCACTGATAAAACTTAGAAACAGGCACCGTCGGAATTGGTTAAGGCACAGACGCAGAGGCGACCTAGCTATGGTGAGATGGTTCAGCCAACAGGTGAATAACGAGTTATCCAAACTCAGAAATGAGAATTGGAACAATCTCTTATCCTCACTTAATTTTTTGGAAACTTTTGGAAACTTGCAAAAGTTATTAAGAAGAAAAACATAGGAATCCCTATATTGAATCACAATCAACAAAAATTCGCCAATGCTGAACAGAAATCAGAACTATTAGCCTCAATGTTTGCCTCAAATCATTCCCATTCAAGTGGTCTTAGTGACCCATCCACTATCTCTGAGGTCTCGAGCTTTAAGACCCTTTTGGACTCCCTTCCTGTCAATGCAGAAGCTTGCGCGACAGAGTTTCTCGAGGTTTCTTCGATCTTAAAAAATCTCAATCCAAGGAAGACCCCTGGCTTAGATAAAATAGATAATGTGTGTCTCAAGGCCCTCCCTAGAAAAGGAGTAAAATTCCTAACACTTATCATAAATGAATGTTTTCGCATTGGATATTTCCCACAGCAATGGAAGATGGCCAAAATCATTCCCATATTAAAAGTGAACAAACCCCCCGGAGAACCCGGCTTCGTACAGACCCATTAGTTTGCTCTCATCACTAAGCAAGATTATGGAGAAAATAATAAAGAAGAAATTAGTTGATTTTGTTGACAGCAACAATGTCTTCCCATCTCTACAGTTTGGATTCCGCCGTGAACATAATACCGTGCACCCTCTGTGTAGAATAAAAAAAATCGTTAAGTCAGAATTCAGCAGATCAAATTCTACGGGTATGGTCTTACTAGACATTAAAGCAGCCTTTGACTCTGTGTGGCACGATGGACTCATATACAAAATGAATCTCCTTCATTTTCCTATTGAGATTATTAAATTAATACAAAGTTTTCTGAAAAACAGATCATTTGCAGTGCACATAGGCAACTCTCATTCAAGTGTAATTGACACAACAGCCGGCTGCCCACAAGGTTCCTGTCTTTCCCCAATATTATATAATATATATACTTCAGATTTCCCCACTATGAGTGGCTGTACTGCTTCTATTTTCGCGGATGATACTGCAATTCTTTGCTCTGGGTCACTTGCCACAGACATCACGGAGTCACTTCAAGTAGCCTTCAACTCTCTTGTTCGTTACTTCACAAAATGGAAAATCATGGTCAATGCCGAAAAACGCAAGCAGTCTTTTTCTCAAGAAAAAGGAAAAATATATTTATTCCCCCAGACTGTATTAAGCTCGATCGGATCGACATCAAATGGGAAAACAATGTGAGATATCTGGGCGTTATATTAGACAAAAAACTAACTTTTTCAGATCACGTCCAACATACAATTAGAAAACTAATGTATTGATTAAAGTTCTATATCCGTTTATTAACAGAAATTCACGGCTTAGCTTAGCTAATAAGATGTACTTATTTAGGTCTATTTTTCAGTCCACAATTTTCTATGGCGCACCTGTTTGGGCCGATATTGCTAAAACTCATATTCATAAAATTCAAGTGCTGCAAAACAAAATACTAAAAATGATATTAAATCTTCTCTGGCATTTCTCCACTTTGGAGTTGCACAGTATCGCCAAAATAGAACTAGTCGTAGAAAGACTGACTAAGCTGCACACTAACTTTGTATCGAGATGTACTTCTTCAAGTTATCCCCATATTCAAAATATTTAATTAGTTAACGTTAATTGTAAGTCCCTAGTTTTTAAGTTAAAAGTTTATAGGGTTTTTGTATAAATTTTTTTCCCTTCAATTATTATATCGTATATAAGTTAATTTCTCTATTTCTCCATCATATTTAAATAGAAAAGGTTACTGCGTGTCCTGTACTCTTAATTTTTCTATGTAAGTCTCACTCACTTGTGCAAATATAATTCTTTAAATAAAGTGATCCTTGTAAATAAATAAATAAATTTAAATCATTTAGAGGCAATTCCGTTTGGCTCCTCTTTAGTTCACAGTCAAGACATTCTCATAGTTGTAGGTGATTTTAATTTACCCGCTTTAGCATGGTCACTAACAGATGAATCTACCATGTTGCTGCCCTCTTTGTCGCATGACTTTATTGATGGCCTTCTAGGCTTATCTTTATCCCAAGTCAATCCTGTCTTAAATTCTAATGGAAAATCGTTAGATCTTATTTTTGTATTGGATTCTTCTTATCGTGAGGTTTCTAGGATCGAACCTTTTGTTCTTCCAGAAGACAAATTTCATCCTACATTAAATTTAAAAATTGATCTGCCCTTGCTTTCACCATTACTTGGTTCAAATCAGTTACCTCTAACTAGGTGCTTTCGTAAGACTGACTTTGTCAGCCTTAATGAAAACATTACTACTACCGATTGGTCTTATCTGTACAATTGTAGAGATAAGAACTCAGCTATTCGCTTCTTTTATGATACTCTGATACTTGATACTTTGATATTTGTGTGCCTCTTGGTAGGCAGGAGCGGCTTAACAAACCTCCCTGGTTCTCTCGTGAGTTATCTAACTTGAAAAATGTGGAGACACGATATTATAAGAAGTTTCAAAAAACACGTCGTTCATCAGATTATGCTCTGTATACAGTCGCTCGTTCAAAATTCATGATGCTTAATATACAGTGCTATAAGAATTATCTTCAGCGGTGTAAGCTTCAGTTTTCTTCTGACCCTAAACAATTTTATAATTTTGTCAATTCTAAACGTAAGACCTCTGTGCACCCATCTTTTTTGTCTTTTCAAAATAAAAAAGCGAGCACTGATCAGGCAATTGCCGATATGTTTGCAGTGAGTTTTTCAAAACAACTTATTCCTCAACTGAATATCGAGCAAATCCATATCCTAATATCATTTAGAAAAGGCTAATTGCATTATCAGTCCAGTGTTTGATGAAAGTTCTATTCTTAGCAAACTTAAATTATAACCTGTTCAGGGGCCAGATGGTCTTCCCTGGATATGTAACTCAGGTTCGGTCATTAATAAACCATTTAAATAAAAGGGGTATCTCAAAATTGTCCGCTATTCTGAAAACTTTTGAGAAAACTATAACTTTTTGCAGCTCCATTATTTCGCCATCCCAACATGGGTTTGTGAAACCTAGATCTACAACCACTAACCTTTTAGAATTTACATCAATAAATTATCAAGGGGTTCAAAAATGGTAAACAAACTGATGTCATATTCACTGACTTCAGCAAAGCCTTTGATTCCGTTAATCATACCCTATTACTTTCTAAGCTGTGCGACATTGGGTTTCCAGCCCTTTTCCTTTCTTGGGTTCGAGAATATTTAACAAATAGAAAACAGAAGGTACTTTTTAAGTCTTCTTTTTCAGATTCCATTCCTGTGACTTCTGGTGTACCTCAAGGTAGTCATCTTGGCCCTCTGCTTTTCACACTGTTCATTAACGATGTTCCATCAGTCATTGTTCTTCGCGTGTGCTTATGTATGCTGACGATGTCAAGCTTTGTCTTACTTATAAAGATATAGATTCATTTAGTCGGCTACAAGCTGATCTTAAAAACTTTCAATCCTGGTGCCAGTTTAATTTACTAAATCTTAACACTACCAAATGTAAGGTAATGAATTTTTCGTAACTCTCCTCAACTGGTCACTTATTTTCTAAACAACAGTCCTTGAGAACGTCTAAATAATATGAATGATTTGGGCGTACTTATGGACCATAAGTTAAATTTTAACACCCATATTTCCACCACGGTCGCAAAGGCCATGAGTGTCCTGGGTTTCATTAAAAGATGGTTAAAAGAATTTGATGACCCCTATACAACTAAAGTTCTTTTTACTTCGCTTGTCCGTCCTATTTTAGAGTATGGATCTTGCATTTGGTCACCTCAATATGAGTCGCACCAGATTCGACTTGAATCCGTTCAAAAGCAGTTCTTGCTAATTGCTCTTCGTGGCTTAAGCTGGGATCGCAATGTCAATTTGCCTTCGTATTCTAGTAGACTTCTCTTGATTAACCTTCCTTCCCTAACTAACCGTAGAATTATGCTTGGTGTTATTTTTATGCACAAGCTCCTAATTGGTGATATCGACTCGCCTGAGTTATTAGCTCAGGTAAATCTGTCGGTACCATGTAGACGGAGTAGACATCCTTTGATTCCCTTATCCCTAAGTCGTTGTTCTTCTAACTCTGCCTTGCATGAACCTTTTAGGGTCCTCTGCTCTGATTACAACCTTCTATTCCCTGTAATCGGTTCAGAGTTTTCTATTAACATGATTAAAACTTGTATCCTATCCCATTTAGTTAATAGATAGCTATAGTATTATTTAGTTATTTGTTTGTCTGTTTTTTTATTGTGTATTTATCCACGCGATTCATCTACTTGGGCTCGCGCGTAACAGGCTTTGTCCTGGTGTCGTAGGGGCCACTTGAACGTACTGCGCATAGTATCGTCAACGTCCGCTAAAGGCTTAAAAATGACAGCTATAGAGGCTGCTGGAGCCGTTCTACTGCCGCCATTTTGAGTCTTATAGCCGCTATCTTTTACAAAACAGGTATAGAATCTGATGGAACCGTAATAAGGCCGCCATTTTGAGTGTTATAGCCGCCATGCTTTATATAACACCTATACAAGTTGCTAACATAACAGCCATAGGAGCTGCTGGAACCGTTCTACTGCTGCGATTTTGAGTCTTATAGCCGCCATCCTTTACATAACGGTTACAGAATCTGCTGGAACCGTAATACGGCCGCCATTTTGAGTCTTATAGCCGCTATCCTTTACATAACAGCCATAGGAGCTGCTGAAACCGTTCTACTTTATACAACAGCAGTAGAAGCTGCTGGAACCATTCAACAGCCGCCATTTTGAGTTTTATGGCCGACATCCTTTACATAACGGTTACAAATACTGCTGGCACCATAATACGGCCGCCATTTTGAGTCTTATGGCCGCCATCCTTTACATAACAGCTATAGAAGCTGCTGGGACCATTCTACAGCCGCCCTTTTGAGTCTAAAAGCCGCCATCCTTTAAATAACAGCTATAAAAGCTGCTGGAACCGTTATACTGACGCCATTTTGAGGCTTATATCCGTCATCCTTTACATAACAGCTATAGAAGCTGCTGGGACCATTCTACAGCCTCCATTTTGACTCTTAAAGCTGCTATTTTTTACATAACGGTTACACACTCTGCTGGAACCGTAATACGGCATTTTGAGTTTTATAGCCGCTATCCTTTATATAACATGTATACAAGCTGCTAGAACGTTTCTACAGCCGCCATATTGAGTCTTACAGTCGCTATCCTTTATATAACAGCTATACAAACTGCTGAAACCGTTCTTCTGCTGCCATTTTGAGTCTTATATCTGCCATCCTCTATATAACAGCTATTGAAGCTGCTGGATTTGTTATACTGACGCCGTTTTGAGTCTTATAGCTGCCATCCTTTACGTAACATCTATAAAACCTGCTGGAACCGTAATACTGCCGCCATTTTGCTTCTTATAGCCGCTATTCTTTATATAACAGCTATACAAGATGCTGGAACCTTAATACAGACGCGATTTTCGTTCTTATAGCCTCCATCCTTTATATAACAGCTATACAAGCTGCTGGAACCGTCCTTTTGCTGCCATTTTGAGTCTTATAGCCGCCATCTTTTATATAAGAGATGTAGAAGCTGCTGGAACCATTCTACAGCCGCCATTTTGAGTCTTATAGCCTTTATCCTATATATAACAGCAATACAAGTTGGTGGAACTGTTCTATTGCCGCCCTTTTGAGTCTTTAACCGCTATCCTTTACAAAACACCTATAGAAGCTGCTGGAACCGTTATACTGCCGCCATTTTGAGGCTTATAGCCGCCATCCTTTACATAACAGCCATAGGAGCTGCTGGAACCGTTCTACTGCTACCCTTTTGTGTCTTATGTCTGCCATCCTCTACATAACAGCTATAGAAGCTGCTGGATTTGTTATACTGACGCCGTTTTGAGTCTTATAGCTGCCAGTCTTTACATAACATCTATAGAATCTGCTGGAAACGTAATACTGCCGCCATTTTGCTTCTTATAGCCGCCATGCTTTATATAACAGCTATACAAGCTGCTATAACATCTATACAAGCTGCTGGAACCGGTCTACTGCCGCCATTTTGAGTCTTATATCTGCCATCCTCTACATTACAGCTATAGAAGCTGCTGGATTTGTTGTACTCACGGCGTTTTGAGTCTTAAAGCTGCTATTTTTTACATAACGGTTGCAGACTCTGCTGGAACCGTAATACGGCCGTCATTTTGAATCTTATAGCCGTTATCCTTTATATAACAGCTATTCAACCTGCTAGAACCTTTCAACAGACGCCATTTTGAGTCTTATAACCGCTATCCTTTATATAACAGATATGCAAGCAGGTGGAACTGTTCTTTTACCGCCATTGTGAGTCTTATAGCCGCCATCCTTTACATAACAGCTATAGAAGCTGCTGGAACCGTTCTACTGCCGCCATTTTGAGTCTTAAAGCTGCTATTTTTTACATAACGGTTACAGACTCTGCTGGAACCGTAATACGGCCGGCATTTTGAGTCTTATAGTTGCTATCCTTTGTATAACAGCTATACAAGCTGCTAGAACTTTTCTACAGCCGCCATATTCAGTCTTATAGCCGCCATGCCTTATATAACAGCTATACAAGCTGCTGGAACCTTAATACAGACGCCATTTTCGTTCTCATAGCCGCCATCCTTTATATAACAGCTATACAAGCTGCTGGAACCGTCCTTTTGCCGCCATTTTGAGTCTTATAGCCGCCATCTTTTATATAACAGATGTAGAAGCTGCTGGAACCATTCTACAGCCGCTATTTTGAGTCTAATAGCCTCTATCGTTTATATAACAGCTATACAAGCTGGTGGAACTGTTCTATTGCCGCCATTGTGAGTATTATAGCCGCCATCCTTTATATAACAGCTATACAAGCTGCTGGAACCGTCCTTTTGCTACCATTTTGAGTCTTATAGCCTTTATCCTTTATAATACAGCTATACAAGCAGGTGGAACTGTTCTATTGCCGCCATATTGAGTCTTACAGTCGCTATCCTTAATATAACAGCTATACAAACTGCTGAAACCGTTCTTCTGCTGCCATTTTGAGTATTATATCTGCCATCCTCTATATAACAGCTACTGAAGCTGCTGGATTTGTTATACTGACGCTGTTTTGAGTCTTATAGCTGCCATCCTTTACGTAACATCTATAAAACCTGCTGGAACCGTAATACTGCCGCCATTTTGCTTCTTATAGCCGCTATTCTTTATATAACAGCTATACAAGATGCTGGAACCTTAATACAGATGCGATTTTCGTTCTTATAGCCTCCATCCTTTATATAACAGCTATACAAGCTGCTGGAACCGTCCTTTTGCTGCCATTTTGAGTCTTATAGCCGCCATCTTTCATATAAGAGATGTAGAAGCTGCTGGAACCATTCTACAGCCGCCATTTTGAGTCTTATAGCCTTTATTCTATATATAACAGCAATACAAGCTGGTGGAACTGGTCTATTGCCGCCCTTTTGAGTCTTAAACCGCCATCCTTTACATAACAGCTATACAAGCTGCTGAAACCATTCTACAGCCGCCATTTTGAGTCTTATAGCCATCCTTTACATAACAGTCATAGGAGCTGCTGGAACCGTTCTACTGCTACCCTTTTGAGTCTTATATCTGCCATCCTCTACATAACAGCTATAGAAGCTGCTGGATTTGTTATACTGACGCCGTTTTGAGTCTTATAGCTGCCATCCTTTACATAACATCTATAGAATCTGCTGGAAACGTAATACTGCCGCCATTTTGCTTCTTATAGCCGCCATGCTTTATATAACAGCTATACAAGCTGCTGGAACCGGTCTACTGCCGCCATTTTGAGTCTTATATCTGCCATCCTCTACATTACAGCTATAGAAGCTGCCGGATTTGTTGTACTGACGGCGTTTTGAGTCTTAAAGCTGCTATTTTTTACATAACGGTTACAGACTCTGCTGGAACCGTAATACGGCCGTCATTTTGAATCTTATAGCCGTTATCCTTTATATAACAGCTATTCAACCTGCTAGAACCTTTCAACAGACGCCATTTTGAGTCTTATAACCGCTATCCTTTATATAACAGCTATGCAAGCAGGTGGAACTGTTCTTTTACCGCCATTGTGAGTCTTATAGCCGCCATCCTTTACATAACAGCTATAGAAGCTGCTGGAACCGTTCTACTGCCGCCATTTTGAGTCTTAAAGCTGCTATTTTTTACATAACGGTTACAGACTCTGCTGGAACCGTAATACGGCCGGCATTTTGAGTCTTATAGTTGCTATCCTTTGTATAACAGCTATACAAGCTGCTAGAACTTTTCTACAGCCGCCATATTCAGTCTTATAGCCGCCATGCCTTATATAACAGCTATACAAGCTGCTGGAACCTTAATACAGACGCCATTTTCGTTCTCATAGCCGCCATCCTTTATATAACAGCTATACAAGCTGCTGGAACCGTCCTTTTGCCGCCATTTTGAGTCTTATAGCCGCCATCTTTTATATAACAGATGTAAAAGCTGCTGGAACCATTCTACAGCCGCTATTTTGAGTCTAATAGCCTCTATCCTTTATATAACAGCTATACAAGCTGGTGGAACTGTTCTATTGCCGCCATTGTGAGTATTATAGCCGCCAACGTTTACATAACAGCTATACAAGCTGCTGAAACCATTCTACAGCCGCCATTTTGAGTCTTATAGCCATCCTTTACATAACAGCCATAGGAGCTGCTGAAACCGTTCTACTGCTACCCTTTTGAGTCTTATATCTGCCATCCTCTACATAACAGCTATAGAAGCTGCTGGATTTGTTATACTGACGCCGTTTTGAGTCTTATAGCTGCCATCCTTTACATAACATCTATAGAATCTGCTGGAAACGTAATACTGCCGCCATTTTGCTTCTTATAGCCGCCATGCTTTATATAACAGCTATACAAGCTGCTGGAACCGGTATACTGCCGCCATTTTGAGTCTTATATCTGCCATCCTCTACATTACAGCTATAGAAGCTGCTGGATTTGTTGTACTGACGGCGTTTTGAGTCTTAAAGCTGCTATTTTTTACATAACGGTTACAGACTCCGCTGGAACCGTAATACGGCCGTCATTTTGAATCTTATAGCCGTTATCCTTTATATAACAGCTATTCAACCTGCTAGAACCTTTCAACAGACGCCATTTTGAGTCTTATAACCGCTATCCTTTATATAACAGCTATGCAAGCAGGTGGAACTGTTCTTTTACCGCCATTGTGAGTCTTATAGCCGCCATCCTTTACATAACAGCTATAGAAGCTGCTGGAACCGTTCTACTGCCGCCATTTTGAGTCTTAAAGCTGCTATTTTTTACATAACGGTTACAGACTCTGCTGGAACCGTAATACGGCCGGCATTTTGAGTCTTATAGTTGCTATCCTTTATATAACAGCTATACAAGCTGCTAGAACTTTTCAACAGCCGCTATATTCAGTCTTATAGCCGCCATGCCTTATATAACAGCTATACAAGCTGCTGGAACCTTAATACAGACGCCATTTTCGTTCTCATAGCCGCCATCCTTTATATAACAGCTATACAAGCTGCTGGAACCGTCCTTTTGCCGCCATTTTGAGTCTTATAGCCGCCATCTTTTATATAACAGATGTAGAAGCTGCTGGAACCATTCTACAGCCGCTATTTTAATAGCCTCTATCCTTTATATAACAGCTATACAAGCTGGTGGAACCGCCATTGTGAGTCTTATAGCCGCCATCCTTTATATAACAGCTATACAGGCTGCTGGAACCGTCCTTTTGCTACCATTTTGAGTCTTATAGCCGCAATCTTTTATATAACAGATATAGAAGCTGCTGGAACCATTCTACAGCCGCCATTTTGAGTCTTATAGCCTTTATCCTTTATATTACAGCTATACAAGCAGGTGGAACTGTTCTTTTGCCGCCATTTTGAATCTTATAACCGCCATCCTTTATATAACAGCTATACAAGCTGCTAGAACCATAATACAGCCGCCATTTTGAGTCTTATGGCCGCCATTCTTTACATAACAGCTGTAGAAGCTGCTGGGACCATTCTACAGCCGCCCTTTTGAGTCTTAAACCGCCATCCTTTACATAACACCTATAGAAGCTGCTGGAACCGTTATACTGCTGTTCTTTTAAGTCTTATAGCGACCATCTTTTATATAATAGCAGTAGAAGCTGCTGGAACCATTCTACTGCCGCCATTTTGAGGTTTATAGCCGACATCCTTTACATACCGGTTACAGAATTTGCTAGATTTTGAGTCTTATAGCCGCTATTCTTTATATAACAGCTATACAAGCTGCTGGAACCATAATACGGCCACCATTTTGAGTCTTATAGCCGCTATACTTTATATAACAGCTATACAAGCTGCTAAAACTTTTCTTCAGCCGCCATTTTGAGTCTTATAGCCGCCATCGTTTACATAACAGCCATAGCAGCTGCTGGAACCGTTCTACTGCTGCCATTTTGAGTCTTATAGCCGCCATCCTCTAAATAACAGCTATAGAAGCTGCTGGAATTGTTATACTGCCGCCATTTTGAGTCATATAAAAGCTATCTTTTACATAACAGTTATAAAATCTGCTGGAACCGTTATACGGCCGCCATTTTGCTTTATATAACAGCTACAATCTGCTGGAACCATAATACAGACGCCATTTTCGTTCTTATAGCAGCCATCCTTTATATAACAGCAGTAGAAGCTACTGGAACCATTCAATAGCCGACATCCTTTACATAACGGTTACAGAATCTGCTGGAACCGTAATACGGCCGCCATTTTTAGTCTTATAGCCGCTATCCTTTATATAACAGCTATAGAAGCTGCTAGAACCTTTCTACAGCCGCAATTTTGAGTCTTATAGCCGCCATCCTTTACATAACAGCCATAGCACTGTGGTCCAAAATCCAGATTTTGTGGCATTAACTATAAGGAATGCAGTTACCGAGTTAAAACTTTGCACATATAACCATGTTAGGATGCATAATAAAAAAAAAAAAATTGGAAAGATTTGACCACGCCCTCTTGACCTCCCATACTAGCCCTTGCAGCGTATACGTAATGTGATTTAAATGAATTTGGGATTAAAATAATTATAGCTATTAAAAAACAACAAATTAAATTTTAATATTTTATTTTGAACTAATCAAAAAATTAAGATTAAGCAATGCAAACTATAAATAAACAACTTTGATTTTATTTTAAATAAGATATTTTTGACGATTTGACGATAAAATAAATGATAATATAAATTTACCTCGGAAAAACTCGGAAAAAAGTAATCATAACATAATTTAATACATACTTTGAGCTGTAATGTACTATAATTACAATTTCGCAGAAATTCACAGAAAGTTAGTTTTCACTCCACAATAGACGCACACATGGGTTAAGTTTTCTTTATTTTAGGACATAAACAATCATTACACAAAAAAACAATTAACATATACAAATTGAAATTTCGTGCAGTATTTACATTCTACGTACCTTGATTAATATTATCCATTACAAAAGTTATTTTACACTTTGTTTGTTAATTTTTTGCACTGGCTCAAAGTTTGCCTACAATTTCCCGCTTTTTTTGGCAGAGCGAACAGCTGACTAAACACTTGACTTTAAAAGTGTGCCAAAATTTCAGGGGTGCAGTAAAAACAAAAATATTTTTATATTCGATATATTCAAAGTTTTCTGTCCAACAAGAAATTATTTAAATACGATTTTGTTTCAACAAATTTTTAGGTTAATGCCACAAAATCTGGATTTCGGACCACAGTGCATAGGAGCTGTTGGAACCGTTCTACTGCTGCCATTTTGAGTCTTATAGCCGCAATGTTTTATATAACAGCTATACAAGCTGCTGGACCCATAATACGGCCGACATTTTGAGTCTTATAGCCGCTATCCTTATATAAAAGCTATACAAACTGCTAGAACCTTTTAACAGCCGCCATTTTGAGTTTTATAGACGACATCCTTTACTTTACGGTTACAGAATCTGCTGGAACTGTAATACGGCCGCCATTTTGAGTCTTATAGCCGCTATCCTTTATATAACAGCTATAGAAGCTGCTAGAACCTTTTCACAGCCGCCATTTTGAGTCTTATAGCCGCCATCCATTACATAACAGCCATAGGAGCTGCTGGAACCGTTCTACTGCCGCCATTTTGAGGCTTATATCCGCAATCCTTTATATAACAGCTATACATGTTGCTGGAACTGTTCTATTGCCGCCATTTTGAGTGTTATAGCCGCCATCCTTTATATAACAGCTATAGAAGCTGCTGGAACTATAATACATTTTCAGTCTTATGGCCGCAATCCTTTACATAACAGCTATAGAAGCTGCTGGGACCATTCTACAGCCGCCATTTTGAGTCTTAAAGCCGCCATCCTTTACATAACAGCTATAGAAGCTGCTGGAAGCGTTATACTGCCGCCATTTTGAGGCTTATATCCGCCATCCTTTATATAACAGCTATACAAGCTGCTGGAACCGTCCTTTTGCCGCCATTTTGAGTTTTATAGCCGACATCTTTTATATAACAGATGTAGAAGCTGCTGGAGCCATTCTACAGCCGCCATTTTGAGTCTTATAGCCTTTTTCCTTTATATAACAAGCTGGTGGAACTGTTCTATTGCCGCCATTTTGAGTCTTATAGCCGCCATCCTTTACATAACAGCTATACAAGCTGCTAGAACCATAACACAGCCGCTATTTTGAGTCTTATGGCCGCCATCCTTTAAATAACAGCTACAGATGTACAGAGTCTTAAACCCGCCATCCTTTACATAGCACATATAGAAGCTGCTGGAACCGTTCTACTGCTGCCATTTTTAGTCTTATAGCCGCCATCCTCTACATAACAGCTATAGAAGCTGCTGGAATTGTTATACTACCGCCATTTTGAGTCTTATAGAAGCTATCTTTTACATAACAGTTATAGAATCTGCTGGAACCGTAATACGGTCATCATTTTCAGTCTTATAGCCGCCATGCTTTATATAACAGCTATACAAGCTGCTGGGACCATTCTACAGCTGCCATTTTGAGTCTTATAGCCGCCATCAATGACATGAGCAAGAACTTTCAATCGTTGCAGACGACGGACGTGTTTTTTTGCGCTTATCAAATTTTATTTGTTTCTCGTGATTAATAATTGCATTTTCATTCCGTGATTTCTTTCTGTCGCTTTTGTGCTTTTTGTTTCAATATATGTACATAAATTTACAACAATTACTTGAATTAGCGGTGTTTTTGTTTTGCTAATCTCTTTTGCTTTTGTGTTTTTACCGTTGTAACTAACTGTCGCGCTCTTGCGTACAAATTGTTGTTGCATGTGTTCAATTTGACGCGCTCTCCCGCTCTTTCCTATTCTTGTTTGATTTGCGCTCTCGTCTTTTGCTTACCCGCGACTCTGTGATACGTGTTTTTGTTTTTGTGTATTTTTGTAATTTCTTTTCTTCACTTGTGAAGGCTTAGTCTGCACATTAACCATTGTATCAGAACTGGTCAGTATATTCTTATACACAGATTTTTAACCTTTAGAATTTTTATTTTATTTTGTATTTCCTTTTTTAATTAAATTAATTAATTTTTGATAAAATGGTTGTCTGCTCAAAAAATAATTGCATAGTTGCCACTAATGCGGTTGACTCCCATGATTATATTCTTTGTTGGCTGTGTGACAATGCGGTTCACGTTAAGTGTGCAGGTTACACAGGCAGAATCAAGGAGTCTATTGCTAAAGGCGGCGGCTTAAAATATGGATGTGATGCTTGCCGGGAGGTCGAGAATGAGATGCGCTCTTTCATGAGGCGGACTAGAGATAGTTTTGACACTTTAAGGGCAGGTTTTAATAAACTCCAAGCGGAGTTTACTGCGGTGGAGAGTCAGTTCAGGAGTTTATCGCTTATGAATGAGTCTCCGAAACGTAAAAGGAACAGTCCTTGGGGTGTTTCAGTATCAGATCCGCCAGCGTCTCTTATCGTCCCCGACCGGTCTCATGCACCGTCCACTCCTAATGTACAGCGGTTGATATCGTTTAAGAGCCCGGTTGTGAATGCTATTAGTAAGGAATTACCGGTATCACCTGGGAATGATTTCTTAAAATCGATGCCTATTGTAGTGTCCGATGTGTCCGAACAATTACCCATTCCAATGGAAATTGCCGATAGTTCTAAAAGTATCGAGGGCCCCGTAAACAAGTTGACTGCTGCAGTGGGTGACTCGTCCAACGTTACTGCTACGGCTGACGCTTCGGGACCGCGGCCTCTCGTTGGCATACCACCAAAGAAACATATATTTGTTTCTAGGCTAGACTCTGTTGTCACATCTGATGATGTAAAAGCCTATATTCGGAAGAAAGTTAACGTCTCGAAAATTGCGGTGGAGAAGTTTAAATTTGGTTGTTCTCCGGACATTTCGTCCTTTAAAATTAGTGTTTCTGCCAATATCTTCGACACTATATGTCGAGATGACTTTTGGCCGAAACATATAATAGTTAAGGAATATACTGTAAAAAAGAAAAATCGGACTGAAATCCAAACTTCCTAATCTCTACGTAGATAGTCTTTCTTTTGAGCATAACATTCTAGCTTTTATAGAGACGTGGCTAAAACCTGATATTGCTGATGCATCGGTGTTTTCCACAAACTTTTCCATATTCAGACGTGACCGGATTTCTCGCATAGGTGGTGGCGTTCTGATAGCTGTTGATGCTGCTTTATCATCTCAAATGATTCAATTTTCTAGTACCCAGGAGATTGAGTTTGTCGGTGTTAAAGTAAATTTTAAATTACGTCTTGTGTGAGCGCTCAACCTGTCCACACGAACGTACGCACCACAGCGATCAAATTACAACAAGTGCAATTACATACAAGCAAAACAAAATTCCAAAAATCAAGAGGCCGTTGTCACCAGGGGACTCCGATATGTCCCCCAAAGTGAAAAACAAAATTCCTAAACGGGACTCTGGGCAGCAGCGTTCAGAGTCATACAAAAACTATTACTCGCCTCTGCAAACTCTTGTGCAGGCAAACGATGAGAACGAAGCAACTGAAAAGAATGATGATAAACTTGAGCACATCATTCCCAAAAACAAAGTGTATGTTCCGCCTATAACAGTACTTAAGTGCACAGTGGAACAAATCCATAATTTTTGCAATGAAATAAATTGCACACAATATTCCATCAAAAAGATGTCAATTGGTATCAAGCTGCACTGTGCCGTCATGAAAGACTACGATGTTGCGTGCCGTGCAATGCAAAGCAGATTTGAATTTTTCTCATATTCAGACAAGAATGATAAACCTTATAAAGCGCTGCTACTGGGGTTAGATAAAAATGGACCCAGTTGCACTAAAAGACGACCTTATTGGCCAAGGCCTCCAGTGCCTGGATGTAAAGCGTGTTCAGCGAAAGAGGGTAAACAACTCGGAGCTAATATTGTACGTGGTTTACTTCACCAAAAAATCTATTTCGCTTAATGAGCTCAGAAGAAACCACTCGATCATCAACTATATGAGAGTGAAATGGGAGTATCAAAAAAGAAACAGCAATCAAATCACCCAGTGCTACAACTGCCAAATGTTTGGCCATGGATCTAACCGCTGCTCCGTCAAAACGTATTGCTCAATCTGTGCGGGTTCGCACAAAACAACCGATTGCCTGGTAGGATCAACCATTAAATGTGCCAATTGTAATGGACCACACAAAGCCAATGACGTCAACTGCCCCAGCAGGTTAAGTTTCCTTAAATTGAGATCTCAAAAACAATCCAATAGAGCAGTATCTAAATCTATCCACTCTACTAAGCCCCCGCAGCTAGACAATATTAATATTTTTCCTAACTCGCTTAATCAACCCAATTTCCATCCAAGCCCCAAGTGGGCGAACCCAGTCAGTAGTCAGCTGTCTAATGACAATGAAAAGCTTTTCTCATTTGACGAGATCAAGTCCCTAACATTTGAGCTTATAAGCAAACTAAAAAATTGCAAATCCAAGGCGGACCAATTTGAAGTTATAACTTCAATAGCTTACAAGTTCCTCACATAATGATTGATAACCTCTCTATAATAACATGGAACGCGAGAGGCGTTAAAAACAAGAAAGAGGAGCTCTTCGTTTTTCTCAATAGAGAAAACATAGATATATGTTTAGTAACTGAAACCTGGCTTAACGATTCCTTATCAATCAAACACAATGGGTACTACTGCTACAGATGTGACAGAGCTAGTAGAAGGGGAGGAGGAGTTGCCATATTTATTAAAAAATCCATCC
Source organism: Drosophila paulistorum (assembly GCA_018152135.1). Classification (NCBI taxonomy): domain Eukaryota; kingdom Metazoa; phylum Arthropoda; class Insecta; order Diptera; family Drosophilidae; genus Drosophila; species Drosophila paulistorum. The sequence continues at coordinate 640,966 of JAECXG010000273.1, read as the reverse complement.
GCCATTCACTGCTTCCCCTCCCTAACACAAAATGTATCGAATCCATTGGCATCAGCATCACCAATAATACAGGTATCTGTACTACCCTCTTTTGCTGTTATTTCCCAGGGGGACGAGCAGATTCTTTCCAAAAACGAGACTTTATTAACGACATTAGAGAACTTACTTCTCGTCCTGGAAACTTTTTATTAGGAGGTGACTTTAATAGCAGACACAGGCTCTGGGGTTGGAGTCGTGCCAACGTCTGGGGTACTCTGATCTACGACTTTTTATTATCACATGGCCTGACAGTTCATTTCCCAGACGATCATACATATGTGCCAAGTAGTGCCAGATGCCAGTCCTCTACGCTGGATATTTTTCTAACAAATAGCTGCTATCTATTAACTAATACTATAGCGTTAAACGACCTTGGTTCCGATCATCTTCCAGTTAAATCATCACTCCACACCAATGTTACGACCACCCGGAAATTTATTTTTGATTATAAAAATGCTAATTGGAGCGTTTATCACAGACTAATCAATAGATTACTCCCAAATCATGACCCCGTCCTAGTCTGGTCAAAGGACGGCATTGACAAGTTAATTAATGAGCTCAACTCAGCAATCCTCACAGCTAAAGAGAGAAGTATCCCCAAAAAGAGATCCGATCTACTCCAAAAGCCTTACCTCCTAGCATTATCTCACTGATAAAACTTAGAAACAGGCACCGTCGGAATTGGTTAAGGCACAGACGCAGAGGCGACCTAGCTATGGTGAGATGGTTCAGCCAACAGGTGAATAACGAGTTATCCAAACTCAGAAATGAGAATTGGAACAATCTCTTATCCTCACTTAATTTTTTGGAAACTTTTGGAAACTTGCAAAAGTTATTAAGAAGAAAAACATAGGAATCCCTATATTGAATCACAATCAACAAAAATTCGCCAATGCTGAACAGAAATCAGAACTATTAGCCTCAATGTTTGCCTCAAATCATTCCCATTCAAGTGGTCTTAGTGACCCATCCACTATCTCTGAGGTCTCGAGCTTTAAGACCCTTTTGGACTCCCTTCCTGTCAATGCAGAAGCTTGCGCGACAGAGTTTCTCGAGGTTTCTTCGATCTTAAAAAATCTCAATCCAAGGAAGACCCCTGGCTTAGATAAAATAGATAATGTGTGTCTCAAGGCCCTCCCTAGAAAAGGAGTAAAATTCCTAACACTTATCATAAATGAATGTTTTCGCATTGGATATTTCCCACAGCAATGGAAGATGGCCAAAATCATTCCCATATTAAAAGTGAACAAACCCCCGGAGAACCCGGCTTCGTACAGACCCATTAGTTTGCTCTCATCACTAAGCAAGATTATGGAGAAAATAATAAAGAAGAAATTAGTTGATTTTGTTGACAGCAACAATGTCTTCCCATCTCTACAGTTTGGATTCCGCCGTGAACATAATACCGTGCACCCTCTGTGTAGAATAAAAAAAATCGTTAAGTCAGAATTCAGCAGATCAAATTCTACGGGTATGGTCTTACTAGACATTAAAGCAGCCTTTGACTCTGTGTGGCACGATGGACTCATATACAAAATGAATCTCCTTCATTTTCCTATTGAGATTATTAAATTAATACAAAGTTTTCTGAAAAACAGATCATTTGCAGTGCACATAGGCAACTCTCATTCAAGTGTAATTGACACAACAGCCGGCTGCCCACAAGGTTCCTGTCTTTCCCCAATATTATATAATATATATACTTCAGATTTCCCCACTATGAGTGGCTGTACTGCTTCTATTTTCGCGGATGATACTGCAATTCTTTGCTCTGGGTCACTTGCCACAGACATCACGGAGTCACTTCAAGTAGCCTTCAACTCTCTTGTTCGTTACTTCACAAAATGGAAAATCATGGTCAATGCCGAAAAAACGCAAGCAGTCTTTTTCTCAAGAAAAAGGAAAAATATATTTATTCCCCCAGACTGTATTAAGCTCGATCGGATCGACATCAAATGGGAAAACAATGTGAGATATCTGGGCGTTATATTAGACAAAAAACTAACTTTTTCAGATCACGTCCAACATACAATTAGAAAAACTAATGTATTGATTAAAGTTCTATATCCGTTTATTAACAGAAATTCACGGCTTAGCTTAGCTAATAAGATGTACTTATTTAGGTCTATTTTTCAGTCCACAATTTTCTATGGCGCACCTGTTTGGGCCGATATTGCTAAAACTCATATTCATAAAATTCAAGTGCTGCAAAACAAAATACTAAAAATGATATTAAATCTTCTCTGGCATTTCTCCACTTTGGAGTTGCACAGTATCGCCAAAATAGAACTAGTCGTAGAAAGACTGACTAAGCTGCACACTAACTTTGTATCGAGATGTACTTCTTCAAGTTATCCCCATATTCAAAATATTTAATTAGTTAACGTTAATTGTAAGTCCCTAGTTTTTAAGTTAAAAGTTTATAGGGTTTTTGTATAAATTTTTTTCCCTTCAATTATTATATCGTATATAAGTTAATTTCTCTATTTCTCCATCATATTTAAATAGAAAAGGTTACTGCGTGTCCTGTACTCTTAATTTTTCTATGTAAGTCTCACTCACTTGTGCAAATATAATTCTTTAAATAAAGTGATCCTTGTAAATAAATAAATAAATTTAAATCATTTAGAGGCAATTCCGTTTGGCTCCTCTTTAGTTCACAGTCAAGACATTCTCATAGTTGTAGGTGATTTTAATTTACCCGCTTTAGCATGGTCACTAACAGATGAATCTACCATGTTGCTGCCCTCTTTGTCGCATGACTTTATTGATGGCCTTCTAGGCTTATCTTTATCCCAAGTCAATCCTGTCTTAAATTCTAATGGAAAATCGTTAGATCTTATTTTTGTATTGGATTCTTCTTATCGTGAGGTTTCTAGGATCGAACCTTTTGTTCTTCCAGAAGACAAATTTCATCCTACATTAAATTTAAAAATTGATCTGCCCTTGCTTTCACCATTACTTGGTTCAAATCAGTTACCTCTAACTAGGTGCTTTCGTAAGACTGACTTTGTCAGCCTTAATGAAAACATTACTACTACCGATTGGTCTTATCTGTACAATTGTAGAGATAAGAACTCAGCTATTCGCTTCTTTTATGATACTCTGATACTTGATACTTTGATATTTGTGTGCCTCTTGGTAGGCAGGAGCGGCTTAACAAACCTCCCTGGTTCTCTCGTGAGTTATCTAACTTGAAAAATGTGGAGACACGATATTATAAGAAGTTTCAAAAAACACGTCGTTCATCAGATTATGCTCTGTATACAGTCGCTCGTTCAAAATTCATGATGCTTAATATACAGTGCTATAAGAATTATCTTCAGCGGTGTAAGCTTCAGTTTTCTTCTGACCCTAAACAATTTTATAATTTTGTCAATTCTAAACGTAAGACCTCTGTGCACCCATCTTTTTTGTCTTTTCAAAATAAAAAAGCGAGCACTGATCAGGCAATTGCCGATATGTTTGCGAGTTTTTTCAAAACAACTTATTCCTCAACTGAATATCGAGCAAATCCATATCCTTATCATTTAGAAAAGGCTAATTGCATTATCAGTCCAGTGTTTGATGAAAGTTCTATTCTTAGCAAACTTAAATTAGTTAAACCTGTTTATTCTCCGGGGCCAGATGGTCTTCCTGGATATGTACTCAGGTTCTGTGCAAACGCATTATGTAAACCCATTTTAAAATTGTTTCTATTGTCTGTCGAATCTTCCTCTTTTCCATCTATTTGGAAGGAGTCGTATATCATTCCTCTGCATAAAAATGGCAAAAAGTCCGAAGCCTCTAACTATAGGGGTATCTCAAAATTGTCCGCTATTCCGAAAGCTTTTGAGAAAACTATAACTTTTTGCAGCTCTATTATTTCGCCATCCCAACATGGGTTTGTGAAACCTAGATCTACAACCACTAACCTTTTAGAATTTACATCAATAATTATCAAGGGGTTCAAAAATGGTAAACAAACTGATGTCATATTCACTGACTTCAGCAAAGCCTTTGATTCCGTTAATCATACCCTATTACTTTCTAAGCTGTGCGACATTGGGTTTCCAGCCCTTTTCCTTTCTTGGGTTCGAGAATATTTAACAAATAGAAAACAGAAGGTACTTTTTAAGTCTTCTTTTTCAGATTCCATTCCTGTGACTTCTGGTGTACCTCAAGGTAGTCATCTTGGCCCTCTGCTTTTCACACTGTTCATTAACGATGTTCCATCAGTCATTGTTCTTTCGCGTGTGCTTATGTATGCTGACGATGTCAAGCTTTGTCTTACTTATAAAGATATAGATTCATTTAGTCGGCTACAAGCTGATCTTAAAAACTTTCAATCCTGGTGCCAGTTTAATTTACTAAATCTTAACACTACCAAATGTAAGGTAATGAATTTTTTTCGTAACTCTCCTCAACTGGTCACTTATTTTCTAAACAACAGTCCTTGAGAACGTCTAAATAATATGAATGATTTGGGCGTACTTATGGACCATAAGTTAAATTTTAACACCCATATTTCCACCACGGTCGCAAAGGCCATGAGTGTCCTGGGTTTCATTAAAAGATGGTTAAAAGAATTTGATGACCCCTATACAACTAAAGTTCTTTTTACTTCGCTTGTCCGTCCTATTTTAGAGTATGGATCTTGCATTTGGTCACCTCAATATGAGTCGCACCAGATTCGACTTGAATCCGTTCAAAAGCAGTTCTTGCTAATTGCTCTTCGTGGCTTAAGCTGGGATCGCAATGTCAATTTGCCTTCGTATTCTAGTAGACTTCTCTTGATTAACCTTCCTTCCCTAACTAACCGTAGAATTATGCTTGGTGTTATTTTTATGCACAAGCTCCTAATTGGTGATATCGACTCGCCTGAGTTATTAGCTCAGGTAAATCTGTCGGTACCATGTAGACGGAGTAGACATCCTTTGATTCCCTTATCCCTAAGTCGTTGTTCTTCTAACTCTGCCTTGCATGAACCTTTTAGGGTCCTCTGCTCTGATTACAACCTTCTATTCCCTGTAATCGGTTCAGAGTTTTCTATTAACATGATTAAAACTTGTATCCTATCCCATTTAGTTAATAGATAGCTATAGTATTATTTAGTTATTTGTTTGTCTGTTTTTTTTATTGTGTATTTATCCACGCGATTCATCTACTTGGGCTCGCGCGTAACAGGCTTTGTCCTGGTGTCGTAGGGGCCACTTGAACGTACTGCGCATAGTATCGTCAACGTCCGCTAAAGGCTTAAAAAATGACAGCTATAGAGGCTGCTGGAGCCGTTCTACTGCCGCCATTTTGAGTCTTATAGCCGCTATCTTTTACAAAACAGGTATAGAATCTGATGGAACCGTAATAAGGCCGCCATTTTGAGTGTTATAGCCGCCATGCTTTATATAACACCTATACAAGTTGCTAACATAACAGCCATAGGAGCTGCTGGAACCGTTCTACTGCTGCGATTTTGAGTCTTATAGCCGCCATCCTTTACATAACGGTTACAGAATCTGCTGGAACCGTAATACGGCCGCCATTTTGAGTCTTATAGCCGCTATCCTTTACATAACAGCCATAGGAGCTGCTGAAACCGTTCTACTTTATACAACAGCAGTAGAAGCTGCTGGAACCATTCAACAGCCGCCATTTTGAGTTTTATGGCCGACATCCTTTACATAACGGTTACAAATACTGCTGGCACCATAATACGGCCGCCATTTTGAGTCTTATGGCCGCCATCCTTTACATAACAGCTATAGAAGCTGCTGGGACCATTCTACAGCCGCCCTTTTGAGTCTAAAAGCCGCCATCCTTTAAATAACAGCTATAAAAGCTGCTGGAACCATAATACGGCCCCCATTTTGAGTCTTATAGCCGCTATCCTTTATATAACAGCTGTACAAGCTGCTAGACCCTTTATACAGCCGCCATTTTGAGTCTTATAGCCGCCATCCTTTACATAACAGCTATAGAAGCTGCTGGAATTGCTATACTTCCGCCAGTTTGAGTCTTATAGAAACTATCTTTTACATAACAGTTATGGAATCTGCTGGAACCGTAATACGGCCGCCATTTTGCTTCTTATATATAACAGCTATACAAGCTGCTGGAACCATAATACAGACGCCATTTTCGTTCTACTAGCCGCCATCCTTTATATAACAGCAGTAAAATCTGCTGGGACCATTCTACAGCCGCCATTTTGAGTCTTATAGCTGCCATCCTTTACATAACAGCAAAAGAAGCTGCTGAAACCGTTCTACTGCCGCCATTTTGAGTCTTATAGCCGCCATCTTTTACATAACAGTTATAGAATCTGCTGGAACCGTAATACGTCCGCCATTTTGAGTCTTATAGCCGCTATCCTTTATATAACAGCTATAGAAGCCGCTAGAGCCGCCATGCCATGCTTTATATAACAGCTAAACAAGCTGCTGGAACCATAAAACAGACGCCATTTTCGTTCTTATAGCTGCCATCCTTTATATAACAGCTATACAAGCTGCTGGAACGGTCCATTTGCCGCCATTTTGCGTCTTATAGAAGCTATCTTTTACATAACAGATATAGAATCTGCTGGAACCGTAATACGGCCGCCATTTTGAGTCTTATAGTCTTTATCCTTTATATAACAGATATACAAGCTGGTGGAACTGTGCTATTGCCGCCATTTTGAGTCTTATAGTCGCAATCCTTTATATAACAGTTATACAAGCTGCTGGAACCATAATATAACCGCCATTTTGAGTCTTATGGCCGCCATCCTTTACATAACAGCTATATAAGCTGCCGGTGCCATTCTACAGCCGCCCTTTTGAGTCTAAAAGCCGCCATTTACATAACAGCTATAGAAGCTGCTGGAACCTTAATACAGACGCCATTTTCGTTCTTATAGCCGCCATCCTTTATATAACAGCTATATAAGCTGCTGGAACCATTATACTGCTGCCATTTTGAGGCTTATATCTGTCATCCTTTACATAACAGCTATACAAGCTGCTGTGACAATTCTACAGCCGCCATTTTGAGTCTTATAGCCGCCATGCTTTATATAACAGGTATACAAGCTGCTGGAACCACAATGCAGCCGCCATTTTCGTTCTTATAGCCGCCATCCTTTATATAACAGCAAGTTGTTGTAACCGTTCTTTTGCTGACGTTTTAAGTCTTATAGCCGCCATCTTTTATATAACCGCATTAGAAGCTGCTAGAACCTTTCTACAGCCGCCATTTTCAGTCTTATAGCCGCTATCCTTTATATAACAGCTGTACAAGCTGCTAGACCCTTTCTACAGCCGCCAATTTGAGTCTTATAGCCGCCATCCTTTACATAACAGCCATAGGAGCTGCTGGAACCGCTCTACTGCTGCCATTTTGAGTCTTATAGCCGCCATCCTCTACATAACAGCTATAGAAGCTGCTGGAATTGTTATACTGCCGCTATTTTGAGTCTTATAGAAGCTATCTTTTACATAACAGTTATAGAATCTGCTGGAACCGTAATACGGCAGCAATTTTGCTTCTTATAGCCGCCATGCTTTATATAACAGCTATACAAGCTGCTGGAACCATAATACAGACGTCATTTTATCCGCGAAACAAACGCATCGTTCTCAGAAGGTTTAATCTAGTATTCCAATAAAGTATTGATCCTTTGGACAATCGGAAAACTAAGTAGTGAACTAAAATCACTACAAACAGAGTATATGTCTGGGCATTGCATATCCTTTGATCCCTGCAATCAATATACACTGGAAAAGAAAATTTGTGTTTGTGATCCCGTGGAAAAAGCGACAAAATATATAAACATTATTTTGTGCAACAACAAAAAAAAAAATATAAAAACCTTTTTTAACCTTGAAGCAAAGAAACAAAAGCAAAAACTCTCCCAAAGGAAATTGCGCAAAAAATTTTTTTTACAGACAATTAAATAAAACAACGAAAACCAAAAACACAAAACCAAAATGTCACATAGACAACAGGAAGGCGTACAATCTCTATCAGCCGATGCCCTTAGAGATTTGCTGTATTCTTTAAACAACGTTGAACGATTTAACGGCGATGGAAATCTATCTCAATTCCTGAGTCAGATTGAACAATTGTTGACGGCATACCCATTAATGAATTTGGAGCAGCAGACCCGAATATTTCAAAACATCAGACAGCTCACCTCGGGAAACGCCCACAGCCTTGTCATCAGGAACCAACCTTCAACCTGGATACAACTGAAGGAGCTCCTAATCAGCAACTTTAAAAATTAGACCCCATTATCGGTTTTGGTAGATCGCATCTATAAAGCCCAATACAGAGGATCAATTCGTAAGCTAGTTGACCATTTTAATAAATTACCGTATGATATACTTGATAAGTTAGCTCTTGAAAACGATCAACCAAATACGACAATGTATACACAATTAATGGATAGAGCTATAGCGCAGGTTACTGCTGAACAAATTCCGATGGAATTCCATGTTAGAATGAAAACAGCTGAAACCAGCACAATATTAGGATTGCGACAGGCAGCAGTAGAGAAAGGAATATATGATTTCGAATATAAATCAAAGCCTCATAACTCACAAATTCAAGCCTTTTCGCATGCATCAAACTCACCCACTAATTCGTATAACCAACGCAATTACAACAATAACACTAACCAAAATAATACTAACCAGAGTAATACCAACCAAAGTAACACTAATCAGAGTTACTCTAACCAGAATTATAATAATGAAAATAATTCGAACAATACTAAAAGATATAAACGTAATCAAAATTCGAGGCAGAATCAGTTTGATTCAAACAGACAAATAGATAACACAAGCGGTCAGTCTAAACAGTCCAACGTCCCGATGGACACCACCGAAAGTTTTTCAAACGAAGATTCGGATTTTTCGACAAACAGCCTCGGACGACAAACCCAAACAGTAGTTATTAAAATTACAATTGAGGGATCAATTTATACCTGCCTCATTGACTCAGGCAGTAGTGTAAATTTAATAAAGACCAGTTCTGGTCACAAAATTTTTTCAGATAATGAAGCTCAAATACAAACTATAAATGGTATAAAAATTCTCAATAACCATATTATGTTGAAGGTGATCAATCTTTTTGATTTCCAGCCTTTTCATATCGACAACTTCTCTGAAAGATATGATCTTTTAATAGGTGGTCCCGTACTTAGAGCAAGTAAAGCAAAAATCGATTACGAGACTCAGACGGTTACTTTAAACGGTGTTTCGTTTAAAATGCAAAATATTGTGCCTAATACATATGAAGAGATTCTATCGATAGCAAAAGTCGATGAGATCAGTGAATTTGAAGAATTTACTTCTCATCATATTCGAGATTCTCATCTTAATTTAGAGGATAAGAAAGGTTTAAACACAATAGTTAAAAAATTTGAATTGCTCAAATTTAATGACGACGAAACACTTAAATGTACACATAAAATACACCACACAATAAAAACAACAACAGAAGAACCTATTTATAAAAAACCATACCCTTAACCTCAAATTCACGAAGAGGAAGTAAACAAACAAATTACAGATATGCTTAATCAAGGCATAATCAGAAGGTCAAATTCACCTTATTGTAGCCCGAGATGGGTAGTACCAAAAAAGGATGATGCAACAGGGAAAAACAGTTTCGAGTAGTTATTGATTATCGCAATCTGAATGAGGTAACTATATCAGATAGATTTCCCATGCCAAATATTGATGAATTATTAGACAAACTAGGGAGATGACAGTATTTTACAACTCTAGACTTGGCGAAAGGTGTTCACCAAAGTCCGATGGATGAAAAGTCCATCAAAAAAACAGCATTCAGAACTAAAACAGGTCTCTTTGAATTTACTAGAATGCCATTTGGTTTAAGAAACGCACCTGCTACTTTCCAGAGGCTAATGAACGAAGTGCTGAAAGACATCTTAGGTGAACATTGTCTAGTTTATCTAGATGATATACTCATCTTTTCAACCTCTCGAGGAACATTTAATAAGTCTCCAAAAAGTTTTCGAAAAATTAAAAGAAGCTAATTTAACAATTCAACTCAATAAATGCGAATTCCTAAAAAAGGAAACAAAATTTGCAGGTCATATTATTAATGATCAAGGTATTCAAGCAAACCCGGAAAAAATTAGAGTTGTAGAGGTATATCCCATTCCAAAAACTCAAAAAGAAATTAAAGCTTTTCTTGGACTGTGCGGATTTTATCGCAAGTTTATTAAAGATTTTGCCAAGGTGACAAAACCTATGCAACATTCCTAAAAAACCATAAATATAAATGATACCGCATACAAGGAATCCTTTACCAAGCTAAAAGCACTAAATGTATCAGATCCAATACTTGCTAGACCAGACTTTAAAAGGGAATTTGTGTTAACAACAGATCCTAGTGACTTTGCGATAGGTGCCGTGCTTTCACAGGTAGGCAAACCAATATGCTTTGTAAGTCGTACCCTTAATGAGCATGAAGTTAACTACATATTCGACCATCGAAAAAGAACTGTTAGCTATCGTATGGGCTACCAAATATTTTCGACCTTATCTCTACGGTCGTCATTTTAAAATAAACAGTGACCATAAACCTTTGCAGTGGCTTCATAATCTGAAAGAACCCAATATGAAGTTACAGAGATATAAAATCAAGTTAAACGAATATGATTTTGACATACAACATAGAACTCAGAACAATACTTTGGTAAAACCAACAGTACTACTGTACTGTTACAAATTTTTGACTCAATAGGACCACCAAAAACGGTCAAACTTGACCAAGAGCCGTGGCTTGTCAATAAAAATCTTCAGGATTGGCTGAGGACATTTGATATACAAATTGAAATAACAACTAGTAAAACATTGCAGATATCGAAAGAATACATAAAACACTGAATAAAAAAATGAGAATTTTACAAGCATCTAACAGAACACTAGATGCCAATAACTATATTGAGCTAGTAGTATACAATTACAACCACAAAACAACTCATGATACTACAGGTAAAACACCCGCAGAGGTTTTCTTATATAATAAGGAAATAGAAATAGACACTCAAGAAGTAAAGGAGGACAGAATTCGAAAACTTAATAAGAAAAGATTATCAATATTAAAAGTAAATCCTAATATTCACAAAAAAAAAGATGAACAAGTGAATAGGGATTCCCGGAGAGAAGGAAAATAACCCAGTCTTCATTCGTTGAATTCAAAATATGAACTGATTTTATTTACAAAAGTACGGAGTTTATATAGGATTATCTTAGGCTCTAGTAGGTAACAATTGTTCTTAGAAGATCTTATTTTAGACTCAGACCCTCGTATTTGGGGGTTGAAAAATTATTATTTTGGGCACGGCGCACAGTGGGGCCTTCTGGCATTTAGCATTGCAAAAATCATAGCGTCTAAACCAATAAAGCGATTTCAAAAATTTTAAAAGCATATGATAAAGAATACCTTAAGCTTCCAAATGAATGTTTGTCAAAAGTACTGGGTGTTCGTGGTGCTGTAATATTCAAGGTCAAAGTCAGAAAATATTTCCAATCATGTTTTTCCTTTAAAAATGGATCGAAACCCGGTTTTTTTCAACCACAAATGGAATTTTTCATTGTTTTAGACGACTATGTAACATTTTTTAATGTTTTAATTTGATTTTTTAACATAATTACAAAAAGAAAAAAAAATTTTTTTACATTTTTTTTTAGGTTATTTTCCAAAAATTTGCGATTGATGGCTGATTTTCTTCAAAATAATTTTCAATATTTACATCAATATCTAATAAACTCAACATTTCGGGACTGTAGTTGCTATTTTCCAAATCCTTTCGTGATCGCACGTGTCTCAGTGATGCAATATGTGGGTCCGAAGAGGCTGCTAGCATGTTAAAAAGGTCTTAATTTTGTCTAAGATGAGAAGTTTTTAATGTATTAGTGTATCTGAACCTGTTGTAGTCCTTGTTTTTACATTCCTGTGCTTCTTCGGATAGCTCTCCAATTGGTAAACACTGATATTCTATTAAATCCTTTTCATGAGCCAAAATCCTATGTACCGTTGGGGTTAGTTTTTTTTTTGCGGATACAATTCAGTCAAAAGTTGAGCAGTCTTTGAAGTATATTCGGCAAATTTTTCACCATTTACCATTTCCTTGCAATTTATAACATTCAAGATAACAGCCAACCTTTTAATGATCTCTTGGCTAACACCTGTTATAAAAGATATCACTTCATCATTTTCAAAAAATCTCCTTGAAGTATTTCCATCATTCGTGTTTCCGTATCCGTACTTTGGACAGTCAACTTTCAGTCCCAGCTTCCGAGAGAATTCAGCTTGTATAATCTCCTTCCTGCTCTGAATAACCTCACGAGATGTTTTATCCGTTTTTGTTTCTCCTGGCCGAGGAAGTGTGTAAGCTAGCTTCAGAATAAAATTTATCATTGTAGAAAGGCATATATGTAAACAGGTAGTATTTGCAAAACAGCATTACGCAATGTTATCATTTAAATACAAAGAAGCTACAGGCAAATACGCATGCGATCTTCTTCTTCCTTATACGTGCAGCGCATTTTTTAGGCGAGGTTGCCTTAGTTTTATGACTTACGCATCGCTGTCGCAGGTTTCCGCATATTGGGACTATATACATCTGATAGGTAAATATTTCACCTACCTAGTGTGTGTAGTCCGGTATTGATACTCGTTGAGTCTTGCTAGTTTTATTCCATCAAAGTTCAAAAAACGCCAATATTTAGTACATTTTTTAAACTCTTCTAGTTCAATAACTATTTAAGTAATTATTAAAATTTAAGAAACATGCTATTAATAAAGAACATACTTTTCAGATAAAACTAAAAAATCCAAGATCGATTGTTGAAATTGCCCAATATTCAGTTTTAAAGTTGCGATTTTTTTTTAAAAATTATCATTTTTGCCTTTTTACTAAAAATGTCTCAACTTTGGGCGCCTCTAGCACCCATGAATCTCAACCGATTTCAAAAATTTTCGGATTCATAATCTCTGAAGTATTTCCTATCGTTTGCATATATCATTTTTGCCAAACGCGATCATGAAAAAACGTATTTTTGCAACGCTATCCGAGCAGAGGCCCAAGTGTGCGGCGTCGGCCACTTGTCATCCTGTCGTTGTGATCTTTTGGGTTAGTTTAGAATTACAAGTGTTTTTCCCACACCGCGTGTGGCAGATTGTATTTCTAGTCATATGCTAGGTTGGTTGTTTGGTAAAAAAGTACAGTTGTATTGTATTTTCTTTACTGCATCTGATTTGGTGAAGCCAGTTCAGATGAACACTATGTTTATTCTTAAACATTCTGCGAGGGGCCGACAAATAGGGCGATTGGTATTCTTATATTTTTATTACGTTGTCTTAAACAAATTATTATTAATATTATCATTAGTAAGATGACTAATATTAAGGAAGCATGACCAGCTACATGATGGAAGTTTAAACCTAGTAATTCAATATGATGTTTCTTTAAGGATTGTAATTGACTTCCTATTCTTTCTAATTCTGCCGAATGGTTTACTATGTTTGCTTCTCCTGAATTCCATGATATATTTGCTATGTTGCTAATATCGCCTACGTGCGAATTTTTAATAGCTATGTACGACTCTGACTGAACGCTATGATGAGCTACTAAAATTTTATCTTCTGCCCTAGCTGTGCAGCCTGATCTGAGGCTCAAAATTCCTTGTTCTGGTATATCCTCCTGTTGTTCGTTACAGCATTGGACTCTGGTCTTAGTTCTAGGCGGTACCTTAAATAACCAACTGCTACTGTTATCTAATTCTACCCAGTAAGATCTTGTCTCCACAATCGTTGTGTATAAGCAGCTAGGTTTGTTATTCTGTTTAAAGGGTGTGAGCTCGCAGGCATTATCATTGGCACTACTCCATGGCCAACTTCCTTCACATGTTCTCCTGTTTGACTGCCAGCTCCGACATCTTTGCATAGCTGATTCAGACATTAAATGATACGAGTCTATTTCAAAATTATATATTAAGTACCGGCTTTCTATATGGACCATTACCATTTGATTATTATTTAATCGTACAGGTACTGGAATAACTTTATAGAGAAAAGACGGATGTCTACCAAAAAGTGGTATTTTTGCATTTATTATTATTTTGCTGTCAATAAAAATACCCTTAGCTGTCAACAGAGTATATATTTCTTTTAACTCAGTGCCTGTCCTTTTACGTGGTAGTACTAATGCTTCGGACAACTTGTCCTTTATTTTTGTTATTTCCAATTTCATTTGACTTGGTTTTAAAATATTAGGGTTCAACCTACCATGGTTAATGTCTATTAAAAGATTTATAATTCCTGTCTGAATTTTTTCACATTCATCAACTACGGAACTTAATTGCCTTATAATCATGAAGAACTGGATGGATTCTCTATATACGTAATAGCTTTCTTTAAGTAATTCTATCATATTTTCAATCCGGTTGTTCATGTTGCGAAAATTGTCATTTAACTCATTTATAGTTGTCTTAAGAATGTTTGCCGTGGAGTCTACTACCGATGTCTGCTTTTCTTCTAGGTGTTTCAAGTTTTGCTGATTTGTAAGTAAATTTTTCATGTTTTCTTCCATTTGTACTCTGTCATCCGCATCCATGATGCCAAATAATATATGGTACAGTGAACCCATGAATTCAAACGGTGCACGCTTGCTTCTTGGCTTGTTTTGACTCATGAACAATCTATTATTTTCTTCGATTTCCGTAATTCGTTTTACCGTGCTGTTTAGTAAAAAATGACACTGGTCTTCGAAATTATAAAACTTTTGACATAAATCCCTCATTTTAGGAATCATTTTGTCACCTTGACTAAGCATTTCAAAATATGCCGACATGTCATAGTATATTACCAGATCCCATGAGGACGCTACAACTTCCACTTCACCCATTGGATCTAAATACAACGCGGCTGTTGCGTTTAGTTCTTTTACCGTAATTTTTGGTCGATTATCTTTAGTGCTTGCTGCATTCGAAAGTTGACAAAGCAGCATCAACATTGCTAATATCATTACGGTTCCTACTTTGGAAAGATAACCGAATCTGGTACTTTTCCGATATTGATTCTCCTCAACGTTTTCGGATGATTTTACCCCAACAAGTGGACAGATTTTATTTATAGGTCTTGTAATTGACCCTTCCTGCAATTTGACTTTGACCACTCTTAGTTTGTCGTCCCTGCCTTTGTGAATTTCTTCAATCTTGCCCAGAGGCCACCTAGCTGGGTGACAATTTTCACCTTTAATCAGTACGACCTGTCCATTTTCTAAATTTTCTGTGGTTTGTCGCCACTTGTTCCTTTGCTGGAGAGTATATAGAAACTCGTCTTTCCATTTCAACCAGAAATCCTTTTTCATTTTTTGAATTAATTTCCATCTGTCTAAATTTCCAATTTTTTCCTCTGATATGGACTCGGCAGCTTCCGGGAGTTAACACTTCGTTGTTGTCCATATCTTCACCTGTCGTATACAACGGCCGTGAATTTAGTACCGCTTCTATCTGGCACAATAAAGTGGCCAATTCTTCATATGTAAGGTTACTATCTCCTATTACTCTTTTTAAATGATACTTGACCGACTTTACTCCAGCTTCCCAAATACCTCCGAAGTGAGGTCCTGCCGGGGGGCTAAAATGCCAGCTGATCTGTTCTCGCTCTAGAACAGGCGCAACCTGTACGTTATCTTGAACTGCTTTTTTGAAGTCTCTATCGAGCATTCTAGCCGCGCCCACAAAATTTGTACCATTATCGGAATATATGTTAGCGCATTTACCCCGTCTCGCAACAAATCTTCGAAATGCTGCTAGGAAGACATCAGTTGTCAAATCACTAACAACTTCTAAATGAATTGTCTTAGTTGACAAGCACACGAATACTGCTATGTACCCTTTGAATGTTTTTTGACCCCGGGTTTTTGAGCATCTTATGTGATATGGACCGGCAAAATCAATCCCCGTGTTATTAAATGGAGGTGACACCGTTACCCTGTTTTTCGGTAGGTTACCCATAATTTGCTCCGCAGTTACTTGGCGGTATCTGGCACAAGTGACGCATTCCCTCAGGTATTTTTTAAGTGCATTTCTTAAACCGAAAATCCAGAATTTCCTTTGAATTTGGTTTCTGATAAGATTAATTCCTCCATGTAAGGTTTCCTTATGAGCATCTTTAATCAATAGCATTGTTAAATGTGACTTATCTAAGATCACTGGATGTTTAGTATTAAAGCATATATTGGCATTTTGTAATCGTCCCCCCACGCGTAATATTCCATCGTTATCTAAAAATGGATGTAGGCATAGAATTTTGCTTTTCATATCAATTTGTTTGTTCTGAGTAAGATATGATATCTCTCTGCTAAATTGACGTGCCTGTTGGTGTTTAATAATCAGATTTTTAGCATTCTTAAGCTCATCGACGGTTAAATATGATGGATACACTTTTTTTCTTTTTTTAATGCCAATAAATCTTAATACATATGCGGTTATTCTGACTATCTTATTCATACAGGAATACTTTTCAATTAGTTCCTGTGTAATACTATTTTCTGTATTTAACACTGCGGTATTTACCATATCTCGTCAGCACCCGTTTTTTCTCTAGGCCATTTTTCTTTTGACTTACTGAGCCATTTTGGCCCATTCCACCATAAGTTACAAATTTTTAATTTAGTTGGACAAATCCCTCTTGAAGCTACGTCTGCAGGGTTATCCTCAGAATTTACATGGTTCCATGTTATTGCTTTTTTATTTCGGATATCTTCTATGCGGCGCCTTACGAATTTCTCCTTACTAGTACCGTTTTGTATCCAGCATAGTGTTATAGTAGAGTCGCTCCCAGCATATGTTTCAGCTGGAACAGCAATATTTTGCTGGACTCTTTGTAGTAATTGTGATACCAAGTGTGCTGCACATAACTCCAACTTCGGAATAGTCTTTCTATTTTTTATAGGATTGACTTTGCTTTTACTGGCTATTAAGGTAACTGTCTCACCTATTTTGGCATATACCACCGCTGCGTAGGCCTTTTCTGAAGCGTCAGCAAAACCATGAAACTGTAACAACATATTAGGCTGTGTCTTGATCCATCGTGGTAATCTGATTTCTTCCAAGCACACTAAATTGTCCCTGAAGGATTTCCATTCTGTTGTATCTTTATCGGACAACTCTTGATCCCAATTTTGTTCTGCTAACCACAATTTCTGCATGAACAATTTTCCTATTACCGTAACTGGTGCTAGCCAACCTAGCGGATCATATATCTTGGCTAGTGTGGATAGAATTACTCTTTTATTTATTTTTTTGTTCGTGTCACAGTGTACCTTAAACCTAAATTCGTCTTTAAATGGCTCCCACTGCAACCCTAAGGTTTTAATTGCTTCGTTCTCGTCAATTTTTAGTACTTTATTATCGCCTGTATCAATTACCCCTTCAACAATCTCGGATCTATTCGAAATCCATTTTCTTAAATTCATACCTGCCTTTTCCAACTCTCTGGAAACCTGCTGAACTTTGTGTTTTGATTCTTGTAAGGTATCACCTCCTGTCATTAAATCATCCATGTAGAATTCATCTCGGATAATTTCACTAATCATTTTATCTTTGCATTTGTTTGCTATTTCCTTAAGCACCCTTGTAGCTAAATAAGGTGCTGATGCAGTACCGTACGTTACTGTTGTCAATTTATATTTTCTTAATTTTTTCTGTGGTGAATTCCTCCACAAAATATGTAAATATTTTTGATCGTCTTGATCAATGTTTATCTGTCAATACATTTTCTCAATATCTGCAGATGCTACGAACTGCCATTTTCGCCATTTTAATATTATGTCGAATATGTCCTTTTGGAGCCGTGGCTGATCCACATTACGTCCTATAGACTTCTGTTATTTGTTGTTTTCGCGGATGCGTCAAATACAACTTGTTCATGCCACCGGGTGAACAGCAGAGAGTGAGGGGTAGGGTTTTTTCCAAAAACCGAATTCGGTCATACTGAGGAAGGTGACGAAGGGTTCTGGAGTGAATCGCCATATTCAATCCAGTACGAGCATCTAACCCGAACACCCGTTCTTTCACTGTGCTTTTTTTCCGATATTGTATTTTTCCAACCCGAAACATTTTCGTGTGTGTCGGGACATTTTGTAAAGAAACTAAATAAACCAAAATTAATTATAAACGAAGGTTTGCGCGCGTTTCAATTTCATTCCTCACTCACCAGACCCCTGAAGAAATTGGCACCCGCCAAACACTTGTGACCTATTTGGATCCTTCCGCCCCGCTACGAACATGGTCCTTCGAGCCGGATATCCTTCCGCTCTTCCAGCTTGCATCGGCGGAATTCCTGATAAGTACAACATTTCTTAATAAAAATCTCATTCACATTATACCCCATTGCAAACTTATAAAAGTGTGAGGTTTCCCGCTCTTCCATAGCGACCTACACACTTTTGTATACTTGTATGTACATACCTGACCTGTTCCAAAGGTTACATGGTTTATGAAGTGTCTTTTTCCCATTCTTTGAAATTCTGAATATCGGACTTTTAGATTGCATAACAATACATATGTATGGACATATATGTATGTATACATATGTATATATACGTACATGTAAAAACAGCTGTTTTCTAACCTGCAAGTAAAAGTGTTTATAAAGTACCACTTACCTTTCCTTAAAGTGTAAAGCACACTCCACGGGCTGATCATTAGTCCAGCGGCATAAATTATTTATGCCAAATACTTTGTATATGCATACATATGTATGTATGTACATACATCGTTCCCTCGTCGTCGTGGGAATGAAACGCTTCGTTGGTTTAGTTTGCCAACCTGAAACATCTTGCCATTTGGCTGGCTTGAATGGATTCCATTACTATTTGGCTTGCCTTGCCTCTTGGTGGCTTCTTCAAGGCTGTGACAAAAACAAAAAACAACAACTTCTCGTCAAAAAAAAAAAACAAAACCCAAGAAAGAGAAAACGTTAGGAAAAAAGAAACAAAACGAAAAGAAATGCACGTGCCCACAAAGTTTATGAGGCGTAAAGTTGATTTCCTCTTCGGCTATGAGTCTATCTCCTCCCTCTGCCCCTCCCACCTTTACATTTGCTGTATGTTGCATGTATTTCTGGAGTCGCACAAACAAATTGGGAAACAAAGTGGGGAGCTGGGGGTAGCCATGGCTCTTAAATCAGTTTGAGTATCTCCGAAATGGAACAGCCACCGAGACCAAAGCTGAAAGAGGGTCGCGATCTGTCGATAGAAATTGTGGGAAAGGGGGGGCGGGGCGGGGGAATGCCAATGGGCAAGGGGCGGACAGCGGTTGCGTTATCTTTGGTGTCGTTGTTGCTGTCAAAAGGGCAATGGAACGACTCAAGTAAACCATTTTGTTGATTTCAAATGTAAACATAATTCAACAGAAACAAAAACTTTCATTTTCGGAACTCAATTCGGGACAGAAGTTAATCATTATGGGAAAGAGATTGCACGAGAGAAAAGTGGGCAGAATGGGGAGGAAAACCAAAGTTTCCCATCCATCCGGGTGGGTTCCGGTCGGGGGATACACACAGACGCCTAAAATCAGATCAAACCAAATGAAAATATCAATCTAACCTAAATCTAACAAATGGGAAATTATTGCTAAACCTTTCAAAAGTAAAAGCATATGTAATAATTTTTGCCGCGGTAAGCACACTCATACGACATACTTACATATATACATATGTATGTACAATGTACATATGTCCACATACAATTTGATTCCACCCACACAAAATAAATTGCAGCCACTCCGATTGGCGCTGCGCAATTTAATAATTCGAAACCTACATAATTAAAGCAGGAAATCGTGATCTTCGTTAAACAATTTAAAATTAATTAAATTCATAAAACATAAACAACGGCAGAACAGCTGACTCCCGATCAGTGCTGACACTCAAGTCTCATCAGTGCTGACACTTGAGTCAAGCAGTGACTCAGTCACGACATCCATTTTTTCCATCGTGATTTTCGTGTTGTGCAAAAATATTTCAATCGACTGATTGAATTTAATTCGCAAAATATTTTCTAACGAAAAATAAGTACAATTTTATTTATATGGAATTAGTATTTTGTCTTGGTGCATTTTTGATTTTTTCCTCACAAAAAATTAAATCCGAGTTTTTTGCCCTCCGTTGAAAAGTAATCCTACTGATCTCAATTTCTCCATATTTTTGTTTTTTTTTTTTTATACTCTTATAAATTTCAACAAATTTCCACATTGTATAAATTTTAATATCCAAGTGATTATATATCCTTATAATTATTCACACAACTGCGAGGAAAATTATAAATTCTTCTAATTTCATTTATCCATTGTGTTCATTAAAAAGAGGAGACATGTTTCCTTCTCACTCCTCTATCCTTAAATTATACAGTCCACTTACAGCTTCGTTTCGATCTCCTCGCTTGAGAGCTCTAATTCCAAGCAGTTTTTTGTTTCCATTCGATTCGTAATAGCTCAGAGAACACTCTACGATGTCTCTTTCCGACTTTGTTGCCGTGTGCGAGGCATTAACGGCGTTCGAGGCTCGCGAGGCCCAGGCTTTAGCGGACGATGTGCCACTCGTCTCCATTAAAATACACTTAGACCAGCTTAAGTCGCTTTTGGGCACAAGTCGAGACAAAGTTTTCACGATGTTATAAGGCCTTGACGGCTCAAAAGAAGGAAGATATTCCGAAGCACATAGCTACAATTAAAGCTAAACATGAATATTGTTATATGGTATATGTTCGAGGCGGGACTTTGTTTGGAGAGCGAATCGAGCAGCTGTCAGCGAAAACGGTTCCCCCACCAGTCAGACTCTCCGTCGATTCCACCCATCAAAGCCACACAGTTCCCCCGTGTGAAGTCGAAATCTTCAACGGAGACAGCCTGGCTTGGCCTACATTCCGTGATTTGTTTACCGCGATTTTTATCCATAATCCAAGCCTAACACAAGTGGAGAAACTGTACCACTTAAGTTGCAAAACTCGCGGTGAAGCCAGAGCCATTGTTTCTAGGTCACCCTTAACCAATAAAGGGTTCCAGTCCGCGTGGGATAACCTCACTGCGCGATACAAAAATAATCGATTATTGATTATGAGGTTGCTTAACCGGTCTTGAGCTTTCCGGGGCTCGTACAGACAATTGGGATATCCTTCTCATAGCAATCTGTACGAGCAAAATGCCCAAAGCCACCCTTCTGTTGTGGGAACAGTCCGTTCCAAATAAGACCGCCGTCACGTCCTGGGACGACCTGAATCGATTCCTAACTGATCGCCACCGTGTACTAGACGCCACAGATGTCCTTCAACCAAGCTCTAGCGGTCAGGCCTTTCCATCCGTGAGCCGAAAACCTCGAAAACGAACTCAGGCCTTTTCCACTCAAGTGCAAGAGAGCTTAGCACCTGATGCTTGTATAATTCCGAACTACTCTTTTATTTATTTTTTTGTTCGTGTCACAGTGTACCTTAAACCTAAATTCGTCTTTAAATGGCTCCCACTGCAACCCTAAGGTTTTAATTGCTTCATTCTCGTCAATTTTTAGTACTTTATTATCGCCTGTATCAATTACCCCTTCAACAATTTCGGATCTATTCGAAATCCATTTTCTTAAATTCATACCTGCCTTTTCCAACTCTCTGGAAACCTGCTGAACTTTGTGTTTTGATTCTTGTAAGGTATCACCTCCTGTCATTAAATCATCCATGTAGAATTCATCTCGGATAATTTCACTAATCATTTTATCTTTGCATTTGTTTGCTATTTCCTTAAGCACCCTTGTAGCTAAATAAGGTGCTGATGCAATACCGTACGTTACTGTTGTCTATTTATATTTTCTTAATTTTTTCTGTGGTGAATTCCTCCACAAAATATGTAAATATTTTTGATCGTCCTTTTGTCCTTTTGTCCTTTTGGAGCCATGGCCCGATCCACATTACGTCATTTAGACTTCTGTTATTTGTTGTTTTCGCGGATGCGTCAAATACAACTTGTTCACGCCACCGGGTGAACAGCAGAGAGTGAGGGGTAGGGTTTTTTCCAAAAACCGAATTCGGTCATACTGAGGAAGGTGACGAAGGGTTCTGGAGTAAATCGCCATATTCAATCCAGTACGAGCATCTAACCCGAACACCCGTTCTTTCACTGTGCTTTTTTTCCGATATTGTATTTTTCCAACCCGAAACATTTTCGTGTGTGTCGGGACATTTTGTAAAGAAACTAAATAAACCAAAATTAATTATAAACGAAGGTTTGCGCGCGTTTCAATTTCATTCCTCACTCACCAGACCCCTGAAGAAATTGGCACCCGCCAAACACTTGTGACCTATTTGGATCCTTCCGGCCCGCTACGAACATGGTCCTTCGAGCCGGATATCCTTCCGCTCTTCCAGCTTGCATCGGCGGAATTCCTGATAAGTACAACATTTCTTAATAAAAATCTCATTCACATTATACCCCATTGCGAACTTATAAAAGTGTGAGGTTTCCCGCTCTTCCATAGCGACCTACACACTTTTGTATACTTGTATGTACATACCTGACCTGTTCCAAAGGTTACATGGTTTATGAAGTGTCTTTTTCCCATTCTTTGAAATTCTGAATGTCTAAAAGTCCGATTGCATAACAATACATATGTATGGACATATATGTATGTATACATACAGAGAATACATCAATTAAGACGGACGTGTTTTTTTCAAGCTCCCGCGTTTTTAACTGATTTACATTTATTTTATTTTGTTTTATCGGCATCGCGATCGAAATATTAATTAATTAGTAAATCTAACCTGCACCGTATCACTCGTTGCGTTTTTGTGTGTTTGTGTTAACAATTTTTAACAACTTTAATTTCTGCTTATAACCTTTGTTGGTTTTTTTTCTTTTTTTTTCTCTTTCTTTTCTTCCTCTCTCTCCCACCTTAATCTCATTTTTTCTGCCTTGCAAATCACAAGCAACGCTCTGTTGTTGTTGTCTTGCAATTTCATAGTGTTCTTGTTGCAGTGTTTTGTTATTGTGATTTCTAACTCCCGCGCTCGCGCTCTTTGACTTTTTTTTTTTTCCTCTCTCG
Organism: Drosophila paulistorum; assembly: GCA_018152135.1. Lineage (NCBI taxonomy): Eukaryota > Metazoa > Arthropoda > Insecta > Diptera > Drosophilidae > Drosophila > Drosophila paulistorum. The sequence continues at coordinate 617,833 of JAECXG010000273.1, read as the reverse complement.
TTTTCGTTTCACTCGTCGCCGTTATTTGCGCTCATATTGCAGTCTGTTGTGTGTCTGTAATTTAGAGTCTATATTCTCTTAGTCAGTGCTCTTTTCTTTTTAACCCTTGTGCACCCTCAAAATCTTTATTTCTTATTATTTCTGGACCTCAGAGTGAGTTATATATTTTAATACCAAACATTTCTCATTTTTCAGTTTTATTTGTTTGATTACCAATTTTTTCTTAATTACCTCATAATGACTGTTTGTTCGATTAAAAATTGTTTGCATCCCGCCCCACCCTTGAATAGTTTTATTTACTGTTGGTTGTGTAAAACTACAGTACATGTTAAGTGTGCCGGCTTTACATGCAGGGTGAAGGATCTTTTAGATCAAAAAAAGGGTTTCAAATGGGGATGTGAGTCATGCCGGATCGTGGAAGATGAAATGGAACTTTTCATGCGGCAAACAAAGGATAACCTGATGAGTCTGTCTGCCAGTTTTCTTAAACTCTCGCAAGAGTTTAAAGCTGTTGAGTCTCAGTTTAGTAGTTTAACGCTACTGACTGAGTCTCGAAAGCGCAAGAAGACGGGAGAGCAGACTCCTGATTTGTCCTTGCGTTTGCCGGTCTCCACATCTATATCGGTTCCGACCCCTTCTCAACCAATGCAAACTCCAACTCCACAGACGATGTCTGTAGTGTCCGTTTTGTCTGGGCAAGAATCTACACCCATGGATATTGCCGACAGGGATCCAAATGTTAGTAATGCCGGAGTGCCACTTGTTGCAACTGATGCTACAATTAATGCGGTAGCTGAGGCAATACCTGGAATGCCGAAACCATTGGTGGGAGTGCCTCCTAAAAAACACATTTTTGTTTCGAGACTTCTCCCTGATGCTACATCGGATGATGTCATGGCCCACATTCGGGCAAAACTGAATGTCTCTAATATATCCATAGAAAAGTTTAAATTTTCATATTCTAGAGAAATTTCATCTTTTAAAATCAGTGTTCCAATTGAATTCTTTGACTGTATCTGCAGTTCTAGCTTCTGGCCGAAAAGCTTAATTGTGAAGGAGTTTACATCCAGAAAAAGGAAGACACGGGGTCAAACAAGGATTCCTTCACCATCTATTCCTCTTTCCTCTTCATCTATTCCCACTCCATCCTTATCTATTCCTTCTTCTACTCTATCAAAAAACTAACAACTTCCTTCTCTGTCGGCTATCAAAATGTCAGAGGCCTTAATACTAAACTTACTAAACTCTTTGTAGATAGTCTGTCATTTGATTTTGACCTAATTGTCTTTACTGAGACTTGGTTAAAACCTGACGTTTTTGACGCCACAGTTTTAATTTCAACATTTTTAGACGTGATCGTACTGATCGTAGGGGTGGTGGAGTTCTTATTGCTGTAGATTCCGCCCTATCATCGGGTCTGATAACAATACCTGTCTCAAGTAGTATCGAATTTATATGCGTTAAGGTATCTTTTACTCGTTTTTCCATTTTTGTTACCTGTTCTTACATTCCGCCCCAATCGGAATGGCCAACCTACTTACTACACTTAGAATCTATTAAATTTATACTTGAACTACTTTCTGACAGAGACTCATTAATTGTCCTTGGGGACTTTAACCTGCCCACTATAACTTGGTCGACACTTAATGGTAGCAAAACGTTGCTGCCCTCTGGGTGTCACGATTTTATTGATGGTCTGCTTGAGCTTTCGTTGGCCCAGCTGAATTCGATTCCTAATACGTCTGGCAGATTTCTGGATCTGATTTTTACTTCTGATCCCAGTTTTTGTGAAGTATCTAGAACTAGTCCAATGGTGTTACCAGAGGATAGTTTTCATCCAACTTTAGAGTTATCTATTGAGTTTCCCAGCCGCGAGCCCATGTCCGAGTGTGATCCTACGGTACGCACCCGATGTTTTCGGAAGACTGACTTTGTCGCACTAAACAATGCCTTTCTTAATACCGATTGGACTAATTTATATACTTGTACGGATATGAACTCCGCCATTTCTTTATTTTATACCACTGTTGACTCAATCTTTAATGACTGTGTACCCCTAGTGTCTCCTGTGGTGACGCAAAAATCACCATGGTTTACGCGGGGGCTGTCAAATTTGAAGAATCTTAAGTCTAGGTATTACAAAAAGTATAAAGTCACGGGTCTATCATCGGATCTTTCTCGTTACTTGGTTGCTAAATCGAATTTTATTGTTTCTAATTCTAATTGCTATAATAATTACTTACAACGTTGCAAGTTGCAATTCTCTGAAAATCCTAAAGAGTTCTATAGTTTCGTTAACTCAAAGCGACATTCTATCTCCCTTCCATCATTTGCAGTTTTTAATAATGTTTCGGCCTCTTCTGATCAATCTATTTCTAATTTATTTGCTAACTTCTTCTCGACTACGTACACATCCACTAAGTACAACTCTAGTCAGATATATCCATATCCTATAACGAAATCCAACTGCATTCTTAATCCTATTATAACGGAAAGTTCGGTAGCTAAGGAACTAATGACGATTAAGCCGGTATACTCACCGGGTCCAGACGGTATTCCCGCTTGTGTCCTGAGGTTCTGTGCGGAGTCATTGTGCTCGCCTTTACTTAAGCTTTTTGAGTTGTCCGTTACACTGTCCGAGTTTCCAACTATATGGAAGGATTCGTTTATTTTACCTCTTCACAAATGTGGCAATAAATCCGACGTCACTAATTACAGAGGAATTTCTAAATTGTCAGCGATACCTAAACTGTTTGAGAAAATTATGACGTCTCAAATACAGCATTTATGTAAATCTATTTTATCGCCATATCAGCATGGGTTTGTCAAGAATAGGTCTACCACAACTAACCTTCTACAGTTTACATCTTTTGTAATCCAAGGTTTTAAGAAACAAAAGCAAACTGATGTTATATATACGGATTTCAGTAAGGCTTTCGATTCGGTAAACCATGCCTTACTATTACATAAGCTGAATTTAGTTGGCTTTCCGGATGCTCTGCTTGCTTGGATATCACAATATCTAAGCAATAGGAGGCAGAGGGTTCTTTTTAAGTCCTCTCTTTCTAAGATCATTTGTGTTGAATCGGGAGTCCCACAGGGCAGTCACCTTGGCCCATTACTATTCACCATTTTTATTAATGATCTCCCACCGTTCTTTTAAATTCTAGAGTTCTTATGTATGCCGATGATGTAAAAATCGCTAATCGCATCGTAGACTCTCTCTCATGTCATACCTTGCAAGCTGATCTGAATGCTTTTCAGGGGTGGTGTATGGCTAACTTGTTATCGTTAAACTGTTCTAAGTGCAAAATTATGTCTTTTACAGAGGTTCTCCCCAAGTAACGAGTTACTTTTTAAATAATTTCCCGTTAGAAAGAATTAATAATACTTCATTGGTTGTAAAAGATTTGGGGATCTTAATAGACCACAAACTTAGTTTTAATCAGCATATATCGACTACTGTTAGTAGGGCTAAAAGTGTTCTTGGCTTTATAAAGCGCTGGTCGAAGGAGTTCAAGGATCCATATACTACCAAAATACTTTATACTTCTTTAGTCCGCCCCATATTGGAGTATGGATCTTGTGTATGGTCTCCTCAATATGAGTTTTATCAAAACAAATTAGAATCTGTACAAAAACAGTTTTTACTCTTTGCCTTTCGTGATTTGCGCTGGGATCCAACTGTACAACTTCCATCTTATTCTAGTCGACTTCAGTTAATTAACCTTCCTTCTTTAGCTAATCGTAGAACTATGCTTGGTGTAACTTTTCTTTACAAACTTTTGAATGGTGAGATTGACTCTTCCGAGCTGTTGAGCCAAATTAACATTTCTGTTCCATCTAGAAGGACCCGCAATTTCACACCGCTTTTACTTCCCACTTGCACAACTAACTTTTCTCTGCATGAACCTTTTCGTATACTATGTAGTGACTACAACAGACTTTGGCACGTTATCGGTTCCGAAACATCGCTTCCCGGTATAAAAACTGCGATCTTGTCCTTCCTCGCTCGTAACTAGTTGTAATCATCTTTATTTTAACCTATCCTGTTTTCTTTTTATATGTAACTTATTATCTTATTACATTTAATATTTTCTATTTCTTTAGTTTAATTTTATGTTTATATATGTAATACGCCTATGCCCTTAGGTCGGAGTGGGTAGAGGTTGTAACATTAACTTTACTTAGGGTCATTCGTAACAGGCCCGGGCCTGGTGTCATATGGGCCACTTGTTCGTACTGAGCGTTGTACGACTACGTCTATTAATTAATTAATATACATATGTATATATACGTACATGTAAAAACAGCTGTTTTCTAACCTGCAAGTAAAAGTGTTTATAAAGTACCACTTACCTTTCCTTAAAGTGTAAAGCACACTCCACGGGCTGATCATTAGTCCAGCGGCATAAATTATTTATGCCAAATACTTTGTATATGCATACATATGTATGTATGTACATACATCGTTCCCTCGTCGTCGTGGGAATGAAACGCTTCGTTGGTTTAGTTTGCCAACCTGAAACATCTTGCCATTTGGCTGGCTTGAATGGATTCCATTACTATTTGGCTTGCCTTGCCTCTTGGTGGCTTCTTCAAGGCTGTGACAAAAACAAAAAACAACAACTTCTCGTCAAAAAAAACAAAACAAAACCCAAGAAAGAGAAAACGTTAGGAAAAAAGAAACAAAACGAAAAGAAATGCACGTGCCCACAAAGTTTATGAGGCGTAAAGTTGATTTCCTCTTCGGCTATGAGTCTATCTCCTCCCTCTGCCCCTCCCACCTTTACATTTGCTGTATGTTGCATGTATTTCTGGAGTCGCACAAACAAATTGGGAAACAAAGTGGGGAGCTGGGGGTAGCCATGGCTCTTAAATCAGTTTGAGTATCTCCGAAATGGAACAGCCACCGAGACCAAAGCTGAAAGAGGGTCGCGATCTGTCGATAGAAATTGTGGGAAAGGGGGGCGGGGCGGGGGGAATGCCAATGGGCAAGGGGCGGACAGCGGTTGCGTTATCTTTGGTGTCGTTGTTGCTGTCAAAAGGGCAATGGAACGACTCAAGTAAACCATTTTGTTGATTTCAAATGTAAACATAATTCAACAGAAACAAAAACTTTCATTTTCGGAACTCAATTCGGGACAGAAGTTAATCATTATGGGAAAGAGATTGCACGAGAGAAAAGTGGGCAGAATGGGGAGGAAAACCAAAGTTTCCCATCCATCCGGGTGGGTTCCGGTCGGGGGATACACACAGACGCCTAAAATCAGATCAAACCAAATGAAAATATCAATCTAACCTAAATCTAACAAATGGGAAATTATTGCTAAACCTTTCAAAAGTAAAAGCATATGTAATAATTTTTGCCGCGGTAAGCACACTCATACGACATACTTACATATATACATATGTATGTACAATGTACATATGTCCACATACAATTTGATTCCACCCACACAAAATAAATTGCAGCCACTCCGATTGGCGCTGCGCAATTTAATAATTCGAAACCTACATAATTAAAGCAGGAAATCGTGATCTTCGTTAAACAATTTAAAATTAATTAAATTCATAAAACATAAACAACGGCAGAACAGCTGACTCCCGATCAGTGCTGACACTCAAGTCTCATCAGTGCTGACACTTGAGTCAAGCAGTGACTCAGTCACGACATCCATTTTTTCCATCGTGATTTTCGTGTTGTGCAAAAATATTTCAATCGACTGATTGAATTTAATTCGCAAAATATTTTCTAACGAAAAATAAGTACAATTTTATTTATATGGAATTAGTATTTTGTCTTGGTGCATTTTTGATTTTTTCCTCACAAAAAATTAAATCCGAGTTTTTTGCCCTCCGTTGAAAAGTAATCCTACTGATCTCAATTTCTCCATATTTTTGTTTTTTTTTTTTTATACTCTTATAAATTTCAACAAATTTCCACATTGTATAAATTTTAATATCCAAGTGATTATATATCCTTATAATTATTCACACAACTGCGAGGAAAATTATAAATTCTTCTAATTTCATTTATCCATTGTGTTCATTAAAAAGAGGAGACATGTTTCCTTCTCACTCCTCTATCCTTAAATTATACAGTCCACTTACAGCTTCGTTTCGATCTCCTCGCTTGAGAGCTCTAATTCCAAGCAGTTTTTTGTTTCCATTCGATTCGTAATAGCTCAGAGAACACTCTACGATGTCTCTTTCCGACTTTGTTGCCGTGTGCGAGGCATTAACGGCGTTCGAGGCTCGCGAGGCCCAGGCTTTAGCGGACGATGTGCCACTCGTCTCCATTAAAATACACTTAGACCAGCTTAAGTCGCTTTTGGGCACAAGTCGAGACAAAGTTTTCACGATGTTATAAGGCCTTGACGGCTCAAAAGAAGGAAGATATTCCGAAGCACATAGCTACAATTAAAGCTAAACATGAATATTGTTATATGGTATATGTTCGAGGCGGGACTTTGTTTGGAGAGCGAATCGAGCAGCTGTCAGCGAAAACGGTTCCCCCACCAGTCAGACTCTCCGTCGATTCCACCCATCAAAGCCACACAGTTCCCCCGTGTGAAGTCGAAATCTTCAACGGAGACAGCCTGGCTTGGCCTACATTCCGTGATTTGTTTACCGCGATTTTTATCCATAATCCAAGCCTAACACAAGTGGAGAAACTGTACCACTTAAGTTGCAAAACTCGCGGTGAAGCCAGAGCCATTGTTTCTAGGTCACCCTTAACCAATGAAGGGTTCCAGTCCGCGTGGGATAACCTCACTGCGCGATACGAAAATAATCGATTATTGATTATGAGGTTGCTTAACCGGTCTTGAGCTTTCCGGGGCTCGTACAGACAATTGGGATATCCTTCTCATAGCAATCTGTACGAGCAAAATGCCCAAAGCCACCCTTCTGTTGTGGGAACAGTCCGTTCCAAATAAGACCGCCGTCACATCCTGGGACGACCTGAATCGATTCCTAACTGATCGCCACCGTGTACTAGACGCCACAGATGTCCTTCAACCAAGCTCTAGCGGTCAGGCCTTTCCATCCGTGAGCCGAAAACCTCGAAAACGAACTCAGGCCTTTTCCACTCAAGTGCAAGAGAGCTTAGCACCTGATGCTTGTATAATTCCGAACTACTCTTTTATTTATTTTTTTGTTCGTGTCACAGTGTACCTTAAACCTAAATTCGTCTTTAAATGGCTCCCACTGCAACCCTAAGGTTTTAATTGCTTCATTCTCGTCAATTTTTAGTACTTTATTATCGCCTGTATCAATTACCCCTTCAACAATTTCGGATCTATTCGAAATCCATTTTCTTAAATTCATACCTGCCTTTTCCAACTCTCTGGAAACCTGCTGAACTTTGTGTTTTGATTCTTGTAAGGTATCACCTCCTGTCATTAAATCATCCATGTAGAATTCATCTCGGATAATTTCACTAATCATTTTATCTTTGCATTTGTTTGCTATTTCCTTAAGCACCCTTGTAGCTAAATAAGGTGCTGATGCAATAGTACGTTACTGTTGTCAATTTATATTTTCTTAATTTTTTCTGTGGTGAATTCCTCCACAAAATATGTAAATATTTTTGATCGTCTTGATCAATGTTTATCTGTCGATACATTTTCTCAATATCTGCAGATGCTACGAACTGCCATTTTCGCCATTTTAATATTATGTCGAATATGTCCTTTTGGAGCCGTGGCTGATCCACATTACGTCCTATAGACTTCTGTTATTTGTTGTTTTCGCGGATGCGTCAAATACAACTTGTTCATGCCACCGGGTGAACAGCAGAGAGTGAGGGGTAGGGTTTTTTCCAAAAACCGAATTCGGTCATACTGAGGAAGGTGACGAAGGGTTCTGGAGTAAATCGCCATATTCAATCCAGTACGAGCATCTAACCCGAACACCCGTTCTTTCACTGTGCTTTTTTTCCGATATTGTATTTTTCCAACCCGAAACATTTTCGTGTGTGTCGGGACATTTTGTAAAGAAACTAAATAAACCAAAATTAATTATAAACGAAGGTTTGCGCGCGTTTCAATTTCATTCCTCACTCACCAGACCCCTGAAGAAATTGGCACCCGCCAAACACTTGTGACCTATTTGGATCCTTCCGCCCCGCTACGAACATGGTCCTTCGAGCCGGATATCCTTCCGCTCTTCCAGCTTGCATCGGCGGAATTCCTGATAAGTACAACATTTCTTAATAAAAATCTCATTCACATTATACCCCATTGCAAACTTATAAAAGTGTGAGGTTTCCCGCTCTTCCATAGCGACCTACACACTTTTGTATACTTGTATGTACATACCTGACCTGTTCCAAAGGTTACATGGTTTATGAAGTGTCTTTTTCCCATTCTTTGAAATTCTGAATGTCTAAAAGTCCGATTGCATAACAATACATATGTATGGACATATATGTATGTATACATATGTATATATACGTACATGTAAAAACAGCTGTTTTCTAACCTGCAAGTAAAAGTGTTTATAAAGTACCACTTACCTTTCCTTAAAGTGTAAAGCACACTCCACGGGCTGATCATTAGTCCAGCGGCATAAATTATTTATGCCAAATACTTTGTATATGCATACATATGTATGTATGTACATACATCGTTCCCTCGTCGTCGTGGGAATGAAACGCTTCGTTGGTTTAGTTTGCCAACCTGAAACATCTTGCCATTTGGCTGGCTTGAATGGATTCCATTACTATTTGGCTTGCCTTGCCTCTTGGTGGCTTCTTCAAGGCTGTGACAAAAACAAAAAACAACAACTTCTCGTCAAAAAAAACAAAACAAAACCCAAGAAAGAGAAAACGTTAGGAAAAAAGAAACAAAACGAAAAGAAATGCACGTGCCCACAAAGTTTATGAGGCGTAAAGTTGATTTCCTCTTCGGCTATGAGTCTATCTCCTCCCTCTGCCCCTCCCACCTTTACATTTGCTGTATGTTGCATGTATTTCTGGAGTCGCACAAACAAATTGGGAAACAAAGTGGGGAGCTGGGGGGTAGCCATGGCTCTTAAATCAGTTTGAGTATCTCCGAAATGGAACAGCCACCGAGACCAAAGCTGAAAGAGGGTCGCGATCTGTCGATAGAAATTGTGGGAAAGGGGGGCGGGGCGGGGGGAATGCCAATGGGCAAGGGGCGGACAGCGGTTGCGTTATCTTTGGTGTCGTTGTTGCTGTCAAAAGGGCAATGGAACGACTCAAGTAAACCATTTTGTTGATTTCAAATGTAAACATAATTCAACAGAAACAAAAACTTTCATTTTCGGAACTCAATTCGGGACAGAAGTTAATCATTATGGGAAAGAGATTGCACGAGAGAAAAGTGGGCAGAATGGGGAGGAAAACCAAAGTTTCCCATCCATCCGGGTGGGTTCCGGTCGGGGGATACACACAGACGCCTAAAATCAGATCAAACCAAATGAAAATATCAATCTAACCTAAATCTAACAAATGGGAAATTATTGCTAAACCTTTCAAAAGTAAAAGCATATGTAATAATTTTTGCCGCGGTAAGCACACTCATACGACATACTTACATATATACATATGTATGTACAATGTACATATGTCCACATACAATTTGATTCCACCCACACAAAATAAATTGCAGCCACTCCGATTGGCGCTGCGCAATTTAATAATTCGAAACCTACATAATTAAAGCAGGAAATCGTGATCTTCGTTAAACAATTTAAAATTAATTAAATTCATAAAACATAAACAACGGCAGAACAGCTGACTCCCGATCAGTGCTGACACTCAAGTCTCATCAGTGCTGACACTTGAGTCAAGCAGTGACTCAGTCACGACATCCATTTTTTCCATCGTGATTTTCGTGTTGTGCAAAAATATTTCAATCGACTGATTGAATTTAATTCGCAAAATATTTTCTAACGAAAAATAAGTACAATTTTATTTATATGGAATTAGTATTTTGTCTTGGTGCATTTTTGATTTTTTCCTCACAAAAAATTAAATCCGAGTTTTTTGCCCTCCGTTGAAAAGTAATCCTACTGATCTCAATTTCTCCATATTTTTGTTTTTTTTTTTATACTCTTATAAATTTCAACAAATTCCACATTGTATAAATTTTAATATCCAAGTGATTATATATCCTTATAATTATTCACACAACTGCGAGGAAAATTATAAATTCTTCTAATTTCATTTATCCATTGTGTTCATTAAAAAGAGGAGACATGTTTCCTTCTCACTCCTCTATCCTTAAATTATACAGTCCACTTACAGCTTCGTTTCGATCTCCTCGCTTGAGAGCTCTAATTCCAAGCAGTTTTTTGTTTCCATTCGATTCGTAATAGCTCAGAGAACACTCTACGATGTCTCTTTCCGACTTTGTTGCCGTGTGCGAGGCATTAACGGCGTTCGAGGCCTCGCGAGGCCCAGGCTTTAGCGGACGATGTGCCACTCGTCTCCATTAAAATACACTTAGACCAGCTTAAGTCGCTTTTGGGCACAAGTCGAGACAAAGTTTTCACGATGTTATAAGGCCTTGACGGCTCAAAAGAAGGAAGATATTCCGAAGCACATGGCTACAATTAAAGCTAAACATGAATATTGTTATATGGTATATGTTCGAGGCGGGACTTTGTTTGGAGAGCGAATCGAGCAGCTGTCAGCGAAAACGGTTCCCCCACCAGTCAGACTCTCCGTCGATTCCACCCATCAAAGCCACACAGTTCCCCCGTGTGAAGTCGAAATCTTCAACGGAGACAGCCTGGCTTGGCCTACATTCCGTGATTTGTTTACCGCGATTTTTATCCATAATCCAAGCCTAACACAAGTGGAGAAACTGTACCACTTAAGTTGCAAAACTCGCGGTGAAGCCAGAGCCATTGTTTCTAGGTCACCCTTAACCAATGAAGGGTTCCAGTCCGCGTGGGATAACCTCACTGCGCGATACGAAAATAATCGATTATTGATTATGAGGTTGCTTAACCGGTCTTGAGCTTTCCGGGGCTCGTACAGACAATTGGGATATCCTTCTCATAGCAATCTGTACGAGCAAAATGCCCAAAGCCACCCTTCTGTTGTGGGAACAGTCCGTTCCAAATAAGACCGCCGTCACATCCTGGGACGACCTGAATCGATTCCTAACTGATCGCCACCGTGTACTAGACGCCACAGATGTCCTTCAACCAAGCTCTAGCGGTCAGGCCTTTCCATCCGTGAGCCGAAAACCTCGAAAACGAACTCAGGCCTTTTCCACTAAAGTGCAAGAGAGCTCAGCACCTGATGCTTGTATAATTCCGAATCCTGCGTCCTCCGATTCTTCCAGCAGCCCCCATGTAAACGTGGGAAGTTACTTCGCATCCACTCGCAACACTGGCCTCCTGGGTACTGCGAGGGTAACTATTCATCATCGTGGCAAGCAGTTTCAAATCCGCGCTTTGATTGATATGGGATCCGAAGCATCCTTTATTTGCCAAAGAATGTTTGAATTGATTAATCCTCCAAGCTGCAAGGTATCAACTAGCATTCGCGGCATTGGGCAATGCGATGCGGGTAGCGGCGACAATTTCTCCTCCGGCGACGATTTCTCCTCCTGACGAACCGCTGCGACAGTTCGAAGCAGTCGCCGTGGTGCTGCCTAGTGTAGCTGAAGCACTTCCGTCCTGCGCCGTCCCGAATGAGGTGAAGCAGCTCCAAGCTCCTTCCCACTATCCTCGGGGAACGAATCATCAAGAATGTTGATGATTCTTTCGTGGAGATCGAGACGATGTGCGGATGGGTTCTCTGTGGATCCGTTACTGGAAAACCCAGAAGGTCTTGGTCCACCTCCTCCAGCAGTCCGAAGATGTCTCTAAAGGCAGCAGCACCATCCGATTTAGAACGCAGTTCCAATTGCTTCAGGTGCCGCGTTTGTCAAGGGGCACACCCGCTCCGTCAGTGCCGACAGTTTCGAGGACTACGAGCTGACGACAGGCTACGGGTAGTCTTGAGCAACGGATACTGCCCAAACTGTTTGGCTCATGAGCATTCCAATGGTTCCTGCAGGAGCACAGCAGGATGCCATCGATGTGGCAAGCAACACCACACGCTCTTGCACATCGGCAGCTCAGTCGCGTACATCCAACCCAAAGCGTCCAAAGAGCAAAGACCCGAAAGGCACCCGCCTTTCATTCGGACTTGTATCCAGAGGTCATCAGTCATCGCGCCGCCTACTCCATCTACATCCAAAGTTCCCCCTCCATCTCCACCCGTGTCTTGGCGATCCAGAACGCTGCCATCCCCCATCCTTAGACATGTCCAGCGAGGCAATTGCAACTTGTTGCAAGGGGGGCGGTATGTTCACGCCACCGGGTGAACAGCAGAGAGTGAGGGTTTTTTCCAAAAACCGAATTCGGTCATACTGAGGAAGGTGACGAAGGGTTCTGGAGTAAATCGCCATATTCAATCCAGTACGAGCATCTAACCCGAACACCCGTTCTTTCACTGTGCTTTTTTCCGATATTGTATTTTTCCAACCCGAAACATTTTCGTGTGTGTCGGGACATTTTGTAAAGAAACTAAATAAACCAAAATTGGCACCCGCCAAACACCTGTGACCTATTTGGAACCTTCCGCCCCGCTACGAACACAACTCTTAGTTTAGTTGTCAGACTTGTTTCTCTAACTACTGCTTGATGCGGCAGATAATAAACACCTTCATCTTTAGTTTCGACCATATGGCCCAAACCCAAATATTCTTTAATGAATTTTTCATACTCTTCTTTGAGTTTTGGATTTTTCTGAAATTTTTTCTCTAAGTTAAGAAACCGCGCCGTTGCCTGAGCTTTTGAATCACCTAATTCTTTTTCTTGTTTAAATATCTTCCTGCGGCATCAATCCTAGTCGTTTTGTTAAAATTTTCTTCACATTCGTTAGCTTCTGTATCATCTTTTTCATCTGCTTCCATCTCCCAAAAACGCTCCATATCTGTGATACGGTATATACGTATACCCCTATTATCATATCAACCCTACCAGGTTTATTAAATGTGGGGTCAGCTAGAACGTAAGTTTGCCATTTTGACATATCCACGTTTGCTATTTTTAACGGAAGAGCTTTCATTAATTGCGGTAATACAATTGCTTCAACCTTAATAAGTTCCTTCTCCGAATCACGTGTCTTCATTTTAATATTTACCTTATACTTCGACGTTCTACTTTTTCTTGCAGATACGCCACTTATTTCTGTTTGTTTCTTGATCTTAGGTAATTTTAACATTTGAGCGGCTTCTTCAGATAAAATAGTGCTCTGAGAGCCATTATCAATTAAGGCTCTTAATGTTTCATACTCTCCATTTATTTTTTTAACTTGTATTAGAGCTGTGGCCAACAGTTTTTGTTGTTCCGTAACACAAGTATTTACTCTCTCCTGTTTTTCCCCAAAATGAAGCAGGGTATGGTGCCCCTTGCTGCACATTGAGCAGACTATTTCATTAGTGCATCTCTTGTTGCTTGAATGCTTCAAGCATCTTGTACATAGTTGTACTTTTTTTTGCTATTTCCGTCCTTTCTTTAGGTGTTAGCGCTTTACACTTATAGCACATCGGTGCGCTATGCCAGGGACCTTTGCAGATCGGACAACTATCTTTAAACACTGCAGCCGACGTTTTTTGTAACGGTTTTTTGTCTTCCTTTCTCATGGCACTTAGCGAGCAATACCTTTGCTCTAAATACTCCATGACATCAGATAGCAATTGTATCTGCTTTGTTTTTCTAATTTGACTCTCATATAATTGTAGAGTCTCCCTGTCAAATTTCCGAAGTATGAATTGAGCGACTATTACGTCAACTTCATCGGACAAATTTGCTTTAATTTTAATTTGCTTTAATTTTAATTAAGTGTATTTAATTAAGTGTATTTTTCAGTTTTGGTAGGAAACATTTTTGTCTTATGCGTATATTAAAATATCGATATAAGTATATTGTAATAAAAAATAGATAGATGTACTTATAACTATCTTAATTTATATCTTATCTGATGATCCTGTTGACATTGTTCGCCACCGTTGTCCGCCAAGTTGAGTTTGCCAAGTAGGTTTTGCCGATAGTCTGCTACTGCTTGTCTGCCAATGGGTATGGTTTGCCGATAGTTTGCTGGTAGTTCGCCGTTTTACATTTGCCTCGCCTCCAGTCGCCTCTTCTTTGCAACTATCTTGTTGCTCTGCTGCTATTTCTAGTTGCCGACTTGCAACTGTATATAGTGTGTATGTACACTAGTAAATTCTTTTTTTTTTACTTTCGATATTAGGGCTTCGAATACGCCACACACACTCCCGCCGCCGAAATTACTACAGTTGCTCCACTAGCCAAACTGACTTTAAAATCGGACGCACGCACTTTTTATTTATTAAGCAAAATTTTGCCTTTTATATTATACTCTGTCTCTTACCACTGGTGGGGGAAAACAAGAGTTATTTTATTTTTCCTACCTTTAGCTGATCTTAGCATTTACACTTGCATAAGAATTCAGACTTACAGGCGCTGATTTACCCTCTGAGTCTCTTACCACTGGTGGGGGAAAACTACAGAGTTCCTTTTTCTCGAAGGACCAAAATGAATAGGGATTCCGGAGAGAAGGAAAATAACCCAGTCTTCATTCGTTGAATTCAAAATATGAACTGATTTTATTTACAAAAGTACGGAGTTTATATAGGATTATCTTAGGCTCTAGTAGGTAACAATTGTTCTTAGAATATCTTATTTTAGACTCAGACCCTCGTATTTGGGGGTTGAAAAATTATTATTTTGGGCACGGCGTCGGCCACTTGACATCCTGTCGTTGTGATCTTTTGGGTTAGTTTAGAATTACAAGTGTTTTTCCCACACCGCGTGTGGCAAATTGTATTTCTAGTCATATGCTAGGTTAGTTGTTTGGTACAAGAGTACAGTTGTATTGTATTTTCTTTACTGCATCTGATTTGGTGAAGCCAGTTCAGATAAACACTATGTTTATTCTTAAACAACAAGTAAACAGACTTACCCTATGAAGAACTTGCAGTTACTAAAAAACTTGATAATAAGCACTATCAAAATAAAAAAAAAGGAAGAATTTTTCAGAGACACTTTAGTGACTATAAAAAACTAAAGTATACCAAATCTCATCCCCTACAGGAATCTTCGGAATCTTCATTGGATTAGTTGTTCTAACCAATGTACAAGCGAGAAAAATTGAAATCAACACTAACCAGGGATTCATTTTATTTAAAACAGGAGCAGTTGAGGAGTACACTGAATATAATTTACATTCGTTTACTATAAATTGCACCCAAATTGAAATTGCCTTTAATATGTAACTTAAAATCGCAGCATCTGAAAATAAATGACTATAATACACCATATTTCATGAAAAATTTAGAAAACCAAATGAAAGAATCGCATTTTACAGGAAGATCCAAACGTGGACTCTTAAACATAGTAGGCAAAATATTTATTTGGAACATTAGACGAAGACGAAAAAGAGGAATTAGAATCGAAACTCAATATACTGAGTAGCAAAATAGTACAGACAAAAGAATTAAACCACGTTATTGAAAAAATGTATCATATTATAAATAAAACTTATTTAAATGCAGAGGTCTATCAACTTAACAAAAATATTGAATATCTAACCACATATGTTGAAAACATAGAACTTGCATTGCAACTAACACGATTAGGTTTATTTAACCCTAAACTTTTGAGTTACGATGAATTGAAAAATATTGATGCTAAAATATTATTAAACATAAAAAATTCAGCCTGGTTAAGTAAAGAAACAGATGAAATTTAGTATAATATACCATTTTCCAAAAGAAATTAAATCTTACCCAAAATTGAAGATTTTGAGATATCCTGACCATAATAAAAGTTGGCTTAAATATGATTTAGAAGAGGAATTTTATCAAATTAAGGATGTTATCTATAACACTGACAAGAAAATCATTACAGATCAATGTATCACAGGCATAATAAAAAACTTGCCAACTAATTGCTTATACGTTAAGGCAGAAATTGAACAGTTTGAATATTATGTCCAACCAAATATTATAATTACTTATAATTTAAGCAAACCCAAAATAAACCAAGATTGCGAAAAGAATAAGCCAAACATCAAAAGCAACCAAATCGTTAAAATCTATTATTGTACCTTGGAATTAAATCAATTATCCATATCAAATTCATTCTCAGATTATACATACCCATTATTTTTGGAAAATAATGTAAGAAAAATTACTGTATTATCAAATATCGAAACCAAAAACGCAATCTGGCTTGGACAAAAAGAAACTAGTAAATTTAAGATAATTATATATTCAACACTTTTTGGAATGATTTTTCTGATAACAATTTATGTTATATTCAAAGTTCAATTTTTTTTTTTAAAAATATATGTTCAATATAAAAACAAGAATAGAGTTAAAGAGCACGAGGACGCACTCGAAAACAAAGAAGGGAAAAGTGACGTTATAGAAGTAAGTCCCAACGCCAAACCTAAGTACAGCCTATACCCGATAAACAACATTAAGGATTGTGAGCATTAACTATGAAAATCAATTATAAGCACTTATAAGAACAAAACATAAACATCCGTCAACGACAGTTGTCCATTTATAAACCCGATGCATTGTTTGATCGCGAGAATTGATTTCCAAAAAATACTTACTAAGCACTTATAAGAGCAAAGCATCTACATACATACATGCATAAATACCCATCAGCGGCAATTGTCCACTTATAAACAATGCATGCATATGTATATACACATATGTATCGGCGAGTGAAGGATTTGAGGTATTTCTGAATCGTTGATTTCATTGGTGGCTTCCATTTTTCCACGAGGTTTGTGCAGCGAGTCTCGACGTGCTTTCAGGTTGAATTTCAGAAAGAAAAGAGACTGAATTCTCTCAACCACACACCGAGCCACACTCGATGACAGCCTATGATGTCATCGCACAAATCTAGTGTTAAACAGTTCTACATCTGTCATGATATTCATTACTTAACACTGAGCAATTCGCCTTAACAGTAGGCACACAATTCAAATTATTAGAAATGCCTAATTCAATCTCCCACACGGTCATCCTGACAAATTACACGTCCTCGTGTAGCAGGAATATAAACCACTTTTACAAACATCATTTTCACATCTTTGTTTTAACTAACTGAACCAAAAACATTCTCTTTTATGCAGTTTGACAAATCCAGTTTAATGTTAATTAAAAATCTCTTATTTGCTATAACATATTTCGTAACTTAAAATTCTTATTTCATATTCTTCATATTTCAACATTTGTTTGTTCATATTTCTTTTACAATTCATTAAACATTACAATGTTTTCAATATTTTCTTATTTTTTAACCTCCACATTTTCATTTTTATCAAACAACATTTTCGCTTTTAGTTTTACAAACATTCTCTTTTCTTTATGTTTCATTCATCATCACAGTCCTTTCCAACTGTTTCCATACGGTCTGTTTCACCCGTTTCACCACAGTCTCTTTCAACTGTGCCATTACGGTCTTTTTCACCCGTTTCATCACACTCTCTTATAACTGTGCCATTACCAGATGAATCAAACTCATCTCCGTCGATATCCAGCTCGCTTGGTACCTGCACCTCTGGCATTCTCCGTAAACTATCATGTGGGTACTTATACTGTCTTTTACTTGATATGGACTTCAACGTATATCTATCGCCTTCTAATACTTCTATGACCATAAAAGGTCCACGAAACTTAGGGTCCAACTTAGTCTGTTGTCGCTCACTATTTTTGATCAGAACATAATCTTCCTTACTGAATTTGACTACTTTTGCCTT